>CP139506.1:445189245-445671745 GCA_021014915.2 Artemisia tridentata subsp. tridentata | reverse complement strand
GCAACCCACAAGGGTGTTGTTTGTTTGCCCTCAGTTGGATAGAAAACCACCACAGGTGGTGTTTGTCGTTGTGGTTATTCGTTTGTGGGTGTCGTACCACAGCAACTAGCTAGGGCTGTTTGGTTTTGGTCTGCTGTCAAAATTTGGAAGTCAAAAATGGAAATTTGGACAACTGCTGTGACACATTGTTTATTGTTTGGTGTTTGTGTTTGTTCATTGATATGGTTGGGTTGTTGTTTGCATCTGTAATGATTGGTTGGTAGGATTAAGTTTTAAACCTGCTAAATGCAGTTTATTAAAGTCAATTGTTGAGTTCTGTTTTCGAATCCTTGTACATTTCACTATATTAAAGGGTAAAACTGTTTTCATTTTGGTGTTTTTGTTTTGATTTTAGTTATCGACATAGTTGTATGTTTAGCTCAGTTCATTAAACTAGTCATGGTGTTTGAATTGTTGTAGCTGGTATGATTTGTTCAAGTTATTGTAAAGTTAGATTTTCTGTTACTGTTTCTTGTTTGATGTTTAGGTGTTGTTTGATGTTTAGGTTAGTGCATTCATGCGGTGGAGTTGCTGTTTGAATTTGTCATAATTTGTTTGAGTTGCTCAACAAATCATAGAGTTTGGTTTTGAGTTAATGATTTTATGGTCACAATAGCCAACTTATTAGTAGTCTGGCACCTGATAGTTATGGTTGTGTTTATAACATTTTAGGCTGATAACTGTTCATTGGAATAATCTTTAGGCACTGTATGCGCCAACTATCTTCGACTTGGCTATGCAAAAATTATTGATTGGGGGGCTCTTATTTGAGTCCTTGCATTTATGTCTTATATGTGTTACAAAGCCCCTTATTTTTAACATAAAGCCCATTTTGGGATGTCCCATCTTTTCATAGCTCAGTTGATTTTTAAAAAGGTACCCTTTTCTTAAAAAAGCATAACAAGTAATTGAGAATGAGGATTAGCCATAATATTGTGGCCTTAGATAAGCTTTTTAAGCTTAACTTGATAAGTTCATTAGCCGAAAAATTTGACACTTAGCTTTCTTGTTATATCCCGTTGATTTTTAAAGTGAAGTATTAATGAAGTATTAATGGTTTGCCCTCAGTTGGCATCGTTGTGGTTGTGTAGGCTTAGAGATGAGTGAAAGTGGCTGTTTATCAGTGTTGTACTCTTTTGTTAATTTTTTGTTAATTTTTGCAATGTGTTAATACCAGCTAGCCAAGAGTCGAGAGCCGAGACCAGCCTTCTGTCAAGACCAACTAGCCGAGAGCCAAGACCACTATCAGTACGTTTGTTTATAATTATATGGACTGCTGTAACAAGCTTATCCAGTTGCTTTACATGCCGTTTTCTTGTCACTTAATGCATGTGCTAAAGCTTTGCGCCCGTTGTACACCTTTACCTGCATTCAGTATAATCACAAGACATAGGCCAGCAGCCGAGTAGTAGCTAAAATAGTTGGAGCGTTGTACACCTTTAGTTGCTAGTTTTATACTCATAGGCCAGCAGCCCCCCGAAAGGGTGCGTTTGGTTAACAGCAGCCCTGAAAGGGTGCGTTTGGTTAACAGCAGCCCACAAGGGTGCATTTGGGACTGCTTTACAGATTACTTGTATTTACTTATATTTGGTATGCGTTTGTGAATATATGAAAATGATTGTGCGAATATGTTATGTTCTTATAATTTTTTTATCTAATTGTGTTAGACTATTATACATGATTTTAGGAATTTAGTGATTAATTTCGGAAAGTCCCCGTCCGAAGTTAATCATCCCATAGAAAACCCGTCCGAAATTAATTTATTAGAAATTAATTTCGGAAAGTCCCCTGTTTGGGACTGCTTTTTGAATGTTTTGTCTCATTTAGGATATGAATGCGTATAATTGATTTACTATTTGTGAAAATTTCGACAGTGTTTCCCCTTTACTCCTACGAATATGTCTTTAATGCACATATTTGGGGAGTTGAGGGGAAATGCTGCCGAAATTTTCTCAAATAGTAAATTCAGTTATACGCATTCATATATGAGACGAAACATTCAAAGAGTGGGTTAGGATTGCCTTCCATAGTTGGATTAGGTGAACAAAATGCACAACTCGTGATTCCACCTTTATGTATTTATGGGTAGATTTTTTTGAAAATGTTTAATTCTAAATAATTATTTATTGCATCATTAAAACGCAGTTATGCCAATTGATAAGAGTTGGGTCTCTCAACCTCGTGCTAGCCTCGAATTTCTAAAAGGTCTTAGAGCTTTTTGCCAGTATTGCAAGTCCTTTGTGAATATTGATGGGAATGTTAAATGTCCATGTAATTATTGTCGTAACTCTCGTTGGGTAAAACACGAAGATTTGTTTGATCACATACTCTCATACGGTTGGGACCAAAATTATATGAAATGGTATAATCACGGTGAACCGGATGAGCAGACAGTAGTACCCAACACGAATCAACATGGGAGTGATATGGCTGAGTTCCTTCATGATATTTGTCCGAATAACGAACAAAATGAGCCAACTGAAGGAAATATTGGCGAGACAAGCAACGAGCCAACTCCCCAACGTAACGATTTTGAAGAGTTACTCGCCAATGCCAACAAGCCACTATACCCGGGCTGTAATTGGATGTCTTCATTGGACTTTATGGCAAAGTTTACGAACATCAAGGTCAAAGGTAAAATGAGTGACACCACATTTAACGAAACCCTAAAATTTCTCAAAGAATGTTTCCCACCCGCTCTAGGATACAAAATCCCATCGTCATACTATGACATAAAGAAAACATATAAAACGATCGGGTTAGGATAAGAATCCATACATGCTTGTGTAAATGACTGTTTTTTATATCGGGGGGTGGGTAATGAAGATTTGCAGAATTGTCCCATCTGCGATGCTAGTAGATGGAAAGACAAGAACACACTGGGGAAGAAAGTTCCTAACAAGGTATTGCGTTATTTTCCTATCATTCCTAGACTACAACGTTTGTACAAGTCTAAACACACTGCAAAACATATGACTTGGCATGCTTCTGGGCAGTCTACGGAGGACGGTAAGATGCAACACCTGGTTGATGGTCAATTATGGAAGAAATTTGACATTAAGTATTCTAAAGAATTTTCCTATGAAAAAAGAAACATCCGATTAGGGTTGGCTGCTGATGGTTTCAATCCGTACGGCAACCTTAGTCAGTCTTACAGCATGTGGCCGGTCATATTAACAACATACAATACGCCTCCCTGGATATGTATGAGAGAAACTTCTCTTATGTTGACGTTGTTAATTCCGGGCCCTAAATCACCTGGGAAGGACATAGATATTTACTTGAGGCCTTTGATTGAAGACCTAAAGATTCTATGGAAAGATGGAGTCATGACTAGGGATGCTGCCACTGGCACTGAATTCCGTATGAGAGCAGCGCTTTTATGGACTATCAATGACTTTCCCGCTCGAAGTAGTTTGTCTGGGTGGAGTGGGCAAGGTTACTTGGCTTGTCCGACATGTAATATAGACACTCCATCTACTCGCGTGTTAGGAAAAACCGCTTATGTTGGTCACAGAAGATTCTTAAAAACGACCAATAAATGGCGGAAAAATAAACGGGCATTCTATACTCGGGTCGATGATCATAGACAACCTCCTAGAAAACTTACCAGTGATGTCATCTTGAATCAACTTAGTAGATTGCCTAAACGTATCCCGGGGAAACATCCAAGCTTTGGGGGTGCGAAGAAAAAACGTGATTCTGTTCGCGAATTGAATTAGACCAAAGTATCCATTTTCTACGAGCTAAAGTATTGGTCTTTTCTTACACTAAAACACAATTTAGATGTCATGCATATCGAAAAAAATGTGTGTGAGAGTGTGTTGGGTACTTTGTTAATGAATGACAAATCAAAAGACACTAACAAGGCAAGACAAGACTTAGAAAATTTGCAAATTCGTGAAGAGTTGTGGCTCGTCAACAAAGGAAACGGGAAGTGCTCTAAGCCTCATCCCACGTACTCTTTCACAGCTGAAGAAAGAAAACAATTTTGTCAATTCATCAAAGGTACGCGTTTTATTTCTAAATTTATTTGCTCCAATTCTATTCGCGTATCCATTTCGACGACTTACTCTAATATCATTATTTTTTTGTCAATTCATCAAAGGTGTGAAACTACCTGATGGGTTCGGATCTAACTTCAAGCATAAAGTGACCGACAATGATAGCAACATAACAGGCTTGAAGGCTCATGACTGTCACATAATGATGCAGCGGTTGCTTCCTGTTGGACTTCAAAATTACTTGAAGGACCAAAACACCGCAACACCAATAATCGAGCTTTGTTCATTCTTCAAACAAATATGCGCTCGAACTTTGATGGTGGATGACATGTTGAAAGCTAAAGAACAACTCATCAATATTTTGTGCAGTTTCGAGCAAATTTGTCCTCCTGCTTTTTTTGACATAATGATTCACTTGGTTATTCATCTACCCGAAGAGGCTATTGAAGGCGGGCCTGTTTACATGAGGTGGATGTATCCATTTGAAAGATACATGAAAAAGCTCAAGAATTATGTTAGAAATAAAGCTAAGCCCGAAGGTTCAATAGCGGAGGGTTATATTGCTGATGAAGCATTAACTTTCTGTTCGCATTATTTTCGGGGTGTTGAGACGAGATTTAGTCGTCCTGACCGGAATGAGGATGGTCCAAGCCCAACAAGTCAATTTCAGGTGTTTCGATCAATCTGTAAACTGAATGGCAAGAAATCATTGATCCGGGTTCAACCAGGCACAATGAAGAAAGTAGTATGGCATGTACTACACAACAGTCATGAAATCGACCCGTACATGAACGAGTACGAGAGGTACGCGTTTTATTTCAAAATGTGCTTTAAGTAAGTTATTATTCGACGACTTATTCTAATATCATGAACATTTACAGGGCATTTCCTGGCAATGATATACAAGAAGGATTTCCTCGCTGGTTTGGGAGCAAGGTAGACTTATTGTATGTATTACCCTGTAAAAATAATGACTATTACTCATCTATATCTATTCTTAACTTTTTCATAGATTCGTGAATTAAAAGTAAAGAATGACCCAAGTTGTACTTCCGAGTTATTCGCTTTGGCTTGTGGACCAACATCGACTGCAGTCTCAGTCGACTCTTGCGTAGTCAACGGTGTGAAGTTTATCGTACACGACCGTGATTTACGTCGTTCAACTCAAAACAGTGGAATTTCAACTCCTAATCCTAGCGGAGGAATGTATTATGGCCAGGTTGAAGAAATTCTCGAGTTTTTGTATATTCCGTTCAAGGTTGTGCTGTTCAAAGTCAAATGGTTCGACACTAATAACGAGGGTCGCATAAACCGTTGTACATATAGAAATAACATTACACAAATTATGACAGACCGTGCATCGTTTCAAAATGAACCATACATTCTTGCAACACAAGCAATACAAGTCTTTTACCTTGATTTCCTGGGTAAACGTGGTAGTTGGAAGGCCGTCCAAGATTCTTATCATCGAAAGATTTGGAACCCGGATATCATCGTGGTAGAAGACAATCAAGATGTTGTACATGACAACAACTCATCACATGTCACACTCTCTGCTCAGTTGGAAAAGTTGAATTATAGCACCATAGATATAGATGTCCAGCCAGCGGAAGTTGAGGCACCACCAGCACCAATTATCACTGATGTCGACGACGACGATGATATTGATTATGATGACCACATTCCTCATGATTTAGCATCTGATCATGAAGACCACGTCGATGGTGAAGATGAAGCTGGCACTAATAATGATGATTTTTATCTTAGTGATGTAGGAGATTGATCTCAAATTGTAATTTGTTAAACGACACTTATTTGAATGAAATTGTTATCGAGTTGTTAAATGTGTTTATTTATTTATTTAATTATTTATTATTATCTTTTTTGGTATATATTGTTATTTATTTGAATGTGTGTATATATATGCGTATATGTGTTTCTTCACTAATTTCTATGTTCTTGTACAGATGGCGGATGTCATAGCTACTAGTCATGGTGGTGATGGAGGTCATGAGCCACCCAACATTCCCAGGAGGATAGGCAGCAACTGCGAGCGTAAGAATTTCTCCATTATTTTATTTAAACTTGATCATTATTTGAAATTGCTAACTTGTTATTTTATGTCAACATCACTTTAATTTGATTACTTGCAGGCTCTAATTCTAGAGCTCCCAGGCCTACGAAGCCTGGGTCGAAAATAGGGAAGGGCGGGAAGGTGGTTCGCGGCCCCAACAAGAACACAGCCTTACACTCCACGAGAGAGAACACAGGGCGCCCGGTCTCGATCAAATTCAGAAGGAACGCCAAAGGCATGTGGCAGCATGTAGGCGTTCACGCTTCATGGTTCTCGAACTTTGTGGGGGACTTGATACGGGAAACCATTCCACTGTATCACAATTCGTGGGATAAAGTTCCAGCGGATAAGAAGGTACACGTGGATAACCGGCTCAATGTAAGTTTTTTTTTTTTTTTTTTTTTTTTTTTTTTTTTTTTTTTTTTTTTATCTTTTACTTTTTTAATTATTGTGTTTATTTATTTTAAATGTGTTTATTTATTTAAATTTGTCTCTTTATTTAAGTTTGTATATTTATTTTAATTATATTATATTGCAGCATTTCTTTGATCTCACCCCCCACCTTGCCGGTCCAAATGGAGTCGCGATTGCTGCTAGTATCGAAGCTTACCTGAAAAAGGTATACAATGACAACAAGTACAAGCACAAGAAGAAAAATTTTACACTGGCAGGTGGGGTCGAGAAACTGGGCGATATCAAGACAAAGCATCCCGAGAACATACCGGTAGACGAATGGGAGAGGCAGGTAAATTTCTGGATCGACACATACTTTAATTTGTTATTATTATTATTATTATTATTATTATTATTATTATTATTATTATTATTATTATTATTATTATTATTATTATTATTATTATTTTTTTTTTTTTTTTTTTTTTTTTTTTTTTTTTTTATTATTAATCATCACTTTTATTGAAAAACAAATAGGATTTTACAAGAAATTAGTGGGGGGCCGAGATACCAACTGAGCCCCCACACCTCTAGCTACAGCAAAACCAATCCTACTAAAAATATGTGGAGCAGCACGTGCTCCAATGTCTTGAGTCATAGAGAATCGTCTAATGCGTTTTAATAAGGTCACTGCATCCTTTTCAAGTTCTCCAAAAGAAGAGAATGAAAAGGGGAGGAACCCATATCCGATAATAATAATAATAATAATAATAATAATAATAATAATAATAATAATAATAATAATAATAATAATAATAATAATAATATTTCATTTATATAATAGTTATTATTATTATTATTATTATTATTATTATTATTAATAATAATAATAATAATAATAATAATAATAATAATAATAATAATAATAATAATAATAATAATAATAATAATAATAATAATAATAATAATAATAATAATAATAATAATAATATTTCATTTATATAATAGTTTTTATTATTTATAATTAGCAGATTGATCACTGGAGCGACCCTAAGAAGTTGAAGATAGGGGAGATCAACAGCCAAAACAGGAGCAAAATGAAGACTGCCACCCGTCATGGATCACGTTCCCTGGCTGTCATAGCTGATAACTTTGTAAGAAACTTTTTAATCATTTTATTTATATATATAGTGTTGGGTGAGTATTGATTGATTTTATTTATAAACAGTTGAGCTCCCCCGACCCCGACACCCAGGATACTCGAGATCATATTGACTTGTACAGACATACCCATACCAGAGGGGAGGTCTGGGAGTCTGAGGAGGCCGAATCTAGATACGTAAGTATAATTTATTTCCAAAAACTCACCAACATTAATGCAATATAATAAATCATGACTTATATATTACTTTTCTTGTTTTTTTGTAACTAAACAGAATGAGATGATTCGGCTGCGGTCAGAGAGCACCTCCTCTGGGACGCGTATGTCGGATACGGAGATCCTGAGCCAGGTGATCGGTGGCAAGCAGAGGGGGCATATTCCTGGCATAGGTCCAGTTTTACCTGGAGGTGGTCACTGGACGACTCTTAGCTCCTCACGAGCTCGTGAGGAAGCCTCCTCGTCCTCTCTGCGCGAGACCGTGGCGCAGCAGGGGAACGCGCTGGCGCAGCAGGAGAACACGCTGCAGATGATTCTGGATTGGGCGAGGAGACAGCCGGGCTTTCCTGGGGAGCTAGCAGTGGGATTGCCGGGGACATCAGGATCCCAGAATGCATCTCCGGGTGAGTCTAGACCTGCAGGGGAGGGTAGTCAGGGAGCTGGGGGTAGTGGGGGTAATGGGGATGGTGGGGAGAATGGGGATTAGTTTATGGGTCGGATGAGACACTTTATATTTGTTTTGGTTTATTTGACATAGTTGTGTATATTTAGATGGATTATTATGTGTTAGGATTCCCAACTAACTTGTTCCTCGCTAGCTTATGTATAGTTTTGTAGAATATCATGTGGATCACGGTTTTTGAACCGTTTTTTGGCGAATTTGGATCCATATGATTATGTTTAGCGAATTTGGATTGTTTAGCGAAGTTAATATTATTTTTAGTGAATTTTGTTTAAATTTGGTGTTGTTGTATTTAGCGAATTTGGTTTTAATTTGGTGTTGTTGGCGAGTTTGTAGTTTTGGCGAACTTGGTGAAATGGGTAACAGCAGGATTGTGTAATATATGCTGCATTGGAGAGGTTTTTTCTGCACCCATTGCGGAAAAAACCTGGAATTACCCATTTTGCAGCAATTTGCTGCAAAATGGGTCAGGCACTTTCTGCGGGGACATGTCCCCGCAGAAAGTAAAAAAGATTTATATTAAAATTGTTTTCGGCGGGGACACGTCCCCGCCAAAAGTAAAAAGAATTTATATTAAAATTGTTTTCCGCGGCGACCTGTCCCCGCCAAAAGCCTATAATCAAATTAATTAATCAGTTGATTAATTAACTTTTTATTTAATTATATACTCTTTGGCGGGGACATGTCCCCGCCGAAAAGTATTGACACGTTGGACACACTTTGACCACCCAGAAACCAGTGGGACCCATGTGTCCCCGCGGAAAGTGTGTAAAAGTCACCGCGGAATGTATCAGCGACGGTCTAGCCGCGGCGGCGTTTCTGCGGTGACATGTCCCCGCCAAAAGGGTACTGGCGGGGACATGTCCCCGCCGAAAGGCAAAAAAAGTCCCAGCCGAAAGTGTCGAATGTTGTAGTGGCTTCTTTTTTGGTTTTAAACTATGTTTCGGTATTTAGAGTAGAAAATACAAAGGGTTTGAGCAGGTAAAATTCGATCTATTCTTACATCTCTAGTATAGACTTTGGTCTTTAATACAAAGTTTATATTAAAGGTGTGCTTATCTAGTCGATATTTTAGAGTTCTGACCTATTATCAGGGTTCTAAAAGGCGAGCCTTAGCGCTGCTAAGGCGCAATGCGTGACCTCGGCGTTACGAAACTGACCAAGGCGTCTTCTTAAGGCGTGACGCGTGATGAGGCGCGAAAAGGAGCGGTAAGGCGTGCCTTAGCGCTAGGCGTGACGCCTTATTTTGAAGCTTTTAAAGGATTTACTAGTATTTGGGCTATAATTACCGAATTACTAATATAAGGGACTTGCGCTTGGTAACTTTACAAATCAATTTCAAGTTTTTAACTTATTTCTACGGTTCTACCACTCATATAACGAGTGAAGAAGGTTTTGACGACTACTTCGATGAAGAAGGTTTTATTTAAAGAAATGACGAAAAATGCAAAGATAGTTTAGTATATTTATTTTTATTATTTAATTCAAAAAGGTATAATGGTAAAATTATTTTTTTTTTCTTTTTGATTTTTTTTAATAAAAACGTTTTTTTAGTTCCTACATTTTAGGAATTTAATTTTTTTTTAATAATTTATTTTTTCCAGCATGTATAGTTTCAAAAAGTAAGGTGCATATGTGTTTTTTAGCAAAATTTAGGTGTGCGTATGTGCATGGCTTATAATGTATTGCAAGCACACGTATTATGAATAGTCTTCATGTTAGATTTTATATATTCAAGACGTAATGTTCTATATGCATGCAATGTGAAAAAAAATGTACAATATTCTTCTTCAGAAAAAAGAAAATACTCTATTTATTGCTAATTATATACATGTGCAACCATCATTTTATACAATATTAGCCCCAGACTTAAATATGCACATATATTTGCATCGTCTTTGTTCACTAGGTATGCGTAATCTTGAACCATGCACATGTATTTTCATCATCTTGGTTCACTATGTACGCGTATTCTTGAACTATGCACATGTATTTTCATCATCTTAGTTCACTTGGTACACGTAGCCTACCATGCACATGTATTTTCATCATCTTTATTCAACATATACTCGTAGTGTTGAGCCATGTACATGTATTTTTATCCTCTTGAATTTCATCATCGTCTTCAACAAATCTACAAGTATATTCAAATAAATATCATCAGGTTTGATTGACACAATAAAAAAACACATTAAAAAAGGTGATCCAAAGAAATCAATATATATAAAAAAACACAATAAAAAAGTGATCCAAATTAGAACTAAACATAAAATATCCTTGTATCATAACTAAAAACATATATGCACTTTCAATACATTTAAACTCCGAAACTATAAAAACACATATGCACACACTTTTCAGCCATAAAACACATATGCACCTTTTTAATAGATTTTTTACCCGTCATAAACACATATGCACCATTCTTCAAAACACGTATGCACCATTACTTAAAACTACTTTTTTCCCATTTAATAAATAAGATAGATGTAGTGTTCATACGGACATAAACATATATGCACAAACGAGTTAAATATAAGCATTCTACCATTCTGAAGTTATCAAGGGATACACGCCAATCTTAGTTTTGGTTCCAAAATCATAAACTGAGCTCTAAGATAACATCGCGTAAGAGTTGTATAAAATCATAAAAAAGTCTACTCCTAATTATTAACTTCAAGCAAAACACACATGATATAGAACAAAATTGCAATTGAAAGCACCAAAGTAATAACAACAACCTCTATTTGAACATATGTGTAGTGGTGCCCATAATCCTTATCTTCATAAGATGCACTAATCTTGAAAATGCACATGTGCGTTCATCGTCTCCTTCAACGTTTCTAAACACAGAGAAAGATCCCAAATAACCAATGACAAAAAAAAAAAAAAAAAACAATGTTTTGTTAAACCAATACACACTAACCAGATTTGAACGTTTTCGAACATAGATAAAAACCCATGATTTTAAAACAATGATAATAGGCAAAATGAAACACTAATCTCAATTTGTAGATTTCATTTTCTACTTCCAAAAAGCTGGCGTGGACAAAAAAAAAAAAAAAAAAAAAAAAAAAAAAGCCATATCCTAAACACAAAACAATTAAGACCTTACCATTCAATTTGTATCATTCTTAAACAAAAGAAAAAGAGAAAAAAAGAGGATAAAACATTTTCCTCTATATTATTCACCATAGAACCATGCAAACTGTTCCCTTCTCATCATTATATGATGGAGTGAAAAATCATAAATAAAAATATAAAGATCTCTTTCGCCTATTCCAATAATCAAATTATTTTTAAGTCAATGATAATCAAACCTTTTATTTGGAGATGGGAGATATTCTAGAGAAGCAGTGGAACCCAAGAGATGGAAGGCGACGACAATTTTAACACATATTTTTTAATTTGATGTACCCCAACAAGTTTACCATTTGAAGAGCGAATCTTGAAAAAAATAAACAAGCTTACTTTTAGATTCAATCGAACGGAATTCTAAACGGCTTGGTATTTGTGAAAGCATCATATCAATGGTGGTCTGGGAAAGAGTTTGTGAAGTGGGAGGCTAGGGTTTTTGAGAGAGACAGATATGTGAAAAGAATAAAATTGGTTTTTGGGATAAGCAGTTTAGAGATGCGATCCTTTAGAAAGTGAAGAAAATTAAAAAGGTTAGAAAGCCACTCACAATGTGAGAAGTGTCCACCACCCACTCCCTTCTTTTTTTCTTATTAAATTTGGTTAGGGGGCATATTGGTCCTTTTAACCCCTTTTTTTATTCCACCCCAAAACTTTAAACGTAAATAACTTTTAAACGATAAACTTTTATGAAAAACCGATTTCACCATAATTTTTAAAAATTTAATTCTCTTTAATTTGGTATACATTATGATATATGAATCGCAACTTTTTTTTTCAACTTTTTAAGTGGGTGTTGATTTTCTTGAAATTTTCGGCATTTTCAGCTCTAATTTTGCCTAGTTTAAAGGCCGAATTTTGCAAAACTTAAAACACGAAAGTTGTAGCTTTTTGGCCATTCTTAACCCATAAATTTAAATCACTCAAATCCGATATAATATGAGTGAGATATCGCACGTTAAAGATAAACAATAACTGATGAACATTATAAAAAATAACTGATGAACCAAAACACTTTAAAAAATAACCAATGCTAACTGATGAACCTAAACACTTTGAAAAACAACTGACGCTAACTGATGAACCTAAACACTTTGAAACACAACCGACGCTAACTGATGAACCAAAACACTTTGAAAAATAACTGACGCTAACTGATGAACCTAAACACTTTGAAAAACAACCGACGCTAACTAATGAACCTAAACACTTTGAAACACAACCGACGCTAACTGATGAACCAAAACACTTTGAAAAACAACCGACACTAACTGATGAACCTAAACACTTTGAAAAACAACCGACGCCAACTGATGAACCTAAACACTTTGAAACACAACCGACGCTAACTGATGAACCAATAATTGATGAACCAAAACACATAACACCAGGATAATAATTGATGAACAAAAAAAAAAAAAAAAACGCAGCACAATAACTGATGAACCAATAGTTGATGAACCAAAACACGTAACAAGGGTCAATAATTGATGAACCAAAAAGACATATTACCAGGATAATAATTGATGAACCAAAAAAAAAATAACGCATCACAATAACTGACGAACCAATAATTGATGAACCAAACACATAACAAGGGTCAATAATTGATGAACCAAAAACACATAACACCAGGATTTGATGAACCAAAAACACATAACACCAGGATAATAATTGATGAACCAAAAAACACATAACACCAGGATAATAATTGATGAACCAAAAAAAATAACACAACACAATAACTGATGAACCAATAGTTGATGAACCAAAACACATAACACCAGGATAATAATTGATAAAACAAAAAAAATAACACAGCACAATAACTGATGAACCAATAGTTGATGAACCAAAACACATAACAAGGGTCAATAATTGATGAACCAAAAACACATAATACCAGGATAATAATTGATGAACCAAAAAAAAATAACGCATCACAATAACTGATGAACCAATAATTGATGAACCAAACACATAACAAGGGTCAATAATTGATGAACCAAAAACACATAACACCAGGATAATAATTGATGAACCAAAAAACACATAACACCAGGATAATAATTGATGAACCAAAAAAAAAATAACACGGCACAATAACTGATGAACCAATAGTTGATGAACCAAAACACATAACAAGGGTCAATAATTGATGAACCAAAAACACATAATACCAGGATAATAATTGATGAACCAAAAAAAATAACGCATCACAATAATTGATGAACCAATAATTGATGAACCAACACACATAACAAGGGTCAATAATTGATGAACCAAAAACACATAACACCAGGATTTGATGAACCAAAAACACATAACACCAGGATAATAATTGATGAACCAAAAAACACATAACACCAGGATAATAATTGATGAACCAAAAAAAAAATAACACAACACAATAACTGATGAACTAATAGTTGATGAACCAAAACACATAACACCAGGATAATAATTGATGAACCAAAAACACATAACACCAGGATAATAATTGATGAACCAAAAAACACATAACACCAGGATAATAATTGATGAACAAAAAAAAATAACACAACACAATAACTGATAAACCAATAGTTGATGAACCAAAACACATAACACCAGGATAATAATTGATGAACCAAAAAAAATAACACAGCACAATAACTGATGAACCAATAGTTGATGAGCCAAAACACATAACAAGGGTCAATAATTGATGAACCAAAAACAAATAATACCAGGATAATAATTGATGAACCAAAAAAAATAACGCATCACAGTAACTGATGAACCAAACACATAACAAGGGTCAATAATTGATGAACCAAAAACACATAACACCAGGATAATAATTGATGAACCAAAAAACACATAACACCAGGATAATAATTGATGAACAAAAAAAAATAACACAACACAATTACTGATGAACCAATAGTTGATGAACCAAAACACATAACAAGGGTCAATAATTGATGAACCAAAAACACATAATACCAAGATAATAATTGATGAACCAAAAAAAAAAACGCATCACAATAACTGATGAACCAATAATTGATGAACCAAACACATAACAAGGGTCAATAATTGATGAACCAAAAACACATAACACCAGGATTTGATGAACCAAAAACACATAACACCAGTGTTAATACAAATATCGTACTAAAAACGTTATTTATATTTTACGATCTTTGCTTAATGTTTTGTTCATGACAAACACAAAGTATATTCCTTAAGCAAATTATAAATACTAGTTAAAGACTTTTTCAAAACACATCTTTTATTTAACATGATCACTAACATTATATTACATATACATGTGTATTTCCTTTAATGGAAACTTTAGTTTAAAAGTTACAAAGTGACATCATGGTATACATCACAAATACAATCTTGGTAAGATTGTGTGATATCTTGATTAGATACTCAAGTTATATAGTTGACTTTGGTAGATATTGATTTGACAACACAAGGATATGGAAAGATCTCTTGTGCAACATTAGCTGTCATCCCACGGATCCAAATATATACAAAGACGGATCCCTTCTGAGGGATCCGCCGGATCCGTAGGAGCCTTTCTTTGTTTGCCTATAAATAGCAGGCTTGGCATTTGATCTAATCATCCACTTAGAAAAGAAAACACATACATTCACTTTAGTTACTAACCACAGTAGTTGTATATATCATTGATGTTTCTTTTGTAGCAAAGAAGATCAAGTTAACAAGCTTCAAACAAGCAGACTGTTGTGAAGTTGTAGTATAGGTTCTGTGTAAACACTTTGAGTGTTTCTTATCATTTGTATCAGTTAGATCAGTAAGTGTGGTTAGTGCTTTAGTCCTCAAAGCACAAAGAGAGTAGGGAGTGGTTGTACCCGTGTAAAGAACTCGACATCTAGCTTAGTGTCGGTAAAGTAAGTAGGCGACGTCAGGTTGGTTCTACCTTGTGAAAGAACCCGGTGTTTAGCTTAGTACCGGAAAAGGAAGTAAGCGACGTGTAAAGGTTTTCTCCACCTTGAAGGGAGTTTGTTTCTTAGTGAAAGATATCTCTCGAGTAAACAACTCGAGGAAGTGGAGTAGGGCAAGGATAAGGATCTCTTGCAAACCGAACCACTATAAACACTTGTGTTATGTGGTTTGATCTTTCATCTCTTTATCTCTAGTTTATATTGTGTGATAACTTAATTTGTGATTGTTTCCCTAGAACTAACAAATTAAACAAAAGAAACGGTAAAAACTATTCAACCCCCCCTTCTAGTTTTCCACAATTGGCATCAGAGCTACGTTACTCAAGATTTTTAAAATAAACTATATTTTAAAACTTGAAACGATCAAATCGATTTTGAAAACTTTAAAGAAGGGAAATCCTTGCAAAGATCACCAGACCTCAAAAACAGTTTTTATAGTTCGGAAAAACCATTTTTAAAATGTCAAAAGACTCAGATCTAGCTAGACACAATATTTCACCTAAAGCTCCTGATGAATCCATTTCTAGTAAGTATTTTGACAGGAAAGATCTTGACCCAAAATGGAAAGTTAAAGCAACAAATATTGAAGATTCTAGGGATCATTCAAGGATGACATTGGACGAGCTCATAGGATACCTCAAAGCTCATCTAGCAATAATTGAAAAAGATTCGGAGATACCTATAAGCATAAAGGAATGGATAGCTTCTAGCACTATAGCCAGATCCAGTTTCAACAGTAAAGATGTGCTAAAAGACAACAAAGTAGATAGTACGGCTAACATAACAGAAAAGGTATCCTCTGACTCTTCATATATATTTAATGAATACGACACATTAGATATAGAACACAATAGATTAAGTAAGCTCATTATAAACGTCATAAGTAGAAATAAGATCTTGAAAACCAAAGAAGAATACTTGATGAATAAAATACATAAGTTGAAAGAAAAAGTTAAAAGCTTGGAAGAAAATATGGTAACTGAATGTTGTTCATCATGTCAAGAAATAAAACTTGAATTAGAATCACATAAACTCACACTAAACAAATACATAAAACAAAATCTCAAGTTTCAAAGATTCAATAGACACATAAACTGTGTAGATGACACTATGAGAATTCTTAAAACATCTCATGGTAACTTCAAGCCTGATTTTATGGAAAATGGTCATTTAAGTGATTTTGAAAGTCTAACTATAAATGAAAATCAAATCACACCAACTGAGTTGGTAAACCGCGGATCCTACGGATCCAAAACTTTGGATCCGCGTAGTATAAACAAAGGATCCGTGAGTACAGTAAAAACATTGAAAAATCAAGATTCAAGAATAACTAATTCAAAAATGATCAAAGACAGAGATATAATTAAAACAACAGTAAAATCATGTTCATATATAGGAAATGAGCTTAGTAGACAACTACCATTTGACTATCTCGGAGATATTAGTGAACCATGGTAATATGTTGTTTAACCCAAAAAGGACCCATGAGATATTGGGGACCAAACACTCAAGTTTTCTTTAGGTATGCTTAGAAGGATTTGGTCTTTATGATCTTACTTAATCCCAAGATACATTGATACAAAGGTATCTTCTCTTATCACTAAAGTGCTCATCCTGATCAATAGCACTTTTGGTATTAATCATCAAAAAGGTATGAACTCTCATAACTCTACTCATAATGATTATTCTCAAAGATAATTCATGATTTCATAACTATTTGTGGTATGATAAAATTATTACTACATATGTAATAATAGAGATTCTATATGTATAAGATAGGATAATTACTAGGAAAAGGTTTTTAAAACTTTTGCTAAAACCGGATATAACACCTCAAGACAAATGTTGTCTCATATTCTTATGTTATATCTCAAAACACTTAGGAAATACCCATACATGGATAAGCTCTTAGAACTTGTAAGAACTATAACCAAGATAAGATTTAACCAACACATTTGTAATCATCACATCCATAAATGTTCCTAAGTAAGTTCTAACTTAATTATTCATAACCTTAAAAAGTACTTGGAAGAAAATTAATTTTAGGATAATATCACCATATTATAAAAGCTTATCTCTCCATAACTCATAATGATAATACATTGGTCTGATTAGAAAACATTGAGATTTGAATAATTTAGTTTTTCTCTAGAATCTAAGTGAGATTGATAACTATAGAAACAAGAGCATTAATCAAAGAACATATAGAAAAAACATACTCTCCTATTTTTGTACACACTATCTTTAACTATGAAAACACAAACGAACTTAGTAGAATCTCATCTCATTCTCAAGATATGCTATGACTAAAAATCATGTATGATAAGTGTTTTGACTCATCTCAATCATGAAAATTATCATTCGCATTAAGGATCATAATAGTAAATTCATTCGATAAACTTAAAAATAGTATCACATTAAGTAGAACACCAAACCGTATGTATAAATATCATTCTTAGATCATAAATAAATTAGGTAGATCTCTAAACATATTGTGTACCAATGTGAGACATTGTACAACAAGTCACTAAGAAACTAACGTTCCTTGATACTTAAGTAGTTAAGGAGAAGTGTGGAGAAAATACCCGTAGTTTGTATCTTTAGTCTCTATTACCAATCTTCTCCTATTTCGTCAACCTTGCAATCATTCATTACTTAGCTCAAACTGGTTTCTCAAAAAGACTACAGTGGTAAATCCTCTTACAAACATCTCAAGAAAGAAATCTTCGTTCCTTACTAAACATACTAACATTTAGAAGTAATTAAAACATTCGTCCAAATCTTAATTTAACCAAAAAACAAATACCACAACCTTGTTCTGATCCTGCGGATCCAATTAACAACAAGGGCGGAACCCTTTTTAGGATCCGCCGAATCCGTGAGTTGTCAAATTCAACTATGAATTACCAAACACTCCTTACTGCACTACACACTTAATTAAACCCTCAAAATCAACTCATAATCGACTCTCATCATTCCTAGCTCAAAAATTGGATCTTTCATCTCATATCAATTCGTGCTTGATCACTCACTGTAAGTTCACTAATTCATCTCTAATTCAAAATTAGGGTTCATGCTATTTCAATAATACATTTTAGAATTAGACATTACAGATAAGTCTTTCGTCAAAAATTAATAGGAGTTACATTTTGTTTAAACTCTTTAACAAAACAAAAACCCCATAAGAAGTCTTTTCATAATTAGATAAAATGAAACATTGCTAATACAAAATCAAAGAAAACGTCAAACAGAAATGTTTGGGGTATAAAGTGTTTTGTCACAAAACATATTTTTCAAACATCATAGATCAAAATCTTTTTTTTTTGACTTCACTTACATAATGTCTCTTGAATGCTAAAGGGAATACATAATTAATATGTATTTTCGGGTACATTCAACAGTAGCTACATTGAAATAGGAATGTTTGGGTTATCTCTCGTTTGTAAACAAAACTTGCATAAACTAATTTTTCTTGCATCAAAAGGAGTCAAGATAACCGCACCTCCACATTGTCCCCATGTAGGCACACACTAGGAATTTTACACTTTCTTAGATCAAAACTAACCACACTTTTATATTAGTGTAACTAAAACTATTAAATTGTTTATGACTAGGAAAATCATGCCTCCTGCCACTAACTACGATCACAAGAAAACAAAGAAGTACCTACCCAAACATCATCAAACAAAAGGACTCACAGAAGCGCAAGTCCAACTTTTCAAATCTTTAGAAAGTCGGTATGTTCATGAGGGTAGAACCATAGACTCTTCATTTTTAGAAGAAACAAACATTCGTGAACAAATGGCCACCATTCAATTTGATTCACTTCTCGACATAGATGAACCTATCATTCCTCGATTCATTCTCGAATTTTATGCCTCAGTAAAACTTATTTCTGATGACAATGGATCATTTAGCATCAACTTCAATGTAAACCAAAATTCTTACAATTTTCCTTTAGACCATTTTGGGGAAGTGTTACACATCCCAAGTGAAGGAACATGCTTCTATTCTGACAAATGGTCCTTAACCATTCTAAATTCACATCTAGGAAGAGAACATCCTTACGACACTCCTCTAACTCCTAAAGAAATTATCCGAGATCATCTTTTTAACACTAGAACCAATCCAATTAAGAAACTTCGGGGAAAAGATGTCAATCGAGATCCATTCGCCATGGAACTCAATGAACTCAAACCTGAGTTCAAAAGACTCGAAGAAATTCTAAGATCAAATGTCATTAGTACTATTGGTAACAAAGATCACGTGAATGCTGGACTATGCTATATGCTCTATTGTATTTCAACTCATCAAAAATTCAATCTTGCTTACTATATCGCCAAAAGGATGGTTGATATACGTGTCCTAGGGAAAACCACATTACCATATGGAATGCTACTCACTCGTTTGTTCAAAGCTTCCATTCCTATCCTTCCAAATTCTGTTGGTTTTGTCTCAGATTACCCCGAAATCAAACACACCTTTGTCCCTCTTAGTGACCATAGAGTGAAAGTAGGAAAAGGGAAACGAGCTTGTCTCTCATCTTCATCTTCATCATCTTCATCAGCTAGTGACGAAGATGTATTACCCAACTCAAAACTTCCACTATTAGATTACTTAAGTCAACTTCCATCTCTTAATAATGAATCTGCGGAAAGCCGACAAACAAAGGGAGTTCTAAAGTGTGCTGGACGATGGATGATGAAACTCCGAAAGGATCAAAAGAAGATACTCAAAATATTAAAAGAAAAGCAAGAATAAATGAACGTCTGGAACAGTTGTTCTTTAGATCTTATATGATCATATTTCTATGTTTGTTAAGACATGTTTTTAGTACTTTATGCTTATGTGTTCTTGCTCAACTTTAACTGATGATAATGCACATGATTATCAATTTTCAAACTTATGCTACTGTTTGGGTTAAAACATTGTTCATGATGAAGTTTAAATGATAAGGTCTATTTTTATACTTGATTGTGTTTTATTTTTTATATGAGAACTAATTGATCATTGCAGATTGATAACACTCAGGGTTATCAATTTACCATATCTAACCCTATGTTTGGCTTAACTGCTACTACAGTAAGTTTCTAAGAACGAATTAACCTATGATCAATCGTGTGTTTATATTATCACACTTAGTTGTTTTGCTATACATATTAGATGTTAAGTAAGGTTTAGATGAATTTTCAGGTTTTCGTCGAATAACGCATAATATAACATGTCTTCTGTTTAGTTTTAGAAAATTAGGGTACGGATCCGACGGATCCTTAAAATTGGATCCGCCAAGGCATATCGTTGGTTCCGCCATCCTCAAACAGCGGATTTGGCGGACTCCTAACTTTGGTTCCGCACTTGATAACACTTGGATCCGCAGCTTTCTTAGTAAGTCTAAAACTTTTTCGACTCATCTCAACTCTTAAATCTTAGTGTCTAGTATCATTTAGGATTCTTTCACTAATCATAATTCATCTTAGAATCATTAGGGAATTCTTAGGAACAAAAGTTCCCACCAAAATTTAAATTTTTGAATTTTAGGTGTGAGTTACCAAACTGATACAAAGAAGGAACCCTTTTTAGGGATCCGTCAAATCCGTGGAAATATCAAATCATCATGTTTTCCACTATCTTCTTGTAATAACTGCAAATCCACAACATATTACTCAACCAAAGCTCAATGGATTGACTTCCTTGATATGACCTGCACAAATTTTTGTTCCAAATCATTAGTAACCAACATTCTCTATTGGATTCACATCAAATCCAAACACACAGACTCACAAACCTTCTGTCTATAAATTAGCACTTTAGGATCATCCCTTCACACAACAACCATTTCCTCTCCTGTATACCTTAGGATCATCACTTCACACAACAACTATTTCCTCTCCTGTACATCTTAGCTATCATAATTCACCACGACCAAGTCAAACAACTCTTCCATGTCTGGACCATACAGACGAACAGCTAGAATTAGTTTCAGACCATATTGGTATGCAAACCCACTTCGTAATGTAACCTTTCCTGTTAGATCCACAAACACCACAACAACTCCTATTATGACTCCCATAATCAACATATACTCTTCTTCAAATTCACCCGCTACAAACCCATCCAATACAACAACATCACTTCCTACCATTACTCCTGTAGAAATTACACCACCACTCGCTCCTGCTCCACCACAACCTAAGAAGTCTACATTATCACTATCCTCACTAAAACTCAAACCTATGAAACTCTTTACGACACCACCAACATCTCCACAACCACATCTTGAAGAATTAGAAGATCTTCAATTTACATCAACCACTTCTCCACAAATAAGTCTTGAAAACTTAGAACCCATGATAGTCCATCCCCTTAATCCGAAGATTCATGAACCTCAATACCATATCACATCAATTATCAACACAACAATTACCACACCAATTGTCACTTCACCAAGTGTTTCCACAACAGTTGACTCATCACCACAATCATCACCACTCAAAGATAAAATCTCATCACCATCTTCAAGCTTAATAATAGACCCATCACATGACATAATTACCACTCTTCAACACTTGGATGAATCAATGTGGATCAATAAAACAAACACTCAAGATGACAACAATATTGTCTCTAACCTCTACGACATTAGTAATTTAGAAACTAAATGGCTTGCCTCTATCATGTCATCATCAAAACAAGAAAAATAGAAGTTTGTAGTATCATCGCAATAATTAGTTTTAAGATTTTATCATCTCTAGGAACCTTCATGTGTAATAGTATGTTTGAGACTTTCGTCACAAACAAATTTTCAATATATAATTGTGCTCTTAAATATGATATCTTATTATGACACATAAAGTGATTTAGGCATACAAGATGAACACCCTTTAAAGATTAGTCGAAACTATCATCATAACACCTTATTAGCTCAACATTATAGCTCTGCACCAAAACCTCATGAAAACACAATCGTGTGTTTAACAAACCTCTTAAATAAGATACATTATGTCTCCTTAGAATTTGACTAGGATTAGTGAAACCAAATTAGTAGTGAATAGACCCTAGCATGAACCTTCGTTTAATCAAACATGACCAAATCAAATTTGGTCCCGCGGAACCCTTCGATAAGAATGACGGAACCAAAATTTTGGTTCCGCCAAATCCGCGGGGATCTGATCAGCTTTTAACCATTCAGAAACCAAACAACCTTCTCGTAACCAACGAATCTAGAATTTTCATCTTAATCTCACAACTTAATTGTCTTGAACATCTTCAGTGTCTAGAACACCATCATAGGATCACATCCTTTTCATTCTTGATACATATCAAGCACGTCATTGTCAATGCAAACAGAACCCTCATTCTCAACACGTTATTCCAACCAACACTCTCATAATATGATGTCATTTTCATCCGCATATAGGTATCTAGTATTTCTAATTATTGCATATGAAATTTCTATTCCTAAGAGATCACTGTCTTCAAACTCAACTCATATCCTCATCATAGACATTTGTTTTAGGACTTTTTATTTCTTTCTAGGATACATTTTTTATTATACTTGTAACATCATTTCATAATTGTGACTTTTGTCACAAAATTTATGTGATATTTTTATGCCTATGAGTGATCAACATATTGCATATTATCATTATCATTGTGAACTAACATTCTTATATAGCATATATTATACCTTGATTATGATTGCCTTAGGTACAAATTATGATCAGACACTTACTTTGACTTTTAAAAGTCAAAACATATTGACAGGCTTGATTGGGAGAATACTTCAGAAGCATTCTACTTCTTAATTGAAGTCATTCATTACTAACACTTCATTTGCAGCATATTATACCCTTCATAGTATACGTTGGTACTAGAGTAGTGAGGAGTATACATAAAGGGGGAGCATTTCATTAATTTCTCATATTCTAACCATTTGTTTTGTAGGTTTATGCATCATTTACTTGTTACTCCATTTAGGGGAGTACAAAACAAGGGGGAGCTATTAAAGTTCTCAAAATCGCATTCCGCTACGCACTTCTTCTTTTTGTTTCGACAAAAAGGGGGAGAAAGGAAAAAGGATTAAGTTTGCATAATTAGTTCATACTATTCATACTAAGTTATTTCATAATAATAATCAAAATTTGAATAACTAAAAACTTAATCTATATTTTAAAAAAAAAAAAAAAAAAAAAAAAAGACTTAAACTATATTTACTTGTTTGCTTAAAAATATAATTTATGTTTTGTCATCAACAAAAAGGGGGAGATTGTTAATACAAATATCGTACTAAAAACGTTATTTATATTTTACGATCTTTGCTTAATGTTTTGTTCATGACAAACACAAAGTATATTCCTTAAGCAAATTATAAATACTAGTTAAAGACTTTTTCAAAACACATCTTTTATTTAACATGATCACTAACATTATATTACATATACATGTGTATTTCCTTTAATGGAAACTTTAGTTTAAAAGTTACATAGTGACATCATGGTATACATCACAAATACAATCTTGGTAAGATTGTGTGATATCTTGATTAGATACTCAAGTTATATAGTTGACTTTGGTAGATATTGATTTGACAACACAAGGATATGGAAAGATCTCTTGTGCAACATTAGCTGTCATCCCACGGATCCAAATATATACAAAACGGATCCCTTCTGAGGGATCCGCCGGATCCGTAGGAGCCTTTCTTTGTTTGCCTATAAATAGCAGGCTTGGCATTTGATCTAATCATCCACTTAGAAAAGAAAACACATACATTCACTTTAGTTACTAACCACAGTAGTTGTATATATCATTGATGTTTCTTTTGTAGCAAAGAAGATCAAGTTAACAAGCTTCAAACAAGCAGACTGTTGTGAAGTTGTAGTATAGGTTCTGTGTAAACACTTTAAGTGTTTCTTATCATTTGTATCAGTTAGATCAGTAAGTGTGGTTAGTGCTTTAGTCCTCAAAGCACAAAGAGAGTAGGGAGTGGTTGTACCCGTGTAAAGAACTCGACATCTAGCTTAGTGTCGGTAAAGTAAGTAGGCGACGTCAGGTTGGTTCTACCTTGTGAAAGAACCCGGTGTTTAGCTTAGTACCGGAAAAGGAAGTAAGCGACATGTAAAGGTTTTCTCCACCTTGAAGGGAGTTTGTTTCTTAGTGAAAGATATCTCTCGAGTAAGCAACTCGAGGAAGTGGAGTAGGGCAAGGATAAGGATCTCTTGCAAACCGAACCACTATAAACACTTGTGTTATGTGGTTTGATCTTTCATCTCTTTATCTCTAGTTTATATTGTGTGATAACTTAATTTGTGATTGTTTCCCTAGAACTAACAAATTAAACAAAAGAAACGGTAAAAACTATTCAACCCCCCCTTCTAGTTTTCCACAACCAGGATAATAATTGATGAACCAAAAAACACATAACACCAGGATAATAATTGATGAACAAAAAAAAATAACACAACACAATAACTGATGAACCAATAGTTGATGAAACAAAACACATAACACCAGGATAATAATTGATGAACAAAAAAAAATAACACAGCACAATAACTGATGAACCAATAGTTGATGAACCAAAACACATAACAAGGGTCAATAATTGATGAACCAAAAACACATAATACCAGGATAATAACTGATGAACCAAAACACTTTGAAAAAAAAACCGACGCTAACTGATGAACCAAAACACTTTGAAAAACAACCGACGCTAACTGATGAACCTAAACACTTTGAAACACAACCGACGCTAACTGATGAACCAAAACACTTTGAAAAACAACCGACGCTAACTGATGAACGTTATCAACTGATGAACAATATTAAAAATAACTGATGAACGTTATTTTTTCGAAAACTGCTGAACATTGTAAAAAATAACTAATGAACGTTATAAAAAATAACTGATGAACAATATCAAAAATAATTGATGAACTGATAAACATTGTGTTTTTAATAGAAAAATTAATGAACTGATGAACAATACTAACTTGAACTAATGAACATTATAAAAAATAACTGATGAACAAAATTAATCGATGACCAAAACTCGCTGATGAACTGATGAACAAAGACTCACTGGTGAACTGATGAACAAGTATAACTTATTTTTTTTTATAAACATTATAAAAAATAAGCGGATAAAATACAAAGTTGTACAATTAATTTTTAACAAAAAAATCACACATTTCAAAAAAAATAAAAAAAAATCAACAAAAGTTTTTGCATTTCTCAAAAACTCATCAACCTCAGATCATGTCATCAAAAGACCTGTCACTAAAAGTTTTTCCCCAAATAATAATAGATGAATAAAATTAAACCAAATATAAAACAGCCAAAGTTACATTATATGCAAAGAATAATAAAATCATAACAAAGTGTAAAGTAAAAAATAGAAAAAGATAAATTGGTTGATTTCTCATTTCCTATGCACCCACGTGACTACAAAAAGCATAAACTTTCTCTTTCATCGGTTACCAGTAATAACATCAACCTTTTCTCTTTAATGATTCACTTTTTCTTTTTTCTCGTCGGATTGTGTTTCTTCCGACAAAATTCTTTTTTTCCCCCTCCATAGCTCCGCCTCTGGTGATGGAGACGGTGCTGGTGACCGAGTGATGGTGGTGACGGAGTGATGGTGGTGACGGTGACGAAGATCGCCGGAGATGGATCTGAGAGTCAGATCTGGTTGGAAAAAAAGAAGGGAAACGAGATGGGAAATAAAGAACGGTAAACCGATTATTATTTTTACTAGAATGACCAGCATGCCCCTAAGTGTAGATTTCCCTCTTTAGTTTGATCGGATCTTAATTTATTATCTAACGGTTGTAAATACTTTTTAGACTTTATAAATTTGTGTTCCTTTGCAAATGATCCGCTACCAAGCAGTTTAATGGTACCGGATGCTATTTTTATGGAAGAATAAAATTCCTACTTTGCCCTTAATTTTTAATTTTTTTCCAAATAAAGTTACATATATTTTCAAAAATGACATTTTGCTTTGATATGATGTACTTTATGTATTACAAGGAGTACCAAGCTGGTTCTCGCAATTTATTTGGTTATGAAAATAACCCTGCACTAACTATATATATATATATATATATATATTATATATATATATATATATATATATATATATATATATATATATATATATATATATATATATATATATATATATATATATATATATATATATAAGGTTTGGATCATGTGCGGATTGCATTTTAAGTAGGGATGTGCGGATAAGAGATGCGATCCCTTAAAAAAGGGATGCAAATTAAAAAGTCTAAAAAGTGTTTTCAACCACTCACAATGTGACATGTGTCCACCAACCATTCCCTCCTTTTTTTTTCTTATTAAATTTGGTTAGGGGGCATTTTGGTCCTTTTAACCCCTTTTTTTATTCCACCCCAAAACTTTAAACGTAAATAACTTTCAAACAATAAACTTTTATGAAAAACCGATTTCACCATAATTTTTAAAAATATAATTCTCTTTAATTTGGTATGCATTATGATATATGAATCGCAACTTCTTTTTTTTCAACTTTTTAAGTAGGTGTTGATTTTCTTGAAATTTTATGCATTTTTAGCTCTAATTTTGCCTAGTTTAAAGGCCGAATTTTGCAAAACTTAAAACATGAAAGTTGTAGCTTTTTTGCCATTCTTTACCCATAAATTTGAATCACTCAAATCCGATATAATATGAGTGAGATATTGCACGTTAAAGATTAACAATAACTGATGAACGTTATCAAAAATAACTGATAAACTAAAACACTTTGAAAAACAACCGACGCTAACTGATGAACCTAAACACTTTGAAACACAACCGAAGCTAACTGATGAACCTAAACACTTTGAAACACAACCGAAGCTAACTGATGAACCAAAATACTTTGAAAAACAACCGACGCTAACTGATGAACCTAAACACTTTGAAACACAACCGAAGCTAACTGATGAACCAAAACACTTTGAAAAACAACCGACGATAACTGATGAACCTAAACACTTTGAAAAACAATCGACGCTAACTGATGAACCTATAACTGATGAACCAATAATTGATGAACCAAAAAAATAACATAACACATGACAATAATTGATGAACCAAAAACACAACACCAGGATAATAATTGATGAACCAAAAAAATAACAGCACAATGACTGATGAACCAAAAAAATAACACAACACAATAATTGATGAACCTATAACTGATGAACCAATAATTGATGAACCTATAACTGATTAACCTATAACTGATGAACCTATAACGACACAATAACTGATGAACCAATAACTGATGAACCAATAACTAATGAACCTATAACTTATGAACCAATAATTGATGAACCAAAAAGACATAACACCAGGATAATAATTGATGAACCAAAAAAATAACAACACAATAACTGATGAACCAAAAAAATAACACAACACAATAACTGATGAACCTATAACTGATGAACCAATAACTGATGAACCTATAACTGATGAACCAATAACTGATGAACCAATAACTGATGAACCTATAACTGATGAACCAATAACTGATGAACCTATAACTGATGAACAAATAACTGATGAACCTATAACAACACAATAACTGATGAACCAATAACTGATGAACCTATAACTGATGAACCAATAACTGATGAACATATAACTGATGAACCTATAACTGATAAACCTATAACAACACAATAACTGATGAACCAATAACTGATGAACCAATAAACTGATGAACCTATAACTGATGAACCTATAACAACACAATAACTGATGAACCAATAACTGATGAACCTATAACTGATGAACCAATAACTGATGAACCAATAACTGATGAACCTATAACTGATGAACCTATAACAACACAATAACTGATGAACCAATAACTGATGAACCAATAAACTGATGAACCTATAACTGATGAACCTATAACTGATTTAACTAATGAATAACATCAAAGAAAACGCAAACAATAAATATTAATTACATCCAACAAATACACAAATTGACAATCATTTTAACACAAACAAATTTACTTCTAATCAGTCACAACTTGATACTAAATGAAAACATGACTTTGGGTCGAACACTTGAATATAAAGATATGACGACATAAAAGTCCATATGACTCAAAACGTTTGCACGAACACTGGTAAAAATCTTCAGCTGGTTTACACAAGACCTGAAAAAAAAGGAAGTAGTACATACAGTGGCTGAGTACAAAAAACTGATGAACAAAAACTAATGAAAAAAACTGATTAAAAAAAACTGATGAAACAATACCAACAGAATATGGAACAGGTTCATAATCATTATCTGTAAAAAAAATTGATGAACTTAAAAAGATAATTTAATTACAAGTAACTGATGAACCAAAAAACACATACCACAGGCCAAATAATTGATGAATCAAAAAACAACACAGGACAATAATTGATGAACTTAAAACACATAACAGAGTACAAGTAACTGATGAACCAAAAGAACAACACATAACACATGCCAAATAATTGATGAATCAAAAAACAACACATAACACAGCCAAATAACAGATGAAAAAACACATAACACAGGCCAAAAAATTAAACCATGATAATTGATGAACCTCATTCTAATCTATTCTAATAACACATAACACAGGGCAAATAATTGATGAACCTCATTCTAATCTATTCTAACAAGTTATTCTAATGAATCCGCAACCTACTAATTAAACCATGATAACAAGCAATAACTGATGAACCTCATACTAATCTATTCTAACAAGTTATTCTAATGAATCCGCAAGCTACTAATAAAACCATGATAACAAGCAATAACTGTTGAACCTCATTCTAATCTATTCTAACAAGTTATTCTATCGAATCCGCAACCTACTAACAAGTTATTCTAATGAATCCGCAAGCTACTAATGAATCTTTTGACCAACGCCTAAACATTTAACCACAAATTAGTCAATGTTCAACTTGACGAAATTCTGCTTGAATAATCAATACTTTTATTTTTAACAAAAATCCATTTTTCTTCCCAAGCATCTCTCATCTCATCTCTCTTAACAAAAATTCATTTTTCTCATTTTTATTTTTTAGCTCTTCATATAAAGATCTGTATTTATTTTATCTTTCAGCAAAAATCTGGTTGAAGCATTTCATCGAGCAGTTAGTGTGCATCTTTATATCTATCACATTTCAACAACAGATCTTCTATGTTTACCTGATTATTATGAAGTCGAAAAGTACAAAAAAAAAAGTTTTATTAGTTGGTACCTGATGGTGACGGCGTGATGACGGTGTTGCTGACGGCGTGAAGACGGTGATGGTGATGGAGACGGTGATGGTGACGGAGACGGTGATGTGTTAGATCTGATGATGATGATGATGATGATGATGATGATGATGATGATGATGATGGTATGAAAGGGGATGAGGAGATCGGGATGTGTTGTGTTAGATCTGATGATGATAGTGGTGGTTGGGAGGGTACTAGGAGAATAAACAATAGAAAGAAAAACCTGATAATAGAAAGAAAAAGAGGGAAGAAGAGGATATAGCGGGAAGGAGGAGAAATTACATAAGTATCCTTGAGGGGAAAAGGGAGGGGGGACACGTGGCAGCACCAAAATACTTTTTAGGCTTTGCAAATTTGTGCTACTTTGCAAATGATCCATACACGTGCGGATAATATCACATTAGCCTTTTTTATTAAAAAAATTCAAAAAAATCTGAAAAAATTAAAAAAAAAAAAAAAGAGGACAACAAATTATTAAGAATCGTTGAAAAAAAATTCAAAAAAGAATCGTTTTTATGGTTAAAAGGTATTATGATACTATAGTTTTTTTTAGTGTCACTGTAACAATCATAGCTTTCTTTTGAATTTTTTTAATATCATCTTAACTTTTTTTAATATCGCAATAAAAAAAACAATGATATTAAGTTTTTTATTAATATCAAAGTAACTTTTTCAATAAAATTGTTAATATCTCAGTTCTTTTTACATGTAAAACAACTTTTTTTTTTTTTTTTTCTTTTTTTTTTTTTTTAATTTTTTTTTGAATATCACGGTAACTATCAAGAGTTTTTATATATCACGGTTCATAATATCGTTAATATCACGGTAGGACTCATAATATCGTTAATATCACGTAGGACTCATAATCAAAAAAACAAAAAGTGTTAAGAAAAATCTGAAAAAATAATAAAAATGAAAGAAGATAACAATATTAATGATCGCTCAAAAGGAAAAAATAAATAAAAAAAGCATTTTCATGGTCAATTAGTACCGTGATGTTAGCATTAGATCTTGACTTTTTTACAAAAGTCAAGATTAGATCTGAAAATGGGCGGTCCAGATCCATCCGCACGAAAAATGAAAATCCACACATGATCCTCACTCTATATATATATAGTGCCCCATGCCACTATTATTTATTACACTAACATACAATATCCATTCTCCAACTCCTACTTACTTGCTCTCATGTCGGATGTCAGTCACATAGCATAAGAAAGAAATCTATTCTTATCTAGAAATGTGGTATTTGGGATCCTCAAATTAGAAGCACCGAAGTAACACATCCTCCTCGCATAATTTATCACTCATAATACCAAAACAAAGGAATGGCAAAAAGATGAGTTGGGGGCGGGGCAGCTATTCTCATTCTCAAACCCGATTATAAAAATCATCCACAAACTCGACCCAATCCCAATAGAGATCTTATCAAGGCGCCCCGTTTGGGCGAGATGCTTCCCCAAACCCACCCCATTCTCCGCTAGGGATCTTATCAGGTTGTTTTCTTTGTGCGCGATGCTCTAACAAACTCGTATCGAACCCATAAATTATTATTATTTTTATTTTTATTTTTACAATATTAACAATTTGATTTTATGCAATAATTTGAAAAATCGAGTACTTATTAATTACAAAATAAGGATTGTCGTCACAAAGACTTTAACAATGGTATTAAACATAATAATAGGACCCGAAACCCGTCCCGTAACTCGATAAGTATACCCTGCCCGCCCAAAAAAGTTCAGATTTTAGGTTTCCTCATCGAATTCGGGTTTTCTCGCCGGCCATCCCTACGGAAACATCTTAGTATCCTAACTTGTAACATATTATCTTGATTAGAGAATCTCCGGATTTACCATCTATTTTTCTATACCAAAAAATATCAAACATTATTGCAAGGATGGACGGAGAAGGGTTTCAAAATAACTGTAAATCAGACAAAAAATTTCTATATAATTTAAGATTTTCATAGAATGCATCATGTTAAAAAATTTCGTATTACACATCTTTTTGGGTTTCAATAAATGAATCTATCAAATTTTAATCGAGTGTGTATTTGCTTTCCCAAGTACTGTTTATAATCTTTCAAAATACTAGTAATATCATTGATTCATTTTCTAGGCAGACCAAATCTGCTATGATAACTAAAAAAAGAAAGGTGGCATCTTTCATCGATATTTGTTGCATGCACAAAATAATCACTCATCCTCCATCACCTTTTGATTGCTCACTGACATTTTGCATGTCTTCATCAAATATTTCACAATCCAAATATGTAAATGAATTTTAGTAAATTGCATCGTTAGTCCCTCAACATTACTGAATTCTCGGGTTTAGGTTCATTTTACTATACACTACCGGATTTAGTTACTCATTTTGATGTCATTTGGTCCTTTTTTTTCTAACACCCGATAAATATTTCATTAGATACATGGGGTTTTTTTGTCTTTTCGTCCTTTGTAGTCCAAACTAATTTAGTTCACGTATGACACAGATAGTTTTTTAGTAGACGTATCCTATCAGTATATTTGAAAAAGTACGTAGCTATTTAATGGCTTAAAACAAAAAATGATAATTCTGACATTAAGACTTTGTGCCTCGTTGACTAAATTGTTCGCATACCATGTCGTTATTTTCATATGGTTACAATGTTACATAAGATAAAAAATACGTCAACTCGATCTTGGTACATAAATGTAATTTGTAGCTGGCCTAGTAGCCTACATTAATCAATGTATGCACAAATTTGTTAAACATATTGTAAGTATGTTATTACCTGCCTCAGTATTCAAAACATTCACCAACCAGTCAACACCCCTACCCTCTATATATATGCTCCATATTTCACCGCAATCATTCTCACACACACTTAAAAACCCACCATGGGACAATGTTGCGGGAAACCCCAAGAACGACGACGTCGACCACGTCAACCACCTCAACCTATAACACGTGAATCATACTGCAGGGATCCATACTGCCAAGAAACACATCCCTGCACAAAGGCCGTTCGAAGAACCGCGGGAAGATCGGTTAATGGATGTTAATGTGTGGTTCAGAATGAAAGAAAATTTAGAGAAAGAATTGATGGTATGGTGAGAATTGGGGCGACAAGAACTGATTGGTGTGACCATGGGGGGAGCCTGTGGTGCCATATGTTGGGCACGGTTGACAGCGTCAACTATGGCATCGCGTTAGAGCATTTGTGGGACTATGTGGAGATACAACCATTTAATTTTAGGGAATAATGAGGAGAGAAAAACCATTTAGAATCATCCTTGGGTACTAGAACGAATTTGTGGGCAATCCCCAAATTCTACCCATCAAGTCAGCGAACGAATTTGTGGGAGTATTTGACAATGTGGGTGAAGCTCCACATACTCCCACAAATTATTCTAGTACCCAAGGATGATTCTAAATGGTTTTTCTCTCCTCATTATTCCCTAAAATTAAATGGTTGTATCTCCACATAGTCCCACAAATGCTCTAACGCGATGCCATAGTTGACGCTGTCAACCGTGCCCAACATATGGCACCACAGGCTCCCCCCATGGTCACACCAATCAGTTCTTGTCACCCCAATTCTCACCATACCATCAATTCTTTCTCTAAATTTTCTTTCATTCTGAACCACACATTAACATCCATTAACCGATCTTCCCGCGGTTCTTCGAATGGCCTTTGTGCAGGGATGTGTTTCTTGGCAGTATGGATCCCTGCAGTATGATTCACGTGTTATAGGTTGAGGTGGTTGACGTGGTCGACGTCGTCGTTCTTGGGGTTTCCCGCAACATTGTCCCATGGTGGGTTTTTAAGTGTGTGTGAGAATGATTGCGGTGAAATATGGAGCATATATATAGAGGGTAGGGGTGTTGACTGGTTGGTGAATGTTTTGAATACTGAGGCAGGTAATAACATACTTACAATATGTTTAACAAATTTGTGCATACATTGATTAATGTAGGCTACTAGGCCAGCTACAAATTACATTTATGTACCAAGATCGAGTTGACGTATTTTTTATCTTATGTAACATTGTAACCATATGAAAATAACGACATGGTATGCGAACAATTTAGTCAACGAGGCACAAAGTCTTAATGTCAGAATTATCATTTTTTGGTTTAAGCCATTAAATAGCTACGTACTTTTTCAAATATACTGATAGGGTACGTCTACTAAAAAACTATCTGTGTCATACGTGAACTAAATTAGTTTGGACTACAAAGGACGAAAAGACAAAAAAACCCCATGTAGCTAATGAAATATTTATCGGGTGTTAGAAAAAAAAGGACCAAATGACATCAAAATGAGACGTTGGGGACTAAATCCGGTAGTGTATAGTAAAATGAACCTAAACCCGAGAATTCAGTAATGTTGAGGGACTAACGATGAAATTTACTAAAATTCATTTACATATTTGGATTGTGAAATATTTGATGAAGACATGCAAAATGTCAGTGAGCAATCAAAAGGTGATGGAGGATGAGTGATTATTTTGTGCATGCAACAACTATCGATGAAAGATGCCACCTTTCTTTTTTTAGTTATCATAGCAACAACTATCGATGAAAGATGCAACAACTATCGATGAGTAATCATAGATGGGAATTTTATATAAATAGTCATTTGGGGACCTTGATTTTATTGTTTTGTATACACATAATTGGTCAATGAACAAATTAAATTAGTGAATTGAATCAATAAAACATGAAGTATTGAAGCTAAGATTAGGGGTTTTGTTGGTTAACGAACAAACGAAATTATTTAAAAAACAAACAAACCTGTTCTCATTACCCAAATGACTGGGTATTATTCAGAAAAAAAATTGGGTATGAATTTGGGGATCGGGTGTATGGTGGTGATGGTGGATGGAAGTGTTCGGTATGGGGTGATGAGAGGAGTCCGTTTTTTTTTTTATAAAGTTACATTTGTCGCTTGAAATTATAAAAAATAGCATAGATGCCCATGTGTATTTTGGTTTTTCTTTCTATGTGATTACTAAAACGTTTTTTTCCTAATTTTTTTTGACAAATTAGGATTAATTATTTTTCAATATCAAAAACAAAATGATAATAGAAAAAAATATTACTAAATAAGGAATGAATTAATTTTTTTGAAATGAAAAATTCCCGGGTTTTGTTTTATTATATAATAAAAGATTATAATTTAGGCAATACTGTTTGTAAGAAACTTTGAGGCAACGGAAGCTTCTACTACCTTGGAGTGTTTGGCCATGACCGTATCAATTGTCCAAAATGTGCTAAGGAGTCGGTTCGTAGTGACATTCGTGTGGCAACGGAAGCTTCTACTACCTTGGATACGGATGATGGTTTCATTGGGGTAAACAATCGTAAGAGTAAGGGAAAGAATGTGGCTGCTCCTTCTCGACCTATTGGGGGTGTTCAGCTTAATAAGCCTAAACCAAAATTTTGGAGACCTGTATCAAAAAAGCCGGTTGCTACTAAAGAGAAAATCAATAATGAGGCAACTACGAGTGGGACGGTTATTGCTACATCGAACCCGTTTGATGCTCTTGATATGGCCGATACTGATGATAATGGTATTCCTTGTGCAACAAGTGTTTCTCCTAAGAATGGGGCTGATTTGGAGATTTCTAAGAGTGGTAACGGATGTACTACTCCTATTGTTGAGAAAATTGGGAAAATTGAAAAGCTAATTATTGAAGGGAAGGTTACTCTTGTGGATGATGATGGTAAACCTCTTAAAAAGGTTGATTCATCAACTAGGAGGGGTAACCCATTCTCTAAGGTGGGCGATGTGGTACTTTCTGACAGCGATGATGATGAAGTTTTTGATGATCACATTGGGACGTTGTATTCTGGAAGTGGAGGTAAGGAGCAAAGTCTTTATAAGCAATGGAAAGCTGATACGGGTGATGGCAACAATTATGATGATGATGATGATGGTTTTGGCCTCTCTCCTGCACAATTAAAGGCGGCTGGAATTCAAGACTTTTGTCTCAACTAGGTTGTTTTTATTTTTTTTTTGCATAAAATTTTTCTAATTTTATGCTGGTTGTGGTTTAGTAGTGTTTTTGGTTGTAGCTAGTTGTCTTTTATGGCCTGTCATAATTGACTTGTGGTTGTGTCAAGCGATTGCTTGCGGTTAATGTTGTACTTTAGCCACATTCCATTGTACTTAAACGTTTTTTTTGGAGTAATATATTTTACCGGGTGGAAGACCCTTTACCAAAAAAAAAAAAAGAAACTTTGAGGCACATTTGATGTTGGTAACCCCACACCTGGAAAAAGTAACATGCTCCAATAATGTATGTGCTCGAATAATGTATAGAGTCGAGGCGATGACGATAGTTTTTTACATTTATGTCTTTGGTAAGCGTGCTTTATCAACTCCCGTATCTTGGCGAGGCAGTCACATCCACGTGGTTGCAGCCATGGCGGGTCTCTGGTATCGCTTCCATACTCGCAGATCCGAGCCTCTATATATATTAAAAGGCATGATAAGCGCTGTCGTTTTCATGTGGCCGGTACATTAGGTTAATAGAATGTGTTTATGTTGCCTTGGTACAAGCCGTGTTTCTTAGTAAGTGCAACTGACGGTGGAATGAATGACAACGATTGTCTGTCATTACAGGTTTGATGGTTGTAGTATGCTAAGGAGGTTGAAGCATTATGTAAAATATAGAAAATGAAAATTGATGTTATATGACTATGAAAACTGAGAATAGATAAGAAGGTTGAAGCAAATCAGAAAAGGATTAAGAAAGAGTTTAAAAACCAACATAATTTTAGGCGAAAGGTATTTCTTCTCCATCTCGATTGCTGATGAGTGTTAACAGTCTTTTGATGATAAACAACCAGTTCGAGAAATAGTCTTTTAATTTGCTGATGTTGTAAACAAAATGTAGTTTGGAGGCATGTTTTTAGTGTTATCGGGGGTCATGACTGTTGCGCCAGTTTTCCTTTGTCTTTTTACCTGATACGAAAGGTAAGGGTTTGGAAGAAATGGGGGTATTATTCGGGAAAAAGGATACTGAGAGCAGTAAGGTAGTTGAGATATGTGAAAGATAAATTTTAGTGTAGTGTGTGATACTTTATAATAACGGAACTTTATTTGCTTATGTTTGAATTTTTACATGGTCTGTTTAACGGAACTTTATTTGCTTATGTTTGAATTTTTACATAGTCTTTTTGCATATAACTGCTTATTTGTACTCAATTTGGAACTGCTCACTCTTGGAAAATGTTAGATTTAGAAATAATTAACAATGGAATAAGTCATTAGGTGGTTAAGGGGTGTTTGGAATAGCTTACAAAAGTACCGCTATTAATTCAATATACAATGAACTTAGGTTTAGAACTGATGCTTTTCAACTTGGAACTAACAAGGTTCATGACGTTGGTGGAACTGTGCAGGGTATTAACGTTTGGGATTCCCTGAAAGCTTATCTTTATTGGTTACTACAACCATAGTGAGATGGCAAGGATCATATCGTGTGCAGCAGTATGTGATTCAGAGTTTGCGTCTCAGAGGGCGTGTTCCAGAAGAAGCACCTTGCTGATGCCGTTTCCAGATAAGTGCAACATGCATTTTATCATGAGTTTAAGTTATGTTAAAAGCTAAAAGAAATATTACCAAATTTTTTTTTAACTTGGTGCAGCCTTTGACCAAGAAACTTTGAAGTTCTATGGTTACCCTTTATCCATTAGTTTTATCAGATATATGTTGTCGCTATTTCACTTGCAAGATAAATGCTTAAGTATAATGGAGTATGATTATGATTACAAATTTTTCTTATTTACAGGCTAGGAGTTTATGAAATTATAGTTTTCCGTTGCGTGCTCGAGAATGAAGAGAGTTCTTTTTTCTTAATCTCATGACAAGATCTAAGATTCCATTCTTTAGTTTAAAGCTGAGGCAAAGAACGGCTGCAGCAAATGACAACGCAGGTAATGTATCTTCAGGTAGCTTGAATGTCAGCATTAATGACTGTTTGGTCAGTGCTGGTGAGTAGTGATAAAAAAAATATTCTTGGCGGTTTAAATATTAACTTGATTACGTCTAAGCAAGTGCTAATTTTGCCTCTTTCGTTTATAATATACATGTGATTATTATTTTAGCAATGTTTCAAATGCAGTTTGTTGTGAGCAGCTACGGGTGATGAGCTATCGTTGGAGACGGAACTCCTCAATGTGAGTTTCCTTTCCCTTATATAGTCAATCGAAGAAGAATTAAAGCATAGATTTACATCTAAAAAAAAATGTGAAAAAAAGCTCTACTTAAAGCATACAGTTTACATATTAAAATGGTCCGTTTAGCCAAAAGAATTTACATGTGAATCTATGCTTTAATCGCAATCGAATTTACACGTGATTATTATTAAGCATTAAAGCATACAACATGGCATAGATCATAGGATTGAAAAAGCATTAAATGCTCCACTTAGTCAACAGAATTTACATGTGAAAAAATGCGGTTTTATATTTTAACAACAGTCAACAGCATACATTTTCAATTGGTTTGTTACATGTTAACAATTTAGTATTGGAATAACATTATTAAACTTTGACGCCAAATGCATATGTGTACGCTTTTGTAAAATTGTGGAAAAGGTAAAATAGAAAATAGGCTTTTCGCTGAAGCCATAAGGCATTTCTTGATTGTAGTCAAACACTACTGTTGTTGAAGTTTATTAAACGGCGTGGGTGATTAAGAAAACATGAATTGTGTTTACTGTATGTAGTTTATATAAGGGCGTATCTTGGCTGGCCAATCACACTAACTGTATGATTGCAGCCATGGCGGGTGTTCGGTGCAGCCACCATATTCGTAAATATGTCCCTTAAGGGGTGTTTGAGATTGGTTGGTTGTATTTTTTTAATCATGCCGGGCCAACCTCACTTAGGTTGCACCCATGGCAGATATATCGTTTTTCTTGGCCTGTTTGCATACCTGCGGCAACCATCATAATTGCAGAAAGTGCAAACCAAAGGACATTTAACAATATAATGTTTGGCTAAAAAAGGGTATTTTCCTGTAATTATAATGATAGGCCAATGGATAAAGAAGCACGGAGTTTGAATATCAACATTTACTGAAAACGTATGTAAACTTTTGTATTTTACGTTTTCCTTACGTATCCTGGCCACTTTATTGGGTGCTACTTTGTGAGTGCAGGTGTCTACAGAGGAGAAAGATGGAAGAACAGTACTTCAACCAGGAGATGTTCGTCTAATACTATGGATAAAGAAATCTTCTACACTATAAAACTTCAGGTGCAAACAGTCTTCCCTCCTTACATCGATGAGGTTGTTTGCATTTCTTGGTTTCAGCTTTTCAATTAAAGCTTAAGTAGAATTTCTGTCGTTAGGACTTGCACAAAAAAAAAATAAAAAAAAAAAAAAAAAAAAAAAAAAAACTGTATTTATGTTATATGAAAATTGAGTAGTTGCTTTCGATGTATGTAATGGGTGAAAGGAGCTCAGAATTAACCTTAGGTAATCCTATGTTAGTAGTACACTAAGGTAACTAGCAGTTACATTCATCCTTTTAAAGTGATGAATTAATCTGGAGGTGGGCAATGGGTGACAGTGGGTTGGGTCAAAATGGGTAATATTTTGTGTAGTCTGATTGTTAGAAATGAAGCTGGACGATATTTACGTGAATTGGAATTAGACAACTAGTTTGCATTTAGTGCAAGGACCTATTGTGTAATACTCTTATAGTTGTCAAAGTTGGCATATAAATACCCTTCAAGTTATCACTTGAAGGGTGTGGCTGTGTGAAACATTCAACAAAGAAATAATATCCGGTTTTCACTCCACCTTCTCTCTAACATTTCTCTCTCTAAAATAAACATGAATCTCTTATATTTTGGTCAACCTTGACCTCCAGAAGGTGTTAAAAGCCGATTCTTGGTCATAATAATTGGTATCAAGAGCTAACCGGGGGCGAATCGTGGTGTGTTTGAGGTAAAAATGTGATTTTGTGGTGTGTTCTTGACTGTTACTGTTCATCAGTAGCAGTTTTGATGTCTTTGTGTTCGATGTTTGTGTTGTTTATCTTGAAATCGTTCACATATTAAAGATCAAAGGTTGTGTTTGTTTGGTGTTCTATCAAAGTGGGCTGTGAAGTTTACTTGTTCTTCACTTTAAACTTGGTTTGTTCTTTGTTCCATAGATCGACTAGAATCATACATCTTTTATAAGATTTATGTTTTTAGTTGTTTATGTGAATTATTGAGTTGGTAAAAGTCAGTGAAAATAAGTAAAAAGTTGTCAGGGAAGATAAGGTTGCATGTGGGATTGTAAGGAAAAAGTCAAAAAGTGGTTGATAAAGCAAAAAATATCGCATTTGGCCTCTTCAGCGCGTTTATCGCAATTGCACAGAAAAACTGTGTTTTATCGCATTTGGGCTGTTTTATCGCAATTGAGACAAAAAGGTCTTATCGCAATTCATCATCTGACTTTTTATCGCATTTCAGCAATCTTATCGCATTTGGTGTCTGCAAGGGGTTTATCGCAGTTGAGCCATTCTATCGCAATTGGGTCTCTGTCAGAGTTATCGCAGTTGGCATCAGATATCGCATTTCAAGTTTGTCCGATATCTTATCTCAATTGCGATATCGGTCAAAACACCAATTGCGATATCGGACAAAACTAACATTTCAGATTTGTCAATTTCAGTCCCTGTACTTTCCAGCAGCCTAAGGAAACTTTCAAATTTGGCAGTTTTGGCCCTCGTACTTCTGTGAAACTTCAAACGGTTATAACTTTTGAACCGTAACTCCGTTTTCAGTCCACGACCTGTCAAAACGACCGTGAGACCGAGGAGAAGGACACGTTGAATAAATTTATTCATTCAACCCAACTTTCGAGGCCTGAAAACGCTCCAAAATGAAGTTATTGAGGTTTTAAGTTTCCAGACCAAAATTCCACCGTAACAACAAGACTTCACATCAACAACCAAACTACACCTTCAACATCACCACGTATAGCCGAAAAGATCCTGAACAAGAATCGCAATCAAATGACAATGGCAAAATTATCAGCTGTGACTAGAAGGATGATTCATTATTACTTATTTGAAGTTGAAGTAGAATTTCACGGGTACGTGTACTTAGTATCTTGAAGATATCGGGGTTGGTTGGATGCATGATTCTTCGAGATCCTTGTTTGAGCATTTATAGAATAGTGATTAAGTCTTGGGTTATCTAGTTTTCATAGGTCAAGGGGAGGATGGACGAAGACCTAGTTAACTATCACTTAAAGGAGATACGTTGTAGTACTCAATGTCACACAAAGATGTGGATAATTCAAGAGAGGTTCATATACAGTTAAGGAAGGATGGATGGGTATATGAAACGACCTATATGCTTTAAGGAGTTACGTTGTAGTGCTCAGTATAGGTTCTTAGTCACACGTCCGTGCAAGTTTAAGTCACAAGTCTGGGATATTTTACTTCAGTCTCAAGTTCGTCATAGTGGGTTTATCCATCAGCAGTCACTACCAAAAGCCGTTGATTTGATACAAGAGGTTTGAGAAGAGATTGATCCTAAGAGAATCGTAGAGAGAATAGTTATCGACATCCACTCATGGGGTATTGATTTGTATGTTGCTTCTAGTTGATATGTCTATGTACACATATGTAGGATGAGTCCAAAAGATCGTCATCATCCTGGAGGGAGAAATGTATGAAATGTGTACATCGGGGCTGTTTATAATGAACTGGAAGCATTCTAAGTGAGCTGAAGATGTCGATATGATGCTCCCCAAACAAACCTGTGAAGAAGTTACAAGTCATCAGTCTATAATCCATTTTCCGCTGTGCAAGAGACTGAAGACAATTTGGCAAGATTTCAGAGAAACTTCTTCTACAAGCATCAAAGCTATATCAAACGGGTTGTCAATTTGGGAGGGAGCATGTAAAGAATATGCCTCACTAATTGGGAGGGAGTAATAACCCAATTAGGTCATTACAGTGATTCTGCAGGTAAGTCAAGCAAGCTGAGAAAGATACGAGAAGATCAAGAGCTACGAAGACATCCTCAAAAGGAGACTGCTCTACTTCAGCATGGCTTTTATCATTGTTATGTACTTGTTAGGAATCATTGTAACCAATTCACGTATATCTCCAGCTGGAGGGAGATTGTTAGAAATGAAGCTGGACGATATTTACGTGAATTGGAATTAGACAACTAGTTTGCATTTAGTGCAAGGACCTATTGTGTAATACTCTTATAGTTGTCAAAGTTGGCATATAAATACCCTTCAAGTTATCACTTGAAGGGTGTGGCTGTGTGAAACATTCAACAAAGAAATAATATCCGGTTTTCACTCCACCTTCTCTCTAACATTTCTCTCTCTAAAATAAACATGAATCTCTTATATTTTGGTCAACCTCGACCTCCAGAAGGTGTTAAAAGCCGATTCTTGTTCATAACAACATCTCCTATTTCGTTGCAAAGATCCTGAATCAAATTTATCACACATTGGAGCTAAATGGAAAAGGAAATGAAAATGAAAGAGAGAAAATCAAGGAAAGCGTTTACTGTGCTCAAGACTTATATTGAGAATGTCATCATTTCTTCAGGATATGACTCAAGTTTCGATCAGGCATTTGAATACTACATAAGATGCCAATTTCATTATTTCACCCCTCCACTTCAACAAAGCCTGAATCAATATGAGAAGATACTGAATGAAGAAGAACTGTATACGCACAACTGCAAGGATGCTCTTGAAGTGTTCAAATCTCAACTTCAGATTATCCTGCAACCTGGGATATTAAGCCTGTCAGGGTTTCTCAATACATTTTCCCGAAAATACCGGCTTGACTTCAAAGACTTCCAAACTCAATGCATCGATTACATGAGTGAACTCGAAAAATCACTTGCTGAAGAAGAAGTTGAGCAGAGTGAGATTGAAAAGCAGAAACGGGAAAGGGAGCAAATTGAAAGAGAACGGCTCTTAAATGAATCAGTGGGAAATGAGAAAGAGGCAAACAAAGAAGAAAAGGTCGATGAGGGTACAACATCTGATGATAGCTCGGTTTTAACGGGTTGTGACACATCATCAGAACAGCAGGTTGTATGCAATACTCCAAGATACGATTCGGAAGCTGAGGGTTCACACAGGAATGAAGCTGTTTGGAATACTGAAGCTGACCACATCAGACTTTCATCCGACATTGCAATAGTGGCTACGGTACAACATTCAAACGACCATGATAATGTTGATTTGTTCGAGAATATGTTTGTTCATGACAAGACACATCCTGCGCATCCAGAGTCCATCAGTGACACATATGTGGTGAAACGGTTTGATAGTAATATCACTCCTTCAACCCCAGATATGGATCCTAATGGAGGTGAGCCTGCCCAGGATGGATCTTCTAATGATCAAGATCATGCTATATTTGCTTCTTTAATCCATAATTTCAAACATGAACTTGAAAAGTGCAAAGAGGACAATCACAAAACTAAGCAAACAAACATCTTATTGTCCAAAGAGCTTGAAAAATTAACAAAAAGCAAAGAAACTCAAATCTCAAACCTTAAATCCCAAGCTCAGAAATTTGAAATTAGCGAAGATTTTCTCTCGCCAATTTTAAAACAAAACAAAGAACTTGAAGTTGAGTTAAGCAAAGCTCGTTCACGTGAAAAACGTTCCATTCAACAACTGGATGAAAATTTGGGCCCCGCCAACAGAAAGGTCCAAGAGCTTTTAAAAGAGAACGTTGAATTAAAAATGAGATATTCAATGCTTCAGGAAAGCACTTCAAATTTTAAGATTGTTAATACACAACTTGAGAATGAAAATCAAGAGGTTTTAAAACGTGCAAACAATCTTGAAGAAAAACTTCGAAAAACAGACCAAAGTGCTCAAACTCTTCAAATGATGATTCCTAAAGCTGAGAAAGTTCATAAGGGAAAATCAGGAATTGGTTTTGAAAATACAGATCAGGTTGAACATAAATTTTTGCCGCCTGATGCTCTCTTCATATCAGAAGAAGATGAAAAATTGGCAGAGGAAAAACGCTTAAAAGCCAAAAAAGGAAAAAGCCCACTCTCGTACCAAGGCTTTGTGTATGGTTGTATACAATTGTCAGAAATACCAAAGCCACCTTTAAAAAGAAAAGAAACAAATGTGAAAAGATTTTTCAAAGAAGTTCAACTTGCTACTTATGATGCTAATCTATGGCAAAATAAAGCGAGGAAACAGTTTTGTAATCTTAAATATCACATTGACCACACGTTAAAGGTCATTTGGTCAAAACAACAATACAACGAGAGTGACTACCGTCGTCTCATGTCTTCAGACGCTTGGCTAAAAAGGGAAGTCTGTAAGTATTTAAAAGATGAGATTGAACCTCTTGTGAAAAATATCAATTTCAGTTTTGAACACTTTGAAAAATTTCTTGTCACTGAAATGAGAGAAGATTTAAAGTACATCCATTCTCTTGAAGATGAATTTGATGCAAAATGCTTAAATCTTGATATTCAAAAAGAATTTTTCACAAATCAAATTGAGTCATTCAAATCGGTGTCTGTCAGCCTTGTGCATGAGAATGTGGATTCTGATCATACATATTTTTTGAAATCTGAGAATCTTTGTTTCAAAAGAAAAATCACTGAACTTTCAAAAGAAGTAGCTGAAGTCAAAGAAGAATTGTCAAAAAGAATTGCTTCTTCTAAAAAGGAACAGATTTTTGAAGAAAAGTGTGATGATGCCAAAATCAACTTTGATTTGGATGAAATTGATACAAAAAATATTGAATTGGAACATGCTGTGGCATCATTACAAAAAGAAAATGAGCATTTGAAACAGACTTACAAAAACCTGTTTAATTCAATCAAGCGTTCACGTGTTCTGAATCAAAAATCAAACACGAAACAAAAGGAGTCTGAAGTATTGAAGCCTCAAGTTACAAAAGTTTCCTATCCAAATCCTCTGTTTGATTCTACTTCTTCAGATTTTGAAACAGACAATGCAAATCATGTGTTTCAAACAAAAGTGCTTGAGCTTGAAACGCTTTTAGCTCAACGCACAAACGATCTTGAGGATGCCAAAACTGATCTTTTCAACAAAACGAACAAATTCGAAACATATTTTGAAAAACTTGAAAGAGAAAATATTGTTTTCGAACGAAAATTGGCTCGTAAAATAGATGATTCAAAAGCTGAAAAAGATCATTTTTTGAAACAAATTGCTTCTTTGGAATCTAAATTGGCATCTCAAGATCTTCTTCAAAAAGAATACAGTGATTTGCGATCTTCATACAATGCTCTAAGAGTGAAGTTTGAGTCTCTTAACCAATCAAAAAGAAAAGCTCCCATTTCAAATCTTTCAACACCAAAAGTGAGTGTTTCAAAGAAGGTTTACACGGGTGAATCTTCAAAACCATTTTCAAAAAAGGTTTCTCAGTTTACAACCTATTCTTTGCAAAAAGGAAGGAAGTTTTCGAAGAAACCAAGATTTTCTGAAACGCTCACTCATCAAAAGCTTTCAAGGTCAAACATGTCTCATGAAGAGACTTCAAGATTTCAAACTCCACAATCTAGCTTTACACGGGTAAGGCAGATGTGGAGACCAAAGCAAAGTCCTTCAAACTCTGAAACACTTCCGCTGCAACACAAGGACTCTGTTTTGAAAAAGATTTTTAAATCTCCGTTGATTCCGCGAGTGTTATTTCCAAATGAAAAAACGGTTTTCAGTCCTCGTTGGAATTCAACCTCTTTGAATCAGATTGACACAACTTACAAATGGATTGCAAAACATGCTAAACCCATTGGTGCAGTGCTCAAATGGGTTCCAAAAGTTGTTGTCTAATCTGGTCAAGATGGCTTTTGTTCAATTCAGTTCAAAACCCGCGCTTCATTAATGGCTTTCGTGCACTTCAGTACGAAACCCGAGCTTCAAAGAAAGGAAAGTGCTTCATCAAAAAATTTCGAGCGCTTATCCTAAAAATCAATGGCTTGTAAGTATTTCAGCTTACAACCCGAGCTTCAACGTTTTGGCTTATGCACACATAACAGTGTATAACCCGTTTTTCAAAGAAAGGACTCTGTTGTACACTTTATGGCAACAATCCTACAAAGAAAAGAAGTTTTCATGAAATGTTTTTCAAACTTCTTAACCTTAAGCAAAATTTTATTCACAATTTCTCAAAAGGTTTTTCAAAACTTTTCAAAAATTTTGCTTAAGATTTTCAAATCGTTACTCCCCACTTGCTTCAAAATTTACAAAAATGTCACAACCAATGCAAGTGTTGAGGGGGAGTATTTCTGAAACAAATTTTGTTCCAAAAAGTTCATGCATATCAGTTTCTCCCTAATAGCTTTCTAAAAACAATGATTTTAATCAAACGGTATCAAAAATACCATTGAAATGCTATTTTTGAGGGGGAGAAATGTGATTAAAATGTGATCATGGTTCGAATCTCAAAGGAGCTCATCAGAAAGACTCAGTTTAACCCTCGAATTGACGAAATCTAAATGTCAGTAATCAAAAAGACTAGTCCAGGACGGGTAATAATTTCAAGATGGTTACCCATTGATGTAAACGTGTCTCGCAAAGGACTTGTCTGAGTAGAATGTACCAATTCGAGAGATGATCATTGAATATGACCGGGACGGGTAATAATTTCAAGCTAGTCTACCTAGTGATGTAAGCGTGTCTCGCGAAGGTCATGTTCATCGAAAATCGATCATTTCAAAATGTGCGAACTCTACCCAACATGTGCAATTTATTTAAAAATGCATGAGCACATGTGAAGGGGGAGTGTTACAAAAACGCAAAACTCTCAATGTGATCTAAATGTGTTTTCTCATAAACACTTTGAGAGATTTTCACAAATGGTTTTATGGCATGTGATCAACAAATCTAGGATAATCATGGAGTAATAAGGTGATTATGGTTAGGTAATGTCTAATGATCCGCCAGAACCGGAGGGATCTACCCAAGGACAATTCCAATAGTTTAGAATTAGAAGTCCTTAGGTATGATTGAAAAAAGAAGCAAACGAGAAAGGAGAAAGAAGGGTTGAAGAATTAAAAAGAAAAGTTTAATGTAAGGGTGAAAAGAAATAGCCCTCCATGAAAACTTAGGAAAGACACCGGGTCAATACATACGCTATTGGTACTCACTAAGGTGATACTGATATTGAAGACAAGACGTCATGGACCCAGTGACGCAGTGCACAAACCCCTCCAAGCCACTCAGATATCTCTTAAAAGATATTTGTTTCATTTCTCACGGAGATCAATGCATAATCTATCGACCTCTCACTCCGAGATGAGTTGATATTGAAAAGGTGGCACTCTGCTCTATGCCTCCGACGACTAAAACCAAAACGCACATAATTGAGTCTAGAGACATGAGATTCATCAAAAGATCTCTTAGGTACACTTTCAATGCAATTGATGAACTCAAATAAGTACATTTTATTACTATCATTTATCCTATTAATTTGACTTGTTTTACTATATTATGTATGAGGATTGATACTTAATCGTTTACTTTTGTAATTCTCAGGTAAAAACAAGCATTTGGTGAAACTTGGCGATTTTGGACTAATAATGGAGCAAAACGTGCATAAAGTGAAGAGTCTACTGAAATGAAGAAGATCAAGACTAATCTGCTCCAGATGCGCCGCATCTCACTATCAACATGCGCCGCATCTCTATCAAGATGTCACCAGATACGATCCAAGATACAAGAGGACATGCGCCGCATCTAATAAAGAGTTACGCCGCATCTTCTGGCGGTGTACGAATATTCCTGAATATTATAATCTTGGACCCCACGCGAAGTTACGTACATACGCCGCATCTACTTAAGTAGATGCGCCGCATCTTTCCTCAGACACAAACTATAAATACCCCGTAGACCAGACGCATTAAAGAGATTCGGAAATTCGAAAACCTAAAGACCGAACAGAAGAGAAGGACGAATTCAGTCAAGAAGGCAGCACAAGACACACCCAAATCTAAGATACAAGAGCTGTAAGAAGGTGCTGCATGTATTTAATTCATTAAGTAGTTTTGTTTTATTGTTTTAGCAAACTTTAATTCATCAGGATTGGTGGCTTGTGTAATGTGACAACGGAAAGATTGCACTCCCTTTAATACTTGCTTTCCCATCAATTAAAGTTTATATGTTGATGTCTTTGGTTACTACTTATTAGTGCATTGACCACCTCTGTGTTTATTAGTGGCTTGCGGGCACCCGACTGCGGGACAAGGTGTGGCTCCCACGGTTGTTTCTAAATTGATCACTTAGGAATAACTTTTAGACATAAGTCGTCATTAAGGGTTTACTCGCCGATAAGAATAGGACCAACGAGAAAGGGTTAATTACATACACTTCATATAAAGCTATCAATAAAACAAGTGACAATCTACTTAATCATAAGGACAGCCCTCTTATTGTCTCTAGTATCTATCTGTGTACGTGTGTGCTACTTGCTGATTCGTGCCTATTTGTTTATTTTATTATTTAATTGCAAACAAAACTGTGCCAGTCTCTCAGGCTGAAACCCCCTTGCGTTAGGATATTAAAATACTGATTAGATTAACGAGATTATACGTTCCACTCTTAGTGATCGACACTCTACTTACCATTATCTTCATACTGACCGGGTACACTGCTCGTTAAGTGTGTGTGTTATTGATAAGTCGGCTAAATATAAATTTAAAACTTGAGTAGGCATTAAAACTGCTAAACCGCAACGACACATCACGCGCATCAAGTTTTTGGCGCCGTTGCCGGGGAGTGAATTGTTATTTTCTGTTAATTTGATTAGTATTTTAATTAGGTTTTTCTTTTTATTAGATTAATTGCATCATTGTACTATTTTGCATATTTGTTGTGTTGTGTGTTATTTGTTTGCTTTTGTTTTTATTTTTGTGTGTTTTATTTTTGTTTCGTGTGTTTTATTTTTTGTTTTTATTTTTCGTATTTTTCTGTTCTGCTATCGTTGTACTGTGCTAAATCAAACGATACGGCGCATCTGATCTCTCAGATACGGCGTATTGCGTTTAATTTTTTTTAATACAACGCGTTTAATTAATTCGATACGACGCATCTTTTCCCCAAGATACGGCGTATCTGTTTTTAACAAGAAAATTTTTCTAAGCGATAAAGTAATACGACGCATCTGCTTTTGTAGATACGGCGTATCTGTTTTGATAAAAAATTTTTCTAAACGTTAACGCCATACGACGCATCTGCTTTCGCAGATACGGCGTATCTATTATTTTAATTAAAAACAGTTTGCGAATTATTAAACAAATACGGCGTATCGATCTCTGTCGATACGGCGCATCTTACTGAATCAAAAATCTTTTATTTTTAAACGTAACGAAAATACGGCGCATTAACTTTTGTTAATACGACGAATATAATTTGATAAATATAGTTGATTTTTGATATTTACCTTGATCGGTCAGCTACTCTCGTGTGCAAGTTGTTTATTTTCAGGATAAATGATGACTCGAGCATCACCAAGAAAGATTACATTCTGAACCAAACCAAGAGAGGTTAGCTGGAGTTACCGAACATAAGACGACACGAGTGGAGGATAACTCAGTACTGGTAACATTGAACTTCTTTAATTCTTGAAATAGAATCCCAGGTAAACTCTACGATAATTCAACTGCCCAAAGGAAAGTTCTCTACACTATGATCTCAGTTTTATTATCCTTATTATACGTCTGATTCAATTCGTAATCTTAATTTTGTATGCTCAAAAACGATATTTGTTCCTAACCTCGGAATAAATCCTTATCCACTAAACAATAAGATTACGATTATTAATGAAACGTTTATGCCTATTACTCTTATTTTGAATTCATCTATATGGTGTGCCGTTTTTACCCAAATTTGATGTATAAGGAACTTTGTTGCGGAGGCCAAGGTACGTTCTTCATTTAAATTTCGTTAACTAACATAGAGATACGGCGGATCTGAATATCCGAAGCGCCGTATCCCTGACCAACTAGGACTTATTGACTAGTCAACGGAATTAACTAGATACGGCGCATCCCAATTTTCTGATACGGCGCATCGTGTCGCCTTATAAATACGACGGGAATACGCCGCATAAATACACACAGTTAAGAACACGCACTAAAATTATACTCAAAATCCGATCATCTTTCTTCAATCCGCCTTTAATCCGAGCATTAAAACGTTCTCCTAATCACAAATACTAAGGTAATTGTTACATTTCGATTTAATTTTGATTAATACGAAAATTAGGGTTTATAGGATTGAATCGATTCGCGCTTAAACGATATAGGGATATGATTAGAACTTGGAATTAATTATTTCCCCTAAGTTAATTTTAGATTTGGACATCGAATTTGGCACTAATTGAATAGACCGAAAATTTAGGTTTTGGGTTTGATTTTGAATATTTAGCGGGAAGGTAAATTAGCTGTGGTTGATTGAGATATTTGAACTGATATAAGGAGAATATTATACTGTGATATTTAGTGGAAGTTTACGTCACGAATACGGATTCTTGAAAAACGTGCCTAACCCTTTATTTTATGCTGATATGCTTTTAGATGCGGCGCATCTAGGTTGATTAATGCGGCGTAACGACCTATTTCAAAATTGCTAAAATTTTAGATACGCCGTATTGATTAATCTAGATACGACGCATCTCAATACGCCGTATCTGTTGTCTTGCACCGCATCTCTTATACTTTATACAGATACGCCGCATTGATTTAATCAAATGCGCCGTATCTACCTTACTTGCAGACTGTTTGCTGACTTTGAATGTTTATTTCAGATGACACTACCAGATATCGCACAAAGGCACCAATGGTTACGATTCGAGAACATGGGACTTACTGATGGCACTCTAGAGGATTATTTGCATAGGCTTGACTCAGTTTACTTCAAGAAAATATTCAGAGTCCAGGTTCTGAATTTTGACGACGTGGGATTGATCGGTGGTGAACATGCAGCTGCGAGCTTACAGCGTCGTATGGAGATGGTTGTTGTTGGAGGTGATGATGAGGTGGAGTTCAGGTCTAGTGCTTGGGAGCGACTGTTTAGGGTTGACGAGCCTCTGATTAGGGAGCTCATGCTGGAGTTCTTTAGCACTATTCATTACAGAGAGACGGATGTGGAGATTGATACAGCTGACACTCTGGTGTTCAGGTTAGGAGGTGTGCACAGGCAGATGTCGATGAGGCAGTTTATTTTAGCCTTGGGTCTACACACTGAGGAGGAGCTTGGATCTGCTGGGTTTGCCAGGTACTGGGCTGAGAGTTTACGGGTTGTCCCTGACAGAGGGGTATTCAGTGATTATTGGTTTAGGATTTCTTCGGGGGGCGACATCACTACTTCCACCCCCTCATATACTTTGATCAGGGAGCCGATGAGGAGGCTGTGTCACAGGCTGATTGCACTTACTATTGCTGGGAGGGGTCAGTCGCCTGAAAAGGTGACCACTCTGGACCTCTTCCTACTTAGGAGCATGGATGAGGGGATGCCGGTGAACATCCCCCACTTTTTGGCACACTACCTCCACCGATCAGCTGCTGGGAGAGATCGGAGGAGCCACATGACTGGCGGGCATTTTGTTTCGAGGCTGGCCCGCCATTTTGGAGTTATTGGAGCAGAGATTCCAGCGGGGCTGGAGGTTGTGGTGGCTCGTCTCCCAGTTATCGATAGGGATTATTTGGTTAGACTGGCGATCTGCCAGGTGGCTGCTGGGGGCCACTTTTGGGCAGCATTAGGGCCCGCCAGAGCTGCAGGGGCGGAGGCGGAGCAGGGAGGACCTCAGGATCCTCCGGCTGCTGCTCCTGCCGACGAGGAGGTGCCACAGGCACCAGTACCCCCACGCACCGTGATTCAGAGACTCGACGCAGTCGAGGGAGAGGTGATGGTACTGAGGAGAGACTTAGAGTGGGTGGTCAGGAGTGTGAGCAGACTATTAGAGCATCAGGGTATCACCCACACCCGTCCTGATGGTACTGAGATCACGGGAGTAGCACGTACGTACGAGCGCAGAGTCCGCCAGAGGACTGATGGAGCCAGCACTTCTGGGACCCATCCGGACGACACCGCTCACCCATGATCTTACCCTTTTGTTTTACTGACATTGTTCCACACATTATTATTTTTTTGGATTGTACTTATCGTTATTCTTATGCTTATGTTTAATGTTTCAGTTTATATTTCTTGTTATGTTTGACGAAGACTGGCATTAAGTTCAGCACGAGAGTACGAGAGGACGTATGAGATTAGACCGTGGAACAAGTCATTTTTGCAACAGACTGTTAACAGTCTGTTTGGTTACTACATGCGCCGTATCTGCTTAAACAGATGCGACGCATCCTATCCTTTATTTCATTTTCATTTTAATTTTCGACTTTAAAACTATTTATCAGTTTATTTTAATGCGGCGCATCCCTGGTTAAGGATGCGGCGCATCTTTATTCTGATCCGTATTAATTCCAGGCTCGATACGGCGCATCTTCTTCAATAAGATACGGCGCATCGACTGACCTGATGATTTTCAGTTTTAATTTTTAAGTTTTATTTTTCCTAACTACTAATGTGTTATGCAAGTTGAACCTTTCTTATCTTAGGTGTGTTTTAAAGTGTTGGTGGTATTATAGTTTCCTGAATTTTCTGTGGATACATCAAGTATGAAGCTTTAACGTTCTAATCCACAAGAAAGATGATTTTTGCTCTTACACTAATGGAGGATCATACCGAGCAAATCTCAGGGGAGTTTTTTCCGTTCTAATTCTTTTATTTCCAGTTTTTAACCTTTTATACAAACAACGAGGACGTTGTTTAACTTAAGTGGGGGGATAGGAGAATTAGAACACTTAACACTTACTTGTCCTAAACTTTTTCAAAAATTATGCTTAAAATGTGCTTAATATATCAAACTTAAAAATTTTTTAGCATGTTTTTGTTTAAGATCTAAGTTGCATAACTGCACACATGACGTTATTTTCAAAAATTGTGATTTTTCAAAATTCACAAATCTATGAGTGTGCCGGTGACTTGTAAACTTTAGAACTTGGCTTGTATACTATTCGAGACCACCATAATGAGTATTATTTATATAATTGGAATGACTTGTCTAAATTGGTAAATTTCTAGGATTACACCCAAATAGCCTTTATGTGTTACGTGATATTAGCTAACTACACTGGTTAGTTAACCCCCGTATAAACCCTTTTTGTTACTCTCATTTTTAGAGTAAGATACCCCTAGAAAAACCCTCAGAGCCATTCCTTTCGTTTCTTACACCTATGTTTAAAATGTTTCGTTACACCTTAAACCTTAGCCTACCCTGTAGATTAGAATCCGTGGTTGGTTAATTGCTATAGGCAGAGTGTGTTTCCTTACATTACCTGTGTTCGCGTGCGTAATTCATTATCTATGGTTAGGTCGGGAAATTGCACAATGCAAATTGGAGTGAAAGTAAATATTGTATATTTTTGAGTTTATTTTTCGTGTGTTTACTACTTTCACTATTACCATTATTTCTGAAGTTATGAAAAGTATGAAAAAAATTATCCGGAAAGAAAGTTGTAGTGATGTGGTGAAATTTTACACATCTATGTTTATGTTTCAAAAAAAAAAAAAAAAAAAAAAAAAATGAGAAAAGAAAAAGAAAGAAAAAAGAGTTGGATGTTTATTTTAAGCCAACGATGTAGAGTTATGTAAGTGGTCGATATCACCACTATTTGTTGTACTATATCTATGGATTGAATGGGAATTGGCAGTTATGGGAACGCCAATTAAGGTTTATTCTTTGATTAAGATTTTGTTGAGTATAATTCGTGTCTACCTAAAGCGTGTGTTTCAAGTGTTAAAGCGTGAGTTATTCAATGATATGAGTCTTATTCATGGGATGGTTGGGATAGTGATTAACCACACTTAGGATTTTAATTTATTTGTTTTGTTTATTTTTTATTTTTACACCAATTTATATCCCAAATATTATCCATACCTTTTATTATTCTTTATCCAACCAAACCTTTGATTTATTGAGATTAGGGATTTGAGCAATCTTAAGTATCGTAGTCGTGGATTCGGCTATGTATTTATGATTTTGTCGCCCTTTTTGATATATTATTATTGGTGAAGTTTGGACCTATCTTTAGCCTATTCGAGTTAAGGATTTGAGCAATTGCAAGTATCGTGTTCGTGGATTCGATCATGTATTTGTGATTTTGTCGCCTTTTCTGGAATTTGAGATCGATAGTGAAATAAGAATAATTAACCCTTAAGCCTAAAAACCCTTTTTTACCGCTTTAGACTTGTTATTCCTTAGCTTTAGTGGTGGAGATGTGTATACTTGCCAAGCTTATGATAGAATATTCGTCGCGACTGGACAGTTAAACGATTAGATTTGCTTTTATCGACTTATTTTATTTTACTTCTAATTCGTTAAGTGTTTAGTTGTGTGATTACGAAATAAACGAATACATGCTTAAATATAAAAATAAATCCTAACATCTTTTAGGATACATTTTCATGAGATTTAATCTAAGGTTTACTTGGGGACAAGTAAAGTTCAAGTGGGGGGATATTTGATGAACTCAAATAAGTACATTTTATTACTATCATTTATCCTATTAATTTGACTTGTTTTACTATATTATGTATGAGGATTGATACTTAATCGTTTACTTTTGTAATTCTCAGGTAAAAACAAGCATTTGGTGAAACTTGGCGATTTTGGACTAATAATGGAGCAAAACGTGCATAAAGTGAAGAGTCTACTGAAATGAAGAAGATCAAGACTAATCTGCTCCAGATGCGCCGCATCTCACTATCAACATGCGCCGCATCTCTATCAAGATGTCACCAGATACGATCCAAGATACAAGAGGACATGCGCCGCATCTAATAAAGAGTTACACCGCATCTTCTGGCGGTGTACGAATATTCCTGAATATTATAATCTTGGACCCCACGCGAAGTTACGTACATACGCCGCATCTACTTAAGTAGATGCGCCGCATCTTTCCTCAGACACAAACTATAAATACCCCGTAGACCAGACGCATTAAAGAGATTCGGAAATTCGAAAACCTAAAGACCGAACAGAAGAGAAGGACGAATTCAGTCAAGAAGGCAGCACAAGACACACCCAAATCTAAGATACAAGAGCTGTAAGAAGGTGCTGCATGTATTTAATTCATTAAGTAGTTTTGTTTTATTGTTTTAGCAAACTTTAATTCATCAGGATTGGTGGCTTGTGTAATGTGACAACGGAAAGATTGCACTCCCTTTAATACTTGCTTTCCCATCAATTAAAGTTTATATGTTGATGTCTTTGGTTACTACTTATTAGTGCATTGACCACCTCTGTGTTTATTAGTGGCTTGCGGGCACCCGACTGCGGGACAAGGTGTGGCTCCCACGGTTGTTTCTAAATTGATCACTTAGGAATAACTTTTAGACATAAGTCGTCATTAAGGGTTTACTCGCCGATAAGAATAGGACCAACGAGAAAGGGTTAATTACATACACTTCATATAAAGCTATCAATAAAACAAGTGACAATCTACTTAATCATAAGGACAGCCCTCTTATTGTCTCTAGTATCTATCTGTGTACGTGTGTGCTACTTGCTGATTCGTGCCTATTTGTTTATTTTATTATTTAATTGCAAACAAAACTGTGCCAGTCTCTCAGGCTGAAACCCCCTTGCGTTAGGATATTAAAATACTGATTAGATTAACGAGATTATACGTTCCACTCTTAGTGATCGACACTCTACTTACCATTATCTTCATACTGACCGGGTACACTGCTCGTTAAGTGTGTGTGTTATTGATAAGTCGGCTAAATATAAATTTAAAACTTGAGTAGGCATTAAAACTGCTAAACCGCAACGACACATCACGCGCATCAGCAATACACTTGTGTTCATCAAAAGGATACAAGCTGTATGAGTCTTAATGAGATCCGAACCTGCAAGTGCTAGACGAATTATTGCTAACTGTTGTATGCAGGTACTGAAGAAAGTCCATCAATCATCATCTACATTAGAAGAGACGAAGTTGTGAATACATGAAGATGTTGATCAAGTCAAAGAACAATCAAAGGACGATATGATAAAGATCACAATGCATGAAGGAACAAAGAATAACAAAGTTTAAGACCATGAAGTCTAAAGATCTAATCACGTAGTGCATCATTTGAATGACCATCCCTTTGGGGGAGATTGTTAGCTTTAGTTTTATAAGTTAAAGTGATGGTCATTCAAGTTAGTTAAGAACTTTGTAATATGGGCTTATGTTAGACTTAGTTTATATGTAAAAGCCCAATCCAAGGTACAAAGCCCACAAAGCCCATAAGGCAAAAAGCTTGTTGTATTTAAAGCCTTATCTCTTCATTTGTGAAGAGTGGTTCACTGTGAAGTGTTGTGTGAAATAAAGAAGAGCTTTAAACATCTATCTATCTTTCTTATATCATATGATCCAACACCCATTGTCCCATCTCATTCTCTTGTTCTTTAACGCCTAACATATGTGTGATAAAGAGTGATTTCTAGTCACAACACTGATGATGGGCCGCTTTGGATTAATTTGCCATAATAGTGGTCACGCTGAAACACATACGAGTTTTAACAAGCTCTTCAATGGTACTTTGAAAGAATTTAGCTACAAGTAAGCATTTGAAGTAATGTTGAAGTTAGAAATAATAATTTTTTTATTTAGCTTAAGATAACACTCAAAGGATCATCATATCTTTAAGTTGAGCATGTCAAAGGGTTTAAAATTACATGTATCCTCAATAAGCTGATATATCTCAATTTGGACAGGTTGTTCAAAGGATGAAGGATTTGAAGAACGTAACTGACGAAGCAAATGAAGCAATAAAGAAGTCTGGCTAGCATATTATGACATTAACCAGAAATTCTTTGACATAAATCAATTGTAGTTCTGTACGTTTTTTTTTGTTCAGTATGTATTTGACATTTGCCATCAGGAAACTAACATTATATTGGTTCTTATATTACTTTTGACAGTTTGATCCTCAAAATGTGTAACAACTTTGCATTGAAAAATCCCGCGGCAACGCGCGGGTATATATCCTCGTTTAGTCCTATTTTGCTAACATTTGTTAAAAATTTCGTTAGCTGCAACGACCTTTTTGCCTTTTAAGCCTTTTTTGTCCAAAAACCCCCTTAACACCGTTGGTCTTTGAACTTTCCTATGCATGACTTTTAAAATCTAAACACCTTTCTTCTTCAACTTCTCAACCACAACTACCTTCTCTTCACCACCGCTCCTACTAGGCCATCACCACCACCATCACCGTTGCCGTCACTATTATTGAAACGATAATCATTTGTGTATACCGTCTAACTAGATTTTGATGGAAAACACCGTAAAAGGCAGTAATATTAAAGTTTTATTTAACTCATTAAATAATATAGTTTATGTAGAACTGTAGAGGAGGTGAATATGGTATTATTGACTTATTTAAAGTTAAACAACTTTAAATCTCAAAGATTATAAAAGGTGCAAATACAACACAACCGAGTCAAGCAATATCCAACTAACCAAACACCACAGTATATATTGTCACACCCCGCCTAAGGCGGACACACGAGGCGTGACAAAGAGTTACCACCGTAACATACTGGTATAACATAAATAGAGACATCACTAAATGAACATTCAAGGTGCAAAGTCACAACGACATCGGTCACAAGCGGAGACTTGCACCAAGATGTCAATACACAACGTCATAATTAAAACTAGTCTTAAGGGTTCCAACAAAGATAATGCACTTTTAATCAAGAAAATGACCCAAGAGGGTTCCATCTTAGGTCCACTAGGTAAGGCAGGAGCTCTGTCCTCCCTAAGCATGATTTATGTTATCACTTGAAAATAAATACTCGAAAACATCAACATAGAGTTGGTGAGCTCGTAAGTGCTTTTACGTTTTTTTCCGTTTAAAAACGTTAAAAAAAGGACGAAAATGTATATAAACGGACGAAAACGTATAAAAACGAACGAAAACGTATAAAACGGACGAAAACGTAAAAAAAGGGACAAAAACGAATAAAAACGGACGAAAACGTAAAAAACCGTTCTCGTCCGGTTTTTACGTCTTTTACGTTCTCGTCCGTCATTTTACGTTTTCGCTCATTTTTATACGTTTTCGTCCATTTTTTTACGTTTTTGTCCATTTTTAAACGTTTTCGTTTGCCTTTTTTACATTGTTGTCAATTTAAAAACGTACAAATAAAGACGAGAATGTAAAAAATGGACAAAAACGTAAAAAAAACGGACAAAAACGTATGAAAACGGACGAAAACGGAAAAAAATGGACGAAAACATATAAAAACAGACAAAAACAGATAAAAACGAGTTTAAGCCAAAGAAAATGTTAAATAGAAAACGGATAAAAACGAGTTTAAATCCTTTTTAATTCATTTTAAAAAATGAAGACTAACGGTGCAACAAATATTAACGGAGGGACTAAGGGGCAAATATTATTTTAACATTTAACGGGTAAAACTAACGACGTTAGTGTTCGGGGATGATTAGTGTCGATAGTTTATGGACTTAGTGACGATTAATGCCATAGGTTTGAGATATGGATGATATGTGCTAAAATCTATAAACCACATGGATGATTTTTGCAGTTTACTCTATAAAAAATATTTTTTTTTTGGCATTTCAAGTTTGAAAAATGATTTGTATGCCTAAAAACTAGACCTAAAATTAGACCTAAAGATGTGATTGGTGTATTTGAAAAATTAATTGATGGAAAATGATGAAAGAGAAAAGTTGCATGACACTTGTCAAAAAATAAATGGTGTAGGTCTATTAGTTTTGTACACAATCAAAAGTGAATTCTACATCGTTAGCCTTTCTTAATGCTAGGGATGGCAAAAAAAACCCGAACCCGATGGGTAAATCCGAAACCCGAACTAATTGGGGCAGGGCGGGTCTGTCATACCCCAAAAATGGCGCAGCGGAATGACATTTACGGGGTATAACTTCATAGTCAAGAACACAAGGTGTCTAAATAGAGAAATACTACATGCATAACATAAGATAGATAAAAGGTCACGATACTCCCACAACCGAGATAATACCAGATCCAAATTATAAGTTCTCAAATCCAAAACTACATCATAAAGAAATGTCCAAACGCAACTCCATGGAATATAATCCGTGAGTGTCTTATCTTAAGTCTTGATAAGCCAGTCAATACTCAACCTTCTAGGCAACGTCAATAACACCTGAAAATGGTACTAGAAAACGTCAACATAATGTTGGTGAGCTCGTAGGTTTAAGAGTAAGACCACTGAGCTGTGAATAATATAGTGTAGGACAACAGTGAGCAAGGTATACAAATGTAAGCACATAACAAGGATCACAAACTAGCAACAACTGAACCTCAGGCTGCAAACACACATAATTAATCCACACATAGACTGGGTGCCACTTCCCAAATGATATACTGGGTGCCACTTCCCAAATATTATACTGGGTGCCACTTCCCAAATATTATACTCGGTATACAAATATATGCACTTAGTGAAAGCGCGGTGCTGGAGACAACTGAACCTACCAAGGTTGCTAAATACAGGCTGCACAATGGGGATTCTACCCTGATAGTACTATCAATTGCTTCGGCTCCAAACGGAGATAACAGTTGCGCACCAATGAATACGCACGATGAAACCAAACAACAATGATCACACATATAGTGTCCACACAATATAGCAACCACACAGATTTAGTTCCATCATCCAAAACATTAAGCTATGTAACAACTTGGATCTAACTTAATTTCGCAACTCAGCAAACAAAAGTTGTCATGAAATTAAGTTAGGAGTTGTTATAAAGATTTAATGTTTTTGATGATAGGCAAATATCAGAGAAAAGTAAAAATCAAAATACACATAATGCAATCAAACGCACATGTTGCAATCAAATGCACATATTGTCCAACCCCATGAAAACAGGAAATCACAGCATAAAAACATTTGAAAAGCATTGAGTACCATTTCCACCCCAAGGTAAAACATGTTAAAAAGTGGGGCTACGAGAACTCACCTCAGTCCAGCAATGCTATATCACAACAATATCAGAGTGTAGAACAACACAATAAACCAAACAGTAGCACATCACAACAGCTCAAGGGTAGCCTAACGCAACATCAACTATAATTTATGGCAACTAGGATCTCACAGCACAATGGACTCGGCACAACCTAATAATAATACGACTTGTCTTAACATATATCCCACAAAGTAACTAAAAATGTAAAAGCTTCCAAAAGTTATCTATTCCCAAATTTGGTCTCTGATCAGCCGGATCCGCCGGATCCCTTCCCAGATAGATCCGGCCAGTGCATTCCAAGGGATCCGGCAACTGGATCAGTCCAGTCCAGATTTTGGGTAAGAATTCCGGGTTTTGGGTTATGGGTCATGGACTATGGGTCATGGGTACCTAAGATGATATCACGCATGATGCAATACATACTTTGGGTTATGGGTTATGGACTTTGGGTCATGGGTTATGGACTTTGGGTCATGGGTCATGGATTTTACCCATTGTGATGTCATGCATGATGTAATGCACATGGGCCATGGGTTATGGGTTATGGGTTATGGGTCATGGGTCATGGGTTTTGGATAGTGCAACCTGTTTACTTACATGTTTTACTTAACCATGTATTTTTATAAAAGTGTAAGTAACAAATGTTACTTATAAGTGTTTTATAAAAATGGTTTTGGTTTTATATAAACTATTTAACTAAACATGTTTTATGGTTTATTTGTTTAGTGAAATGAGTTAGTAAACTATTGGCTCAAAAACTTACGTATTTTATTTATTTCGTTAAAATGATTTTACGATTTTTATCGACAAAACATAAGAAGATCGCAAGATATAAATAAACGTTTTTACGGTTTATTTGTATTAACAACCTCCCCCTTTTTGTTGATGAAATAATATAAAATTATTTTAAGTATAAATAAAATTTGTAAATTTTTGAATTAAGTGTTTACTCTTTTCTCCCTCGTTTTGTCGAAACAAAAAGAGTGTAGGATCGAGTACTTCGAGCTTGATTGAGCTTGGTTAAACGAGAACCTCTGTATGGAATACAAGTGTTTATGCGGAAACTAAACAACAAGTATAATAAAGAAGAAAAGACAAAGAAGACTATGATCCTCTATGGATCGGACTATGAACTAGGAATTGTGTTATTGAATATTGAAATCGTTAAAGGTATCTTAAACTCATAGACGGGATGTTTCTTTTATAATGATAAGAAACCCTAACCCTAACCCGTCTTACAAGAAAACGTGTGAAGAGATAAACGAGATCTCTTCTAAAAATAAATCTAACAAACTTTCTAAACCTACGAAAACTAAGCAATAATATCCGCAGCAATAAACACTATCGGCAGAAACAAAACAATACTATCGGCAGGAACCAACCGCAGCAGCAATGCAACACTATCGGCAGGAACCAGCTTCACTATCGGCAACAATGAGAAATTCCTTATTTCTCAGAGATCCCAACAATCCTCCCAGCAATGAGAAACCCTTATTTCTCAGAGATCCTAACAATCCTCCCCTAATCTTGAGGTTGACTAGGTTAACCTGCAAGATTCCAATGTGATAGAGCTTTAACTTCTCAGGCTTGAGGATTGCGACTTAGCAACAGCAACAATGAGTAACCAGCAGCACCATCTATAACTTGCAAGATTCCAATGTCTAGAACATGCAGCAGCAACTTCGATAGTTCAGCAGCAATAGGAAATCTTCTTCAAAACATGTATACTGGTCACCATGACATTCACTTGAACTTGGCTGCTACTATGACAAGATGTACATTCAAAACATGTATTCTCATCACATCCAGGTGTGTTAACTCCTGTGAGAGGTGAATCATTGAAAATTAATGGATTTGATGTCTCTTTACCAATAGCCATCACTACTGGAGTAGCCAATGTTTAGGTGTGTTAGACCATGGTACATTGATAACCATCTGATTTATTAGCAAATCAGCAACTATAAACGGATTTGACTTGTCTTTACCTGTAGCCGTTTGCTCAGGACTAGTCAATTCTTAGGTTTCAACTGAACCTTGGTGAATTGAATACCAAATATGGATACCAAGTGTCTTTACCACAAACCATACTTTTGTGGACTAGCCAATTCTTTGGATCCCATAAAGGGTTACATCCATGGTGAATTGAGAACCATTTTCAACTCTCAGAACTGAATCATGGGTGAGTTGAAGTACCCTATAGCTTTGAGCAAGCTATTACAGCTATCAACGGATTTGATTATCACACCAGAGCCGTACCCTCATGGTGAGCCAACTCTTTCTTGTCTGTAAGACATGGTGAGTTGAGTACCATTTATTGTGAAGGTGTAAACACCAATACTGTACCTGCAAGGTGTTGCTCAAAACCAACTTATTAGCATACAAAATATACAAAATTATTTTTATTTTTATTTATTTTTTATTTATTTTTTATTTTTTTTTAACTAAGAAAACAGAAACAAACCAAAATAAAAGAAAGAAAATAAGAAAAGAAATCAAAAGAAAGAAAGATAGAAAGATATACAACAACAACAAGAAAAAACCTCCCCTTAAGCTTCAACCTCCCCTTAAGCTGCAATCCTCCCCTCAAACTCAGTATCTAGGGATTTACCATCCCAATATGGACCACCAAATGTTTAAACCTTGGTCCATCAAAAGCCTTGGTCAGTAGATCAGCCACATTATCATCTGTGTGAATCTTAACCACCTGAATAAGATGCTTCTCATAAGCATCTCTTATGAAATGGTGTCGAATCTCAATATGCTTTGTCCTTTGATGATAAACAGGATTCTTAACAATACACATAGTACTTTGATTATCAATAAAGATCTTAGTGTTCATGAAGTTGAACCCATAATCCAACAGCTGATTTTGCATCCAAAGAACCTGTCCACAGCAACTAGCAGCAGCAACATACTCTGCCTCAGTAGAAGATGTAGCCACTATAGTCTGCTTCTTGCACTGCCAAGAAACCAACCTCCTACCCAGAAACTGACAACCTCCAGTAGTTGACTTCCTATCAAAGTTAGCCCCAGCATAATCACTATCACTATAGGCTTCCAACACAAAAGGAGAATCTTTGGGATACCAAAGTCCCATCTTTGGCTGTCCTTTCAAATACTTGAAGATTCTCTTAACTGCATTTAGGTTAGAAGTCAATGGTGTAACCTGATGTCTAGCACATGCACCAACAGCAAACATGATATCAGGTCTTGAAGCTGTCAAATACATGAGTGATCCAATCATGGACCTATATAGATGAACATTAACAGCAGCATCAGGTTCATTATTGGATTTAGGCTTTGGAGGTTCAAAAGGAGTTGTAGCAATCTTCACATTTTCCATATCAAACTTCTTAAGTATGTCATAAACATACTTCTCCTGGCAGATAAAGATCCCATCTGGTTTCTGCTTAACCTGAAGACCCAAGAAGAAAGTCATTTCACCCATAGCACTCATCTCAAATTCACTCTTCATCAATTCTTCAAACTCCCTGCACCAGGCTTCATTAGTGGAACCAAAGATGATATCATCTACATAAACTTGTACCAGAATGATATCTTTGAAATTCTTTCTGATAAAAAGAGTTTTATCAATAGCCCCTCTTCTGTAACCATGTTTCAGCAAAAAGGCTGATAGCCTTGCATACCAAGCCCTTGGTGCTTGATGAAGACCATAAAGTGCTTTAACCACTTTGTAAACCAAATTAGGATTCTGAGGATCCACAAATCCCTGTGGTTGAGTAACATAAACCTCTTCCTCAATCCTTCCATACAAAAATGCACTCTTCACATCCATATGATATACTACAAACCCCATAAAGGAAGCAAAAGCCAAGAACAATTGGATAGCTTCAACTCTTGCCACTGGTGCAAACACCTCATCATAATCAATCCCTTCTTCTTGTCTATGACCTTGAGCTACCAACCTAGCTTTATTTCGAACCACAATTCCCCTAGCATCCCTTTTATTCTTTAGAATCCATTTAGTTCCAATAGCATGCTTTCCTGCAGGCAAAGGTACCAACATCCATACTTTCTGATTCTGGAACTGCTGCATTTCCTCTTGCATAGCCTCAACCCAATCATCATTAGCAAGAGCTTGAGCTATACTACTTGGTTCAACTTGAGATAAGAAACAAGCATAGAGACAATGTAAGTAATCAGTATGATTGCTCCTTAACTGATCCTGTATATAACTGAGAAAAGCAGATTCTCCAAACTTGGGTTGATGTAGTTTACTTCTTGTCTGAACAGGGGAATTAAGATCTCCAAGAATCAAAGACTGAGGATGAACTGTATTGATCCTCTTGGTAACAATGGGATTGACATCAATGGAGGATGCCTGATTAGTAATTGAGGGGTTGAAGTCATCATCATATGAGGAACAAGTGAAAATGCCTGTTCTAGATTGATGATGAGGATCTTCCAGCTTATCTCTTAAAGAGACTGAATTTCCAAGATCAGAAGGGATTGGAAATCTTTCAGGGGAGTTATCAATACCCAAAGTGTCAACAGATGGAGAAGACACAGGAACATCAGCAGGAATAGAGACATCAGCAGAAACATTAGAAGGATCGGCAGGAACAGATCCACTACCAGCAGAAATGGTATCAGCAGGAACAGGAATACCACCAGTCGAATTCAGTTGCCTTCTAACTTCAGCTTCAGCCTTTCTCAGAATCTCCTCTGTCTCCTTAGAAAACCCAGAACCAAACATCTCAGCAGCTCTCTTGGCATTATACTCTTGTCTTTGAAGCCTAGCAAGATCTTCTGCAAAACTAGAATCACCTCCAGCCATATCAGAAGAATCTTTGAGCTTTGAACCTGAAATGTTGTTAGAGGGAAAAGAAGGAACAACTATGGGTCGTTCATCACTCTCTGCATCAGAATCATCATCTGAGGTACCTGCACTGTTAGATTGAAAAACATGTGTATCAACAGATAGATTTGCTTTGAATCTATTATAACCTAAAGAGTCAGACAGATAGTCCAGATCAAAGTACCATTCTGGACCTGCACCCTGCAAATTAGGTTTATCCTCAAGATATCTTAAGTTGAGAGTCTCTTCTATTTTCTTAAAAGACAGATTATAAACCCTATACGCTTTACTATGAGCAGAATACCCAATAATAAACCCTTCATCAGCCTTCCCATCAAACTTGCCTAGATAATCACTAGTGTTCAAAATAGTGACATGACATCCAAAAGGCTTAAGGTAACTAATGTTTGGAACCTTCCCAGACAAAAGTTCATAAGGTGTTTTATTATGAGGACTAGTAACAGATACCCTATTCAACACATAACAAGCAGTGCATACTGCTTCAGTCCAAAACATAGTGGGCATCTTAGATTCAGCTAACATAGTCCTAGCTGCTTCTATCAGGGTCCTATTTTTCCTTTCTGCAACCCCATTTTGTTGTGGAGTTCTAGCATTACTATAGTCCCTTTTTATCCCCTTACTCCCACAGAGTTCAATAAGATTAGAGTTCTTAAACTTTGTGCCATTATCACACCTTATAGACTTAACCTTTTTACTTAGCTGATTTTCTATTAAGGCAATAAAATCCCTAATAACTGGATAAGTTTCATCTTTAGTACCCAAAAAGAAAGTCCAAGAAAACCTGCTAAAATCATCTGTAATCACCAGGCAGTAATACTTGTGATCAATACTTCTGATAGAAGTAGGACCAAAGAGATCCATATGGAGAAGCTGCAAAGGCTCAGAAATGTTGCTCACAGCAGTTATGGCCTTGTATGAAGCTTTGTGTTGCTTTCCTTTGTTGCATGCAACACAATGGTGTTCACTGGAGAAGGTCTTGAGAGGGAGCCCATGGACCAAACCATTCTTAGCCAGCTTGTTAATGGTCTTGAAATTCACATGTGCCATTCTTCTGTGCCATTTGTTAGATTCATCCACAGAAGCTTTTGCAACCAGACAAGCAAGCGAACCCTCAGGCTGAACATCACTAAGATTGAAGCTGTAAAGATTGAAAGTCCTTGGAACTTTAAGTTCAACCTGACTTTCATCAGGCAACTTGAAGTCTTTGGACAGCACAAAGCAATCATTCTCAGTGAAGAGAACACTGTTCTTCTTGTCACAAATTTGAGAGACAGAGAACAAATTGAAGTTTTGGAGTTCCTTCACATAAAGCACATCTTCAAAGTCCAACTTGGCAGTTTTGATAGTTCCCTTCCCAGTAATTATGCCATCTCCTCCTCCAAATGTCACAGTACCTCCATTCAAAGGCACAAAATCATGCAGCCTTTCTAAATTTCCTGTCATACTCCTGGAACATCCACTGTCAACAATGCCAACATCTTTACTTCTAAAAGGAAAATCCTGAGAGAAAGAATACATTTACAACATTAGATACAAGAGAGACCCAAGCCATTGCTGACTTGAGCCTGCCTAGTGGATCAATAAGAATTAAACCCTGGAGATTGATGAGATCCACCATTGATCTTGGACCCCATTTTCATATGTTGGTTATTGATTTTCCAAGAACAACCTGCTGAGGACTTAACAGCAGTTTTCCATCTTGCCCCTCCCTTGTGCATGGTGTCAAAACAAACAGGTCTCATATCATTTTGAAAGTAAGTACTAGTAGGTCTGCTGAAAGGTCTAGCAATATTGCTTCTCCAACCAGCAGGATTGATCCTACCGGCAGGAACAGAATAAGCAGCAGCAACAGGCTTATCAGCAGGAATGAACTTATCAGCAGCAACAGGCTTACCAGCAGAAACTGGCTTGCCAGCAGCAACTGAAGTTCTCCTTGCTGCTTGAGGAATATAAGGGGGAATATCATTAACATTTTTCCATACAGACCTATTTTGACATGCATATAAACCCATCTGTTTTTCATAATAGTCACAATCTTTAATAAGATGATCATAACTACGACACACAAAGCAAGATTTCTTTCTAGGGGACTTTTTCTTAACAATAACTTTCTCATTGCAAACAGAATTATTCAAACCAACACATGAAACAAAATTATCCTTAACAGAATTAAAACCACAACCATAATTGTTTGAAACAAAACCACAACTAGAATTGTTTGAAACAGAACCACAACTAGAAACATTATTGTTTTTAACACTATCAAAAGAAATATCTTCAAATGCAGCTGTCTTTGATTAAGATTCATCAGTAGCTACTTCTGAGGAGAGATCTCCTGATTTTATTGATGCTGACTTGTCACTTGATCCACATGTGGCATAGTCATTAGTCTTGATTTCTGAAGATTTGTCACTGTAAGAACAAGAGACAAATTCATTAGAGTCACAATCAAGATCAGGCAAGTTCTTTGCCTTTTTGCCATAAATCATCTGTGAATCATCAGAGTCAACATAGGGTCTGCAGGTTTAAATGTTCCAGTTATGGGTGGAGGAACATCATTCATTCCTCCCTCCTTCACATACTTTACAGGTTTTCTATAATCTACAGGTTCAGGGTCAAAAACACTATACTCATTAGGGTCATAAAATTGATTTGGCCCTACCAGGTTACCGAACCCTAAACCTCTTTTAGTTTTTGAAGACATAGAACTATCAATAAGCCTGTGAAGGTTTGTGGATGACTCTTTCCATTTCTCAAATCTAGCCAAGGAATTATCTAGCTTAGACTGCAGATCCTGATTTTCTAACACAACCTTAGCTTTTTCTCTTTCAGAATGTTTAAACTCATTAGTGGCATTTTTTAAATCTCTTTCCAAAACCTTTATTTTTACTTCATAAGCAGACTGTTGTTGTTGATACCAGACCTTTTGTTGTTCTAATGTTTTAACAGCCTTTTTATGAGCCTTAAGTTGAATAAAGTTATCCTTATGTTCACTTTCTATATCATCAAATTCCTGTTTCAATTTAGCATATATAGGTTCACAACCAAATGGGAAGTTTTGTACCTGAGATGGATGACCCATCATTCCAAACTGACCAGCCACTTGTTTCTTCTCACCATATCCAGCTATCATCCCATTGATCTTCTCTGCTCCACTTGCAACAGCTTTCTCATGATGTTCCCAGTCCACCATCGAATCCACAGATACCAAAGCCTTGGGGTCCTCTGATTCCAACTCTTGAATTTTGAAAGCAGAATATCGTGCTTTATCATCCACCTTCTTATCTGTACATTCCCTGGCAAAATGTCCTGTTTGAGAACATTTATAGCACCTCACCTTCCTTCTGTCAAACCTGGCAGGCTCCTGTCCATCAAAGTTGACCCTTCTTCCTGCCTTCTTTTCAAACCTATCCAATTTCAATGATATCATAGCCACCTGCCATCTTAAGTCCATCTCTTCCAGATCCAATTCATCAACCTGATTGAAATCTTCATAAACAATCTTCTGCTGTGGTGTACTCTCAGCAACAAATGAATGAAGCACCTCCACTAGAATATTATCAGATCTGGTCTGAGCTTTTGGTGTGGTAGGTGAGTAGGAGATTGATGATGTTGATGGTGTCGGACTGTTTCCATATGATGCTTTATTAGCACCAGAGGTACTAACAAAAGCAGTGTGGGTTGGAGTATGAGGTGTATAGGTGGAATACCCTTTGATATCAATTTCAAGGGTTTTCAGCTTGTTGTACAGATCATCAAAACTCATATAATCCAGTCCACCTTTGGCCTTGAGTGTTATGGAAACCTGAGACCAGGATGAAGGCAAAGCCCTTAGAAACTTGGTGTTGCAGTCTTCATCGTCCGGCCTAGCTTTCTACTGGTTAAGTTGGCTCAGGATCTTGTGGAATCTGTCATACCCTTTGTGAATCCCCTCAGCCTCAGAGATCTTGAATTCCTGAAACTCTTGCTTGAGCATAGACTTTCTCATTTTTCTGGATTCATCATTCCCTCCAAATCTGGCTTTTACAGCATGCCAGATCTTTCTAGCATCATCCAAGTGATGGAAATCACTCATATGATCCTCTGGAATAGCTTGAAGAAGAAGGGTTCTTGCCTTGGTTTCCCTTTGAACAGCAAGGTGTTCTTCTGCTGTAACAGGTGGCTCTATGTAGATATTGCCATCATTATCCCTTCCAGTATTCTTCTTGCTATTTCCCCTAAGAATCACATTCCACAGATTGTAATCACTGTTCGTGATCCAATATTCCATTCTCATGGCCCAGACTTCATACTCATCTTTCTTTAGGTATGGGAATTTAGCATTGTTAGTGGACATAGTGGTGACGATTTGTGTTTGGACTTGTGATGTTTCAGGTTTGGGTTGATGATCTTCCTGGTTAATGACATTGTTTTGAGGGATTTCGTCTTCCATTGAAAGAGGGTTAAGAGATATGAAATCGAACTTTTTCTTCTTTATCAGAGATCCTTACCAGGCTCTGATACCACTTGTAGGATCGAGTACTTCGAGCTTGATTGAGCTTGGTTAAACAAGAACCTCTGTATGGAATACAAGTATTTATGCGGAAACTAAACAACAAGTATAATAAAGAAGAAAAGACAAAGAAGACTATGATCCTCTATGGATCGGACTATGAACTAAGAATTGTGTTATTGAATATTGAAATCGTTAAAGGTATCTTAAACTCATGGACGGGATGTTTCTTTTATAATGATAAGAAACCCTAACCCTAACCCGTCTTACAAGAAAACGTGTGAAGAGATAAACGAGATCTCTTCTAAAAATAAATCTAACAAACTTTCTAAACCTACGGAAACTAAACAATAACTATCCGCAGCAATAAACACTATCGGCAGAAACAAAACAATACTATCGGCAGGAACCAACCGCAGCAGCAATGCAACACTATCGGCAGGAACCAGCTTCACTATCGGCAGCAATGAGAAATTCCTTATTTCTCAGAGATCCCAACAAAGAGTGTCGAAAAGAAACTACCCCACATAAGAAAGACAAGAAAGAGATTTATAAAGATATGAGAAAGAGATAAGAAGGGTAAAGTGGTGCATATTTGCTCCCCCTTGACGAGTGCTCCCCCTTGGTGAGGGCGTCAAGCATTTTAGAAGGGCTAAGAAGAGAGTATTGCAAGATTTGCAATGCTTTTGCTTTGACGAAAGCTCCCCCTTATTGAGGGCGTCAAGTATCCAAGTGAATTTTGAAAATCTGCAAAACAAAGGTTAGAATGCAAGCATGTAGTATGAAGTATTGCATGAATAAGCTGAAATATGTCTTAGAATTATTTATGAGTACCCGAATCCGCCGGATCCATTTCAGAATGGATCAGCCAGGTACAACTCAAGGGATCCGGCTACCAGCAACTGTTAGTAGCAATTTAAAGCACAAATAAGCCATAGCAAACACTATAATATACAAAGAAAACATGTAGCATAATCAAGTAGGTCCATGTAATAAAAAAACAAAAGTGGTACAACAATGACCAATCTAAAGACTAAAAACATGGCCTTTAGAATTTAAGAAATCCTAATGAGAAAAACTAAGACTAAACTTAAGCTAGAGAAGAGAAAGTAAGGATGACAACTTGTGCTTGCACTTCTTTTCAAGGTTTCTAGGGGTGGTTAGGTTTGTTAATGTCATCGAGACGTTTAAGAAGATGATAGAACATGAAACGCATTTCATCGCGTACTTCATGAACCAAGGTTTAGATGTGTTGACAATGGTTGTAAGTGTCTTCATGACTTAGTTGTTGTGGTGATGGAGGTATGTTTGAGGTATATGGACCTAAGATAGAAGGTTGTGGGTGCACAACGAATGTTGGTGGAGATGTGTTTGTAGGTGTAGAAGGTAGAGATGTGTCAACATCCAAGTTGTCCGTGTGGTGGTTGATATCTATTCATTACCCAAAATGCGCCAAAAGAAGGTAAAGGAGACACGTTGGTTATTGGTGGTGGCTCATTGATGTTGACACCTACGTTGTCGGGTAAAGGTGGTGGAGGATTGGTAGGTCTAGGAGGTAAGTCCTCCAAAGAGTTCATGTATAGATGTGGCGAAGAATGAGGTGTAGTAAAGGACAGTTGTCTTGTTTCAAGAAGAGAAGCTCTTGTTGGTTGGGTAGAAATGGGAATGAATTGAGGTGTTGGTTGACTAGATGAAATAGGAGTTGGTTCAATAAGAATAAATGGTGGTGACGGTTCAATAGAAGGTGGAGTTTGGATGTGATTAGGTGAAGGTTTCTTAACGGGTGATGAATCAGTTGATGATATTTCACGATTCTAAGAGATATGTGTGGTTGAAATTTGAGGTGGAAAAGGAAAAAACGGGTAATTTCACGATTTTGCCCCTAGGCTGATTTTTTTAAATAAAATAGGTTAAGGGTCACTTGTCAGATGATGAGTGTCTTTCTACACTTTTTAAATTAGTACCACTTTGCAATTGATCCACTACCTAGACGGTGATGGTGCTTGTAGATAGGATTTGAAAGAAACGAGCAGTTTGTTTTGGAATGTGACTTGCACGTGCAAGTGATATTTATACCCCGCACTCACCCCTTTTAATTTTAAATTCTTCTCAATTAACAAGAGAATAAATATGGAGATAGGCTTCTTTGTAAAGTGTCATTCTCCGCTATTCTTCACTTTTTCAGAAGAATCAAAATGGTTAAATGAGAATGCAATTTTAATCCCTTGTTTCCATTCTCTTTTGCAAACAAACACGCAAAGTGATTCTCTTTCCCTTTCTCGGCTTTCCATTCAACTATACCCCGCACTCACCCCTTTTATTTTTAAATTGTTCTCAATTAACAAGAGAATAAATACGGAGAAAGGCTTCTTTGTAAAGTGTCATTCTCCGCTATTCTTCACTTTTTCAGAAGAATCAAAATGGTTAAATGAGAATGCAATTTTAATCCCATGTTTCCATTCTCTTTTGCAAACAAACACGCAAAGTGATTCTCTTTCCCTTTCTCGCCTTTCCATTCAACTGTACCAAACATCCCCTTAGGGTATATTTTTATTTAATGGACAATGAATTGGCCCAACAAAACATATCAAGCTAGGCCATAATAAAAACCATCTTACTCAAATAATTAAATAAATAAAATAAAAAATCCTCTAAAACATACCCGATCCTATCTTGGGAGACAAAATCTGCATTGTTGTTTTTAAAGGAAATGATTTGATTAAATCCTTTTTATCAAGTGTAAATCCTTATAGCATATATATAAGGGTAGTCTATCAACTTCCTTAAACTTGCATGTTTGATACAAAAGGAAGGACAGTATATTTAGAAAAGATTTTCACCAGATCTTAAGTCATTCTTATAAATACCATAACATTCACAAACACATACATTATAAATCCTAGAACAAAACATAGGAGAATCGAAGCATTTATTTTGGCTTCCGGTTGTAGTTTCAGTCGCCAAGTAAGGTAATACTCTCATGCATATAATTTGAACTGGTAGAATCACATAATATGTTAAGATTGGTCTGGTTTACGTGCTTTTAAGTCTTTAAGAAAAACATCGCATGCAGTTAGCTAGCATCTTGTGTATGCATGATATGTATAGTTTGACTGTTGGCTTTAATTTGCGCAGTGAAAGATGTAATCACAAAATTAGTTATCCAATAAATCTGGAATTATAACTTCGTAGCCTAGTTGTACCATGAGATAGTCAACCAAGTTGTGGGTTCAAGTTTAATAAGCTAGGAACAAATGTGGTGTATTTATATTGTATAATCTGCCTCTCTAAAAAGCAGTTTTTAACTTCCAGAAAATTACAAATAAGGTCGTTGTCATTATTCTGCTATTATTGTATAATTTGCCCAAAGATACAGTTTCTAAAGACTGATAACCTTATATTAAGGAGAGCGTGACTTGGGATATATAGTTGGCTAATTAGTTAACTAAGAGTTACTTGTTATATTAATAAAGTTTATAGTGTGCAGCTGATAGTTTAATTAATATTTGAACGGGTTTATAAACTAAATTGAAGGTGATCAATTTACTTGTGTTGGGTGTTAACCGAGAAAAAAAAGATTGAATATAATGAAAATTGTAGCCTACTGCCCTCGATAACAACTTAACACCCTTATTACCACTTACGGAATATTATTATTCGTATTGACTTCCATAAACTTGTTAAGACTTCTTAAGTATTACTGTAATCGACTAATCGTTTATGTAATATGAAGAGTTTTATAAATATGTGGCGGAAGAATGTGCCATTCCTCCCAGCTAATAATTGTTTAGTTACGGAAATGTGAGTACGTGAAGTCGTGAAGTATGTATATGTGTAGCCCCGACACCTCCAACATTAATGCATTATTGACAAACTCGACCTATCAACTAGGAGTGTTACATTTTTGGAATATATTTTGTTGAAATTGTAGGAAACTTGTTAGGAAAACAAGTGAGAGCTACTAAGATATGGAGAGTTTGAAGGGATTTTTACACGGGGTTGCACGTTTCTCAAGCCAATATGTCACAGCTTGTTCTAAGGAACCCAAGTGCAAGTGCAAAACTCTAAAAGAAGAGTATCCTGTATTCACGGTTTGTAGATAACATCTAATTTATATGCTTCTTTTGTTTCTGCGGAACCATAGTTTCTAATATGGTTTGCTTTTTGTTGCAGAATATCACTTTGAAGGTGAGTAGGAAAGGTTTGTGGCCAGATGTAGTGAAAAAAATAAGTGATAGTGTGGAAGGTATGCTTTTGTGATATATCATTAGTTTATACTTTGAATATCTGTGTTCCTAAGATTAATCAAACAATTTGTTGTTGGTAAAAGGAGTAATAAGTTGCACGATTGAAAAGAATGGGATGGTATATATCTCGGGTGACTTTTATCCACGGCAAATATTTTGGAGTGTGTATAAATTACGAAAAAAGGGAAAGATAGTGCCGTGTTGGAAAATTTCACACGATTACTTGGCTAAAAAGACAGAAGCGAGCTCAACTAATAATACAAATCCCCCAACTGATAACACAATCACAGCAGTTGGCGAATGTGCATGGAATGCTACCGAATGTTCTGGACATCTTAATGAAAAGCCAATGACTTCAGATAAGACTCAAGATAAATCTTCTTAAAATACTGCAGGCTCTCGCAGAAGAAACTAGTATCATGTGGCAATTATCCCGTATGCTGCAGTATAATGTGATTGAATTTTTTGACATGATGTCTTTAGCTCTAATTTTTCTATGTCTTTGAAGTAGCACTTACTAATGATAATGCGTTCGGTTTTATTTGTTTTTCCCATATTATACGTTATATTTTATATATACGGGTCCAGTTTTAAAACTAGTTATGGATTTATATATTTTATTATGATGATTTGTGTCTATACAGAAGTTGCATGTCTTTTTGGATTTTCATAAGAGTGATGTTTGGGGAGAAATGATTTATATCAGAGTGGATAAATATTGCCATACACATTATTTGAGACTGTTTGGAATTCATTATGTATACACATTATTTGCGAGTGAAATAAGCAGTTGTGAATATTTACGTTCATCTGTTTAGTAAATCTTTGTTCAAACTTTAAACATCTTAGAAGCTATTTATCAAATTACAAGGAAGTTATTCATTTACCAAAGTCAAGAATCTTCTCTATAATTGGAGTCTATTTTGATTTAAGGTTGTTGGTCATTGAATTTGATGGGGTAGATTGATGCTCTTATTTATTGTGCGTGTTTCATTTAGCGAGATTTTGAGAAACTTGATACGAACTTTTAAAATGCAACTATATAATGGGGTATGCGTGGTTGGAAGCGAGTGGTTTTGGTGTTGGTTTGGGGTAGCGACAACCGGACATAAACAAGAATAATGTTGTGTAGCCGCTAATGTAGCACCTAAAACTCAAATTCGCAGTGTTGGGATAGCGGCTAATTGCACAATATAAGATCCTAAAATTCGAGCCGAATATTATTGATCATACTTTATTGGACCTTCTTATAATGTTGGTTAACAATACACATGGGAGTAATCAAAAAGTTCACATGCTGTGACTAATTATACGACCATTATTATGTACTCTATCAAAGATATTTTTCTTGTTAAATTGGGTCTGTGATATATTTGTCAACACTCGTAATATTTGCGTAACATATTTGTGTTCGGTATTCACGGGGTACACCTAAATTTGACTGGAAACACACAATAAATATGCCTTGTAACACCTTGACAAGTTGCTTTTTATGATTTTATCAACTTCTCCAACAACTCTCACAAGGCGTGTGCTACTTTTTTGGTTTTAAACTCTGTTTCGGAGTTTAGAGTAGAAAATACAAAGGGTTTGAGCAGGTGAAATTCGATCTATTCTTACATCTCTTATATAGACTTTGGTCTTTAATACAAAGTTTATATTAAAGGTGTGCTTATCTAGTCGATATTTTAGAGTTCTGACCTATTATCCATAGTCATCAAACTAAAATACCATATAGGATTTGGCTTTATCATTATGTGAAGCCAAAATCTAAAAAATCCAATTAAACAGCCATAAGTGGAACTAATATGAGTGGATTATTGGCAATCAACAATCTAAATCAAGATGTTGCTACAAATTTTCATATTTTGTCATGTTCATAACTTTCACAAATGTCACATTCAAGATAATAAGGACAAATCATGAGAGTGAGAATGATTGAATCCACAGTGACACATTCAAGATAATAAGGACATTCATCAGAGTGATGCTCTTTGAATTCACAGTGAACACATATTGGGAAATGTTTGGCTTTCAGAAGTGTGTTAAGTTATTCTAAACAATTTAGGGTATTTCTTTATTCAATGGCCACCGAATTGGCCCAACAAAAACATATCAAGCCAGCCCATAATAAAAACCATCTTACTCAAAAAATTAAATTAACAAAAAAAAAAAAAAAAAAATCCCCTAAAACATACTAGATCCTATCTTGGGAGGCAAAATCTGCATTGTTGTTTTTAAAGGAAATGATTTGATTAAATCCTTTTTGTTAAGTCAGAAGATCGTAAATCCTTATAGCATATATATATAAGTGTATAGTCTATCAACTTCCATAAACTTGCATGTTTGATACAAAAGGAAAGACAATATATTTTGAAAAGATTTTCACTAGATCTTAAGTCATTCTTATAAATACCATAACATTCACAAACACATACATTATAAACCCTAGAACGAAACATAGGAGAATCGAAGCATTTATTTTGGTTTCGGGTTGTAGTTTCAGTCGCAAGTAAGGTAATACTCTCATGCATGTAGTTTGAACTTAATTGTGCTGTTAGAATCACATAATATGTTAAGAAAAACATATGCAGTTAGCATCTTGTGTATGCATGATATTTATAGTTTGACTGTTGGCTTTGTGCTGTGAAAGTTACAAATTTACTTTCGTAATGGTTTGTAAAGATGTAATCACAAAATTAGTTATCCACTAAATTTCGAATTATAATTTTGGTCAGAGGGCTTCGTAGCCTAGCTGTATCATGAGATAGTCAACCAAGTTTTGGGTTCAAGTTTAATAATTTACCTGTTCAATAATTTGCCTCTCTAAAAAGCACTTTTTAACTTCCAGGAAATTACAAACAAGGTCGTTGTTAATATATAAAAGTCTTGTGTTCATATTGTATAGGTAGCTTTATGTAAATGTTGTGTCTATATAATGTTCCTTGTAAACCAAGTTTTGGGTTCAAGTTTAATGATTTACCTGTTGAATAATTTGCCTCTCTAAAAAGCACTTTTTAACTTCCAGGAAATTACAAACAAGGTCGTTGTCATTATTCTGCTATTCGTATGTTTCCAAAAAATTACTTAATATGATACCGTAAAAGGTTTTGATGATAAGTTTGCCCAAAGATACGGTTTCTAAACGATTGATCAGCCTAGCTTATATTAAACTTTGTTGAAGAAGCAGCAAAAGGAGAGCGTGACTTGGGATAGTTGGCTAATTAGTTAACAAAGATTTGTGAACCAGATTAGAGTTACTTGTTATATTAATAAAGGTTATAGTGTGCTGATTGTTTAATTAATATTTGAACAAGTCTATAAACTAAATTGATGGTGATTTACTTGTTAAGAGCATAGTCACATGGAACGGGGATCGTTCCGGTACGCGATCGAGGATCGGGATTGCGGTTCGCTAGGTGCCTAAAATTCGGTTCGATAGTGGGTAGGTTCATTCGGGATCGCTCCGGTATGATGTACCTAATAAATAATATATTCCTAAAGATTATAAAAGAAATCCTAAAATGCAAAAAAAAAAAAAAAAAAAAAAAAAAAAAAAGTAAAAAAGTTTGATACTTATGAAATAACCATGACTAAAGTTTCTGTATTTAAGTTAAGAAAGAAAAAGTAACAATTTCATGATTGAGAAGGAGTGAGATTCGGATCGTTAATTTCTCCGTTCCCGACTGAATCGTACCCAAATTGGGAACGCGTGAACTGGATCGCAATTCGTGGCCTTTCTAGCGAATTATGTTACTATGGTTAAGAGTTCTTAAGTATTACTGTAATAGTTTATGTAATATGAAGAGTTTTTTGTGTAATGCTCATTTTTTAATGCTTCGTGAAGTACCATATTGGAGCGTTGACGATTTAAGAATTGTTTCACATATTATGATCACAACTACTGCTACGCTACGAGACATTTTTATAGAAAAAAACAGCAACTGCTACTGCTACTTTTGCCCAAACACACCTGATCAGCTTATCAAGCGAAAATTAGTGTATATATCATACAGCTAAAAATATTTGCTCTATATCGAATGGGACCTATTCAACTTCAATTCGTATATGCATTAGCCTCTTAGGTTTTGTAAACAAGATCTAACGGGTGTTGAAATGAGCGACTATTAGGCTGGGCACAACCATGACCCAAAGCGACCTGGGTCACTGGCTGCCACGTCAGCTTTCTCTCTCCGGCTACCAGAAGCGACCGACCTGCCTCAGTCGTTGACCGATTTTTTAAAACACTTAAAATTCATTAGAAATAAAAACATTTCATAAATTAAAGATTAACAACTACGATACGGTAATGAAAATAAAACTACAAATTTTGAGCCCACAATTTTTTTTTTCATTTTTTCAAACCAACTAATTTTTTATTTATTCAAATAAAAATAAAACAATAACTTTATTGTGATTGTTTTAGTGTATTTTTCTTTAATAAAATGAGCAAATAAAGATATGCAAATAAAAAAATAAATAAGAAAGAAAAGATTAAAAAACAAAAAAAAAAAAAAAAAAAAAAAAAAAAAAAAAAGGATTAAAACACCACGTGGTGGTCTATTGGACATCTTCTTTCTTCTTGGCTGAAACTAACACACACATTTTAAAGACCATGATAACTGAATTAAAAGAAATAATTTTATACACAACACTTGAGGTCAAAAAGTATTTAATTGACAAACAATAATGCATAAACTTGAAACAAATAATCGGTCGACTGGTGGACTGATACTTCAAGAACCAAGCGACCGACCCTTGTGCCACAACCCAAGCGACCCCTCAATCGAGCGGTCGCTTTGTCTTTTGCTTGGCGATCGACCGATCAATCGACCATGGTTGTGGCCAGCCTTGTTTTACAAACTTAATTTTTTATTAGCATGCATTATCTCATGATGTAAATAGTCGTACATGTGTTAAACACTCCATTAATGTGTGAGTAAATATTACTCCCTCCGTCTCAAAATTATTATCATGAGAGAGAAATCACAAAGTTTAATAAAAATGAGACCATTATAAATCTCAACTACTCAAAGAAAATATTCCCTTAGTATATTCTATAGTTTTTACTTAAAAAAGAAAGTGGACAATTATTTTAAGACATCCAAAAAGGTAAATGTGGACTATAATTTTGAGACGGAGGGAGTACATGAAAAGTTGAAGTTGACAACAAATGGATATATCTATGTATCAACATAACTATCACACTTACGCATCGCTCAGATTCGTCCCAAAAATGTACACTTAAGATTGATGTCTTGCTCTTTGAAGCGACAGAAACTTGAGTTTGTATAACAAAGAGAAAACGAAATGTAGACTGCTACTACGCTTTCACAAAACCAAAATTATATTTCAAACACTCATTTTTCCATTAAAACACTCATTTCAACAATTCACTCTCCAACAAATCAAACAATTCATTACTTTATTCCCAATTTACAAATGAAAAATGCTCAAATTTTACTTAACCAATATTGCCCACAACGTGTTCGATGAAATGTTACAACAAAAATTTTATAACTTTTACTCTCTTTTTTCGTTTTAACCTTAAACCTTGCAAAATCCAAAACCCAAAAATCCAATTCTTGTAAATTCCTAACACAAAAACCCATTCTTTTATTCCCGATTATCATAACTAAAATTGTTCGACAAAATGACACCCTCGTCTACCTCTTCGCAAGGAATTTGGCCGTGCCCGTTCCGGGGATTTCATTGTTGCCGGGATGATGAAGTAGGCAATAAAGGAATTGCTCATTAAATTTCTCATCTCAAGAGGTTACACCTTCATAATGATGAGCGTAAATGTGTCTTACGTAAGGCAATTTCTATGGACAATGGATATTTATGGCATTAGAGGAATCTGTTGGTAATTTTCGTGTTATCAACAATTTTAGGTAATTGCGATTTACTAGAGACCAATAGGATTCATATCAAACTCGGTTGCGAGTTGGGGAAGTGTGGAGTGCACACTCGTTATGAGACGATATGTTTCTATCGTGATAAAACGCAAAGGTCAAGTGCAGGAAATGGGTCTCTTTTAGAGTATAAAAGAGTCTATTATAGACTAATACCCACCTTAGTAGGTCTGCAGGAATTGCAGGTTTGGGTCTCTTTTAGAGTATAAAAGAGTCTATTATAGACTAATACCCACCTTAGTAGGTCGGAATTGCAGGTTTGGGTCTCTTTTAGAGTATAAAAGGGTCTATTTTAGACTATTACCCACAATAATAGGTCCGCAGTAAAAAGATCTGAGAGCAGTTACCAGTTTTACCAACCAACACAATGGTTGGTATATAACCCAAAAATAACTGCTATATAACTGAAAATAACTAATTTTGGTGGTGGTTATAACCACACTTCTGGTCTCATTTGCAAATAGAACATTATAAAATACTCTAAGGTTTTCTTATTGATTTTTAGTGCCTAAGATTTCAATTGCAACAATCTGTTTTATTCGATTAAGGATTTTGTGAACCCAAGACATATATGGTCGAAATACTTTAATCTGAAAGTGATTACACGATTCAGATTGATATCCAGATTATAAACCATTTACACACTATTAAATTTCCAACAAAGATTAAAGTATTCTTGGTTTAATCATGGGTGACACTGTTAAAGATATGACTGTGAAGTTTGGGAAGTTAGATAAGTTTGAGGGAAATGATTTCAGGCGCTGGCAGAAGAAGATGCACTTCTTCTCAACACGTTGAAGGTTGTGTATGTGTTGAGCACCCCCATGCCTGAACTTATGGAGGATGAGACGCTGGATCACTCAAGGAGACGATGAAAGTAGGAGAATGACGATTACATCTGTCGTGGCCACATATTAAACGGTATGTATGATGCCTTATTTGATGTGTATCAAAACGTGGCTTCGGCAAAGGAGTTACGGGACCAACTTGTATCAAAATACATGGCAGAAGATGCTTCAAGTAAGAAGTTTCTTGTCAGTAATTTTAACAATTATAAAATGGTTGGTTCAAGGTCTGTGATGGAACAATATCACGAACTCCTTCGAATTCTGGCTAGTTTACACAACATGATTTGAAAATGGATGAATCCATTTCTGTGTCTAGTATCATAGACAAACTTCTACCCTCATGGAAGGATTCTAAACACAGTTTAAAACACAACAAGGATGAGTTGTCACTTGTACAACTTGGAAGCCACTTTCGCATAGAGGAATCTCTTAGGGCGGAAGAAAGTGGCAAATGCAAGGGTAAAAAATCGCTGGTTCTTCTTCGGTGAATATGATAGAAGATGGTAAGAACAAGAATAACAACAAAAATTCTAAGGGAAAGAAAAAGGAAGAATGATGGTAACAAGAACGGATCCAACAAAAATTCTAAATTGACTTGTTGGAAGTGTGGCAAAACGGGTCACTACAAAAAGGATTATCATGCTGGAAAGAAGAACAATGGTGGTAACACTTCTGGTTCGCGACAAGGGTCTAAGGACCCTAATCAAAACATACACAGAAGCATCCAATAAAACATTATATATTCTTTTTAAAAGCTGGAAACAATTAAGCATGAAGAAATTGTCAAAAATGCACTAACTCAAAGATTAAAAGAGTACTAATACAATTAAGCGATTCTCCCTATGAATTTATGCACTAGCAGGACCTTCTTATGCTTCTGAATTCGTCCTTCTGGTTGTGTTTTTGTGTGGTCACGCCTGGTCTTCTGTGGTTATGTCTGGATCCCTAAATTCGGCTATCACTAGTACAAAAATGGGATTTAGTCACACATGCTGTTTTTCGAACAGCCACACAGTCGCCTTTTTATGTGACTAAATGTACCAGAATAAAATAAATAGCCACACTTGATCCGACTTGTGTGACCATTTCGGAATTACATCCGAGGCTATAGCCACACATTTGAATATTTTCGTGACTATACGTATCTGGTAAATTTTTTTTTGATTTTTTAGTCACTTATAATTTGGGACGTGTGACGGATACAAATAAGGTTGAAACATTAGTCACACTATATATATACATATGTGACAAATATATGTCACGCAATTGAAAAGTGTGACCAAAATCCATATATGGTCACACGAAGTAATTGTGTATGTGGCTAAATCATATGCTCAAGTTTGTCACACATTATTTAAGCGTGACTGCTAGTTTTTGTTGAAAATTTAGCCACATATGAATTTGAAATGTGTGACAACTGAAAAGTAAGTTTGAAGCATAGTCACGATATGCATTTAAAAGTGACAAATATATGTCACACACTTGAGATGTGTGACCAAATGTCATATATGGTCACACTAAACCATAGGCATACATGATTAAGTGTGACCAAAATTCGATACAAATAGTCACGTAAGTTAATATGTGTGTCTAAAGTTAAGTGTGTGTTTGCCTGCCAATTCCTAATGTGTATGGTCACATTTAATTGTAGCACAATCATGTGACTATAGGCTATACAATAGTAACACCATACCACAAATGTGCATCTAAATTATGTTTATGGCCACATTATAAGGGTATTATATGTGACCAATACATTGAAAATAGTCACACTGAAATATTCATGTGACTAATATGTATAGCAAAATGTGAACTCAGTTATCATTAACCTTGATATTAGTCACATTGAGTGTTTGTGTGACTAAATTCAAGATGTTACATATGGTCACATGAAGTATTTATTTAGGTGTCTAAATCATAGAGTCATATTTTGAGTTCAGACTGTTAGTCATGACTCTTCATTTAATTTGCCCCATTACAATGCTGGGATTTTATAGTCTATCTAGTTTAATGCAGTAGTATGTAAGTATGTTACTTGCCCCTAGCTGGAACCAGATTACTTGACTTTCTAAAGTCAATTTTCAACTTTATAATGAAGTAACATGTTACTAAGTGCCTGCAAGTGCATATACATGATAAATGGAAACTGCAAATACAATAAAGCTTGACTGCAAGTGGACATATACATGATAAATGTCAGACTATACATTCTAGCAGTAATAACTATACATTCTAGCAGTAATAACTATACATACTAGCAGTAATAACTATACATGTTTAAGTCAAACTATACATTGTGGCAGTAATAACTATACATTCTATTTCTTGTCCTTGGGTCCTAGATACTCTTCCATCTTCCTGAGCAGTTCATATGCCATGTCATCATAATTAAGCTGAAGCTTGAGTGTTTTCTTCACACGCAACATCTGATGTAGAATGTCTTTGTGAAACTTTAAAGGGTAATCCTTTTCTACAAGCATGTAGATCACCAACTCATTCACAGTTAAAGCATGTACTCCACATCGTTGAAAAATTTTCCATTCTTTAACAGTATTGTGCTTTAGTCTTCTCCAACATTCATCTTCATGATTTGGTTCAAACATTACCTTTAAATAATTCCAGACTTCTCTATCATAATTAGCTTGTTCTGGTGTCTTATTACCAAATCTTTGTTTGAGTAATTTCCATAGAGCTATCATATCTTGTCTATCAAAATCATGAACCATGTGAAGAAAGCTTACATACCTTCTAGAAGAACCATCATGCCTCTTAATATCGTAATAAACTGTTTCCCCAAAAGATCCAGACTTATAATCAACAATGGGATGTTTGACAGTTAAAGGTTGTGCATCCATGGCTTCTCCTACAGAGGCAACTGCAAGTTCAGTGTGAGCTTGCATTTGTTCTTCAGCAACAGCTTGCTCAGTTTGTTCTTGTTTTCTCTTTTTACTGCTTTCTATTTCCAACTGTTCACCTGCTCTCTTTGAACTGTCATTCAAGAAGAGATCATTGTTTCTCTTGGCAATTGCATATAATTCTTCAATTCTTTTATCATCCAAGAATTTCAAATCCTTTAGTTTCCATCTGTCCACATTCTTCAAATACCTGCACATGAGTAGATGTTTATGATATGATGTACATATTGGGTATTGTTGATATTAATATAAATACCTTTGCAAAAAAAAAAAAAAAAAAAAAAAAAAAAAAAAAAAAAAAAAACTACCTGCACATGAGATCTCTTCTTTGTTTTTGAGTGGGTGGCTTGTTCTTCTTAGCTGCATATCTTTGTTCTGCATACAACTTCTTTTTTTCATCAAAAAATTCTTTCAGCATCCTGGCTTTTTCATCTACTGAGTACTTATCTTGCTCTTGTTTATGTAGTTTCTTAGCAAGCTCAGAATCAGCTGCAACCTGAGCCCTTTGCTCATCCCATGAAGCTATTAACTCTGCATCTTTTTCTTCTTGTATTCTCCTTTGTTCCAAAATTGTCTGATGTTCTGCATCATACTTTTCTGAGAATTTCATAGCAAGTTCAGCATCAACTTTTAATTGCTCTTCTTTTGATAATGGTTTTCTCCACAGGCTCTTCAGTAAGAATCCCTTTACCTTTGCCTTGTACCTGTGGAGTTGATTGTTTAGCTTTTGGAGAGGATGATGGCTCTTGTATCACAACACCTTTGGTTACTGGTTTTGCTGTCTTCAGCTCAGCAAGTACACTAACAGCATTTGCAAAAACCTCTGGTGTAGCAGTACTAGCTTTTGTAGTACCAACTGTAATTGGCTCAGTAGCACTATCAGCATTTGTAACCTTGCCCAGACGATGATCAATCACCACTTGATTCCCTTGGTTATCCTCCCCTGAAACTTTGCCTTCATTCCCTCCCTGTTTGGGAGCATCCTTAGAAGCTTCAGAAGATTTAACCTTTTGTTTGGGAATTCTTGATCCTTTGACTCCTTCTAAATACCTAACCCTTCTCTTCAAAACCTTTATCTCCCCACCTTGAGCTTTGATGACTCCATCTTGGGAAGAAGCTATTGCTCGCAGAAAACCAATTTGTGCAGACAGCTTGGCACAGGTATCCTTCAATTCATTCAAAAGTTGCATACTATCCTCACCACTTCGGCTTGTGTTACCTAGCCCGAGAGGTGGATCACTGGAAAAGTTAAGTTCAGTCTCACCCCTAGGATGAACATCCGAACCCCCCATTGTTTCCATGTGACTGGGACCTTCACCTGAATCAGTTCCAGAGGAACTTTCTTCATTAGAAGTTGTCTTGGTTCGGGTCTTAATGATGTTACCACTGTCCTGTGCTGCTGCTAAGCTAGACACAGTAGTGGCAGCCCTTGCCAACATGTCACTCTCTCCCCCAGTGACATCCTCATCTGCAACAGTTGGTATAGAACCACTAGCCTGAGGTAGCTCAGTGTTCTTGGTGTTAGTCCTACGTTTATAGGTCTTTTGTTGTTGTTCTGTGGGTGTGTGATGGGTACCAGCTGGGATTGCTGAACCTTCACCCATTTGGGTTTGGGCTAGTGCCAACATTGTTGGAAACAAAGGTGTCACTCTCCCTGAAAAATCTTTTCCAACCCTACTCATATTAGCAAAAACCTTTTTGGTAAGGCAGGGAGTGAGATAAACATTTTTGTGACTTTTCTTTTTTTTAAATTGGTTGTCCAAAAAGAGTTGCAAAAACCTTGGATATAGAAAATATTTAGCCAAAGAACCATCCAAGTTCTTAACCATATTATCAAAAATTAATTTTGAGAAATTAAATCTTTGAGTATTTTCAGCCAAACAAATTATAGCAGAAGCTAAATTACTGCTAAATTCATTCCATGCAGTGGTCTTTGGACTTAGACACACTAAGACAGTATGAATTAAGAATTTCCACTGAGGAGAAAAATTACCTTTTTGGAACTTTAAAGCATCTGTATATCTCTCATAGCCCATCGGTGCAAGTTTTTCAAAGATTGTAGTATTTGGAAGATTCTCAACTCCGTTAGCATCATCTAGGAGAAGATCTCTTCGAATAGACGCCTCTGTAATGATAATCATCTGCCCATCTACAAGGGCATGGATTTGTGCTTCCCCATTAATAGTTTTGACCTTAGCAGACGACCAAAACTGGATAATGTTGGAAGTATATATAGTAGGTTTTACTGTTAATGCAAACTTAATATAGCTTGCATTAAGGAAATCAATGATCTCAGTAAAATCTACAGACTTATTGGATTTTTCTAAAAAGGCAACATTATTATGAGGTTCGGTAAAAGTTAGGTTCGACATTATGATTTGATTTGGGGGTTTTGCAATTTGACAATTAAAATTCGATTAGGGAGTGGAAGAGAGAGAGTAATGTGTGCGTGAATGTGATTGTGTGCAGCAATTGGGGGTTTATACACTTTAAGTAAAAAGTGATACAAACTACCCTGCACTCCCAACCACTGCTAAAAGGATACCCAGCAGTACAACGTTTCGATAGCAGTACAATTGTTTACCTAGCAGTACAATAATAATAGCTGTATTCAAATATCATAAACTTGTACATAATAACTGCATTCATATATTAAACCAAGTCAAAATAAGTTTACATTTACATAGGCAAAATATACATAGGCAAAATATATAAAGAAAAGATACATTAAGACACATATTTACTAGCTTCAATACTTCTGTAAACATCAACTATTTTCTCTCTTTCTTCTTCTATTTTTTTGTTCCTCTCCTCAATTTTCTTCTGATGCTCCTCAATGACCTCTAAATCTTTCTTGTTCCTTTCTTCATACATATTTATACGCTTGTTGTGAATTTCTAACAATGCGTTTTCAACACCATACGGGCCTTTACTACATTTCTCCCAAATATTTTGGGATATGCCCATTTTTTTATAATTTTCAGGCATTGGTGGAGGAGAATCATCCCTTGGGCGTTTGTTTTTGTTGGAAGAAGGAGTTGAAGAGGAGTCGGCCATTGAAATTTGAAATTTATTTTCTAATGAAAATATCAAAGGAGTTGTATATGGTACGGTTGATTAATTATGAACGGTTTTCCATGTCGAGTTGTACAAATAGGCTAGAGAGGTATACGAACGGTTCCCAATACTTTAGGCGGGAAGAGGGACCATCGAGAGGCGCCAAAAGTAAACAGATGGATAATATTGATCAGATTTGGTTTGTGTTTGGTTTGGATTTGACTAGTGTAGTTGATCTAGAAGTGTGTTTGGTGTTGGATTGACTAATTGACTTTTTCATTAGGGTAATTGATATTTTCTATATTATATTAATGATGTTTAATGTAATTTGTGTGCTAACTTTAATGACTAATTGACTTTTTCATTAGGGTAATTGATATTTTCTAGTACATGTTTAATGTAAATACATGCTTTAATATCTATCGCAGTCTGAATGTGTTTGAGAAGTATGGGTATATTTAGGCCACTTCCAACAATAACTCAGCCTTAACAAATTAAAATTAAAATTCAAATTCAAACATAAGATAAAGTACAACATATTAACGCTGCGTTAACGCAGGTTAGCCCCAACAATTAAAATTCAAAGTCACGTTAATAAAACATGTGCATTTGTACCCTATAAATACCAATGCTTCTGAAGCACAAGTCACACAGAAACACATTCCAAACTTCTCAAATACTCAAGATCCAAGCATCTCAAATTCAAGATGTCTTCCAGAAAAGATTTCGGGCAACAATTTCCAAGCCCACCTCGCCAAAAGGATTTTGGCCAACAATTTCCAAGCCCACCTCGCCAAAAGGATTTTGGCCAACAGTTTCCAAGCCCACCTAGCGAAAATGAAAAATTCCATACTCCACCCGAGCATATCTTTCCGGTTTTCCAACCGGAAAATTTTCCGGTGAATAATCAACCTGAAAATGAACCAGTTCATAACCAAGACCCAAATCCGTTTGGGTTAACTGAGGAACAACTTAGGTAAGAGGAAGCAGATATGCAAGTCCTCCTGGAAATGGAAGCACTTGAAAGAGAAGAGGAAGCTGATCGTTTGGAGCGGCAAGCCAGGGAGGATGAAGAACGTAGGCAAAGGTGGGAGTCTGGTTTTTTCACACCTTCCGAATCCTCTGAAGATGGTTACCCAGATTCAGATGATAGTTTTTATTAATCGTCCGTTGTTTATGTTAATCGTATGTTGTTTATGTTAATCAATCATTGTTTATGTTAACGTAGTTTTTATTTGACATTTAATGTATTTCTATTTCATGTTTAATGTATTTCTATTTCATGTTTAATGTATTTGTATTTGATACTTTATTTTCAATTTATAAATTGAATTGAATTTGAATTGAATTGATAAATTTTAAATATATCCCGCCTTTTTGTTTAATTTGAATTTGAAATTTTAAAATTTAAATATCCCGCTCGTTATTAATATGTTGTACTGTTACTTTACGTTTGAATTTGAATAATACTCGTACGGTTACTTTTACTTTCAATCTGATTTTTAAAATAGCCTCCAACGGCTAGTTTAACGGCTTTCCACTATCAAAGCCACTTTCACAACACTTCGTTTTCTCACACAACTTCTTATAAAACTCCCTCGCAAGTATCACTAATTTTAACACAAACACTGTGGCTAACAAATTAACTAGCAGAGGTGCAAAAGGCTATCCTCACCCGATTACACAATGAACAAGAAAAAGAACTCAAATTGATTAACAATTTGCTAGGTGAGATAACTCGTATTATGCTACAGATGCATAATCGTGCTGATCCAGAGGTCGAAAGGTTGCGTGAGTTGCCTCAAGACCATCCAGCTATCAGGGTTGGTCTAGAAATTAAACTCTTTTAAGAAATGATGAAACAGGGTCGAAAGGTTGCGTGAGTTATTGTTGGGTGTGTTGCTCATGTACAAACATATAATCTCGGCTCATTCGTTAAACATCTCGTATACAACCATATCATCTCAGCTCATTCAATTCGTTAAACATCTCGTGTATAACCATATCATCTCGGCTCATTCGTTAAACATCTCGTATACAACCATATCATCTCGGCTCATTCGTTAAACATCTCGTGTACAACCATATATATCATCTCGGCTCATTCGTTAAACATCTCGTGTATAATCATATCATCTCGGCTCATTCGTTAAACATCTCGTATACAACCATATTATCTCGGCTCATTCGTTAAACATCTCGTATATATACAACCATATCATCTCGGCTCATTCGTTAAACATCTCGTATACAACCATATCATCTCGGCTCATTCGTTAAACATCTTGTGTATAACTAAAGCTCAGTTAATTAAGGGTGAGTGTGTTAAAGCTGACGTGGCATTGTGTTAAAGTTTAAAGCTGAGTTATTGTTGGGAGTGGTTAGAGTATTTTCTTTTGTTTTTTTCGGTGGATTTTAGCGTGACTTAATCTTAATACCGCCAATTTTGTCCATATAATATTCAACTACGTACGGATAACTAATACCCGCGGGGAAACCCGAAAAACCGATGGATAATATTAATCGGGTATCCGGTGGGATATGGGGCGGGTACGGGTATATTATAAACGGGTTCGGTTATGGGTATACTAAAACCCGCCCCGAACCCGAACCGTTGCCATCCCTATTTACCGGCTATAGCCGGATTTCACCGCCACCTCATCACCATTAGTTTTTTTTTTTTTTTTTTTTTTTAAACAAATCTTGCCACGTCAGCTATAGTTAAACCAAACCACAAATTCAATATTCAACCAGCAATTAATCCCTTTACCCGTCATTTGTAAACACACACAAAAATCAATAAACCCTAATCAACACACACATTCTTATGGCAAACACAAGCACGCAAACAATGAAACCAAATAACAAAAAGGTAATTAGTAATTTGTGTTTTGTAAATGTAATTGGTAAGGGTACAATATGTAGTAATTACGTTTGTACTGTTGATGTGATGGTTGCACAGTATGATACATTATTTGCGATTATTAAGATAGTAAATAAAAAACAAAAATCAAGTTTATGCTTTAATTAACAGGTTCAAAGGGAAAATTTTCAAATAATTCAATTGTTAATTTCAAATTACAACTTGGAGGCAAATTTTTGGATCGAAATTTTTTGAATCACAAACGATTCATATTCTTGGTGTATAGCCTCTTTTCTCTCCTAAAAAAAAGACTGCAAATAAAAAACAAAAATCAAATCTTCTCTCACCATTACTCTCCAAGCTAAGCCATAATCATTTTCTTTTACCCTTTGTTGCTCAAGAGTCATGGAAACTGAACCCATTGTTGATAACCATACTTTGCTTCCTCTTGATCATATTGTACATGATGATAACGCCTTAGAATATGAATCCGAAAAGTCTTCTGATGAAGAAGATATAGATGAGCCTTTAACCAACCAAACACCTGAGATAGTAGCTAAGAGGGGCTCAACCAGGCTAGTAAAGTTTCGCGCGAAGCATGACAAACCTGGTGCAACAAAGCTCAAGGTAACCTTCGATGCACTCGGTAGGGTAACAGGGGAAAACAGAGCAGTGTTTGTGAGTTTTTTAGGAGATGTGGCTCGTTAGCAGATAGGTGTGAAGATTCTACACTGGAAGAAGGTGAATAAAGAAGCAAGAGATAAACTATGGGATGAAATCTTGGTACATATATACTATTTTGTAACCCAATACTACATAAGTTTATGTATGCAGTTACATTATGTGCAACTAATTAACAACATTGTGTTAATCTTTTCAGAAATTTTTTGTTGTTGACGTCCAATACAGAAAATTGATAATGATTAGTCTTGGTAAAATGCTAAGGAATTACAGAAGGAAGCTCAAAGTCAACTACATTTTGCCCAACCTAAATACACCTTCCAAACTGAATGAAGTCCCGGACTTGTATAATACAGTAATGAAATCAGAAGACTGGGTCGAGTATGTTAAATACACGACCACCGAAGCATACAAGGTTTTAATTAGTCATCTTTAATTAAGTGTATATGTCATTTTGTTATTTTCAGTTTGCAGCATTACCGCATCTAAACGCCTTATGATTTTGTGTTTTTAGGAGAAATCTGAGAAAGGTAAAATGGCGCGTTCCCAAAATATTTATCAGCATAAAATGGGACGAGGTGGATATGCTTATGTCAAAGAGAAAATGGTAAGATTACACAATGTTTGTTTTACCAATTAAGAGACGATCAGTATGAGAAATGAATCCGTTTACATTGCCCAATTTGCACATTTGCATTAATACCCTCATATTTTCGATTATCTTGGTTTAACTGTACATGTGTAAGCATCCACATATTTTCGTTTATCTTGGTTTAACTTTACATGGGTATGCATTTGATGTTTATTAGATCGAAAATAAAGAGATTGAAGCGGATGAAGAACCCCCCCGTGATGTAATGTGGGTGAAAGGAAGGGTAAACAAAGACGGCGAATACCCAAATGATGATATTAAATCAAAGGGAGATGAACTTGTAAGTTTGACTGCTAATTCTATTATTATGCTTATATAGCAGCAACATTTAACTGTGTACTAGCAGTAGTAGCTTGTGTACTAGCAGTAGTAACAGCATCAAGAAGACTTTTAATCCCAACATTTCCTATATTTTTTGTGCAGAAAGAAGCTGATGACAAGATCAAGGAAGGAACATCGGGTTTTGATGATGGCACTGATGCCATGACATTTGTATTTGGTAAGGAAAAGGGCGGTTATGCCAGGGGAGTGGGAGGTGCAGTAACATACAAAGAGTATTTTGGCCTTCCTCGAAGAAAACAAGAAGCCAATGAAAAAATTGCCTTACTTCAAACTCAACTGGATAATGAGAGACGCGAGCGTGAAGAAAAAGATAAATTGATCAAAAAATTGTCCGCCGAGATGACCGAAAAAGATGTGCAGGTCAATAAATTATCCGGTGAGGTGGAAAACACAAATGTAATGCTTTCTCAAATTCTGCAACAGTTGAATGATAAAGGGATGAATATAACTCTGCCAACTCAACCATCGCCAATAGCCTCAGTTGTAAGCCATTTTTTATGTTGTTAACAATTTCATTTTCTAATGCTAACACCACTGATGCTAATGATACTAGGCATTGAACATAAACTGATGAGTGACTGTATTTCTTAATTTATATTGCAGGTGACTCCAATGGCCATTGACAATATTGCAGGTGACTCCAATGGCACTCAGACAAGTGGTGTTGTAAGTCCTAAAGATGCGGGAATTGAGGAGAAATCCAATGGCCTTGAAACTTCTAAAAAGGTAACGGAAACAATGGTAAGTATAGTAATAAAAGATCGCCCTTTGATTTTTGAATTTTACATACATGATCGACTAATGTACCGTGTTTTATATATACGTATAGGAACCTGCTGCTAAAACTGTCAGGCCTAAGCATAACCTTAAGTCACGACGAAACGGGTCTCCAGATTCCCAATCGCTACAAAATGTGTCGTCTCCAACACAACCACTGCCAACAGTATATATTTCAACATGTTTCTTGTTACTCTTTTGTTTAAATAATGTAACGTGTTTTATATATACATATAGGAACTTGCTAAAACTGTCGGACCCAATAAGCCAAAGCAAAAGAAGCGACGAAACGGGTCTCCAGATTCCCAATCGCAACAAGATGTGTCTCTAACACAAGCACTGCCAACAGTATGTATTTCAACATGTTTCTTGTTATTCTTTTGTTTAAATAATTTCTGATATATACATGCAATTTTTTTTTTTTTTTTGTAGACACTTAAGTGCAAACTCTGGCACACAAAGAAATCAAATATCGTTGCTTTTGGTACCGTATACCAGTCTCATGGAAAGCAAATGCTGCATAACCTACCACTCCCAAATGATTGCTACAGAGTGTCAATTGATTCATCGTTAGTTGATGCAGCATGCATACCGGACGTAGCAAATAATGGGTTCAAAACAGTTAAGGAAGTCGAAGGTAGTTTCGTTGCATGGCCAAAGGATCAAGTTATTTTTGAAGAGGTGGTACGTACATGTGTTTTTTTCAACCTACATATATAATTATTCATATGTAATTCAATGTTTGATAGAAGCGTCTTTTGTTTACTACAAGTTACACCAACAAACCATGTGACTAAATGTGTACCACAGGCACCAACGAAGAAACAATATATATCTGCTAACGACTTAAGGCAAACTGCTAAGGGGGTGAAGGTTCAAAAGTCTTTAGATATTTGATTAATTAAGTACGACATTACAATTGTATATTTTGTCCAGTTATATACATTAGAGTTTAATTCAATTTGAAATTTCTTGTGTTTTTTAATATTGTTTTATATATAATATATATACACATTCCAGCAGCACTAGCATAGTACTAGCAGCAGTAACTCTGCTTCAGCAGGACTACCTTGGACTACCTTAGTACTGCTAGCAGTAGCAACTCTGCTCCAACATTATTGGTCACTCTTTGTTTAATTCGATGTGTGACTAAATAGTACCAAAGGCCACACAAAATAAAAATTCATGTGACCATTGGAAGAACAATGGTCACGCAAAATACACATTTCTTCACTTTAAACAGCATATGGTCACACTTATTAACAACTTTGGCCACTTTATGCTTAATTGTATGTGACTAAATACCCAAAACAAGCATGCTTTGTGTGACTAAATATTATAAAAGGCCACACAAACATAAAATTCAAGTGGCCATTGGATGATCAATAGTCACACAAAATACAAATTTCTTCACTTTAAACAGCATATGGTCACACTTATCAACACTTTTGGCCACTTAATGCTTAATTGTATGTGACTAAATAACCAAAACAAACATGCTTTGTGTGACTAAATATTACAAAAGGCCACACAAACATAAAATTCATGTGGCCATTGGATGATCAATAGTCACACAAAATACACATTTCTTCACTTAAAACAACATATGGTCACACTTATTAACACTTTTGGCCACTTAATGCTTAATTGTATGTGACTAAATAACCAAAACAAACATGCTTTGTGTGACTAAATATTACAAAAGGCCACACAAACATAAAATTCATGTGGCCATTGGATGATCAATAGTCACACAAAATACACATTTCTTCACTTAAAACAACATATGGTCACACTTATTAACACTTTTGGCCACTTTATGCTTAATTGTATGTGACTAAATACCCAAAACAAACATGCTTTGTGTGACTAAATATTACAAAAGGCCACACAAACTAAGAATTCATGTGACCATTGGATGATCAATAGTCACACAAAATACACATTTCTTCACTTAAAACAGCATATGGTCACACTTATTAACACTTTTGGCACTTTATGCTTAATTGTATGTGACTAAATACCCAAAGCAAACATGCTTTGTGTGACTAAATATTACAAAAGGCCACACAAACTAAGAATTCATGTGACCATTGGATGATCAATAGTACAAACATTTCTTCACTTTAAACAGCATATGGTCACACTTATTAACACTTTTGGCCACTGTTTTTTAAATTGTATGTGACTAACTACGAAAAAAAAAACAACAACACGATGTGTTACTAAATCATCACAAACGTCACATTATTATATTTTCGTGTGGCCATGTTTTATGGAAATAGTACATACTGATGAAATCCAACAAAACTTGTGCCTAATTAGTCACACATATTCTTTTTTTGGTCACCATTATGCGATGAAAACGGCCACAAAATCAACAATTGTGACCATATGATACCTACGGTTGGCGCGACTTTTTGTAAACCACAACAACAGCCAAAAAACGTGGTGGACTTATGCACTTATAAGTCACGCATTTCCAGTGTGACGATAGGCAGAATCTGTACCAGTGTATCAAATGGGGTATTTATAGATTCTGTAAACATGGTCGATACGGCGCATCATATAGTGTGATACGCCGTATCTCGGTAACTTCGCGTGGGGTCCAAGATTATTATATTATGGAATATCCGTACACCACTATATGATACGGCGCATCTTGTCTTCTAGTCTCGGGAATCTGGTGAAGTCTTTAAGGTAGATACGACGCATGTTGTTGATGTTATGCAACGTATCCTGAGCAAACCAAGTCAGATCTTCTCGTTGACCAAAGTTTCGTATACGGCGCATGTTGTTGATGTCATGCGGCGTATGCTTCAAAGTCAGGCAATGGTCTTCATATTCGTCCAAGTCTTGATGTACGGCGTATTTGTCTAGAATGATACGACGTATCTGTCTTCTGTTTAGTAGACTTTTCCCACTTGATCCATTTTGCTCCAATTTGCGTCCAAAATAGTTAACTTTCACCAAAGGCTTGTTTATAACTGAGAATTACAAAAGTAAGCGATTAAGTAACAATTCTCATATAAAATAATGCAAAACAAGCGATATACATAGGATAAATGATGCTATAAATATGTTGTTATTTGATGTCATCGAATATCCCTCCACTTGAACTTTACTTGTCCCCTAGTAAACTTTAAATTAAACTTATGAAAATGTATCCTAAACATTGTCTAGGATTTTTATAGTTAAACATTTATTCGTTTGATTTCAATTGCACAACCAAACACCTCATGAAATAGGAAGCCGAAATCACTCAAATCACTCAACTAATCTATGTGGTAACATTTAGGTAATTCGCTCAATTGCTCGGTTGTGACGAATATTCTATCATAAGCTTGGCAAGGATACACATCTCCACCACTAAAACTAAGGAGTAATGAGTCTAAAGTGGTAAATTGGGTCATGATAAGGCTTAAGGGTTAAATCGGGCTTTGTTGTTCAAACATCTCCTACACAAACTCAATAGATCACTGGCGCGAGCCCTCGATTCCTCAAACAACGGATGGTCACTGGTGTGTTTCTCGGTTCGCTGGCGCATTATTTGCATAACGGATGCTTAGCAAGTCACACTCCAGATTGCTGGCGCGTCATTCGATTTTTCAAAAAGAAATGATTTAGGGCAATATTCGATCATATTAATACGACTTTTGGGACTAAATGACCTCTTAAAATGGTATCAAATAAATCCTTATCAAATTGTATGCGGTTGTTCAAGCTATGAAGAAGTGGGAACATTATTTGATTCAACGAGAGTTCGTGGTATATTCGGATCATCAAGCTCTCAATTATTTTCAATCAAAGGTACTTAAATAAGATACATGCATGATGGGCGAGTTTTTTTTTAGGAAAAGCTTAATTATGTGATCAAGCATATATCGGGTGCAAGTAATAAAGTAGCCGATGCTTTAAGTAGAAAGACTACTTTATTGGTTACAATTAGCAACAACGTTGTGGGTTTTGAGTCAATCAAGGGGTTGTATGCGAGTGATGAAGATTTCCATAACATTTGGAAGGAGATTGAAACCTAGCAACATCAAGGTGAGTTTCTTTTACTTGATGGTTATTTGTTTAAAGGAAATTATTTGTGTATTCCTAAGAATTCGCTTAGGAGTCAATTGATCAAAGAGGTGCATGCGGTAGGATTGAGTGCTCATTTAAGTTGTGATAAGACTATTGCTAGTATGGAGAATCGATTTTATTGGCCCTAATTAAAGAAGGATGTTGGTTCTTTCATAAGAAAGTGTGTTGTATGTCAAGAAGGAAAGGGTAAAGCACAAAATACGGGTCTTTACATGCCATTTCCTATGCCCTAGAGTCCTTGGGTTGATATTTTTTTGGATTTTGTGCTCGGACTTCCTCGTACCCAACGGGGATTCGATTCCATGTTTGTTGTTGTTGATAGGTTTTCCAAGATGGCGCATTTTATTCCTTGTAAGAAGACTTCGGATGCAGCGCATATTGCAAGGTTGTTCTTTCAAGAAGTGGTTCGTTTGCATGGAGTTCCTAAGTCAATTACTTCAGATCGGGATAGTAAGTTTCTTGCTCATTTTCGGTTAACACTTTGAATTTTAGTAGTACCGCTCATCCTCAAACGGATGGTCAAACCGAGGTGGTTAGTTGGACATTGGAAAATATGATAAGGTGTTTGTGTGGAGAAAAGCCTAAGCTTTGGGATGTGTCGTTGGTTCAAGCCGAGTTTGCTTATGATAGTGCGGTTCATAAATTAACGGGGTTTTCACCGTTTGAGATTGTTTACAAGACTTCACCTAGGCAAGTGGTGGATTTAGTAGATTTGCCAGGAAAGAAGAATGTTCAAGTAAATAAGATGGTGGAAGAGGTTCAAGCTACTCACAAAGTTGTTAGAGCCAAGATTGCCGAAACTAATACAAAATACAAAGCCGCTATGGATAAGCATCGTCGTGTTAAGCTATTCAATGTAGGTGATGAAGTAATGTCGTATCTTCAAAAAGGACGTTTTCCGGTTGGTACGTATAGCAAATTACAACAAAAGAAGTATGGTCCGTATAAGATACTTCGAAAGATTAATGATAATGCATGTGTGGTAGACTTGCCAAATACTATGAGTATTTCAGAGACTTTCAATGTGTCGGATATTTATGAATTTCACCTCGAAGACGTGATTGAAGGCGAGAACTCGAGAATGAGTTTTTCTAAAAAGTGTGTGTGTGTGGGGGGGGGGGGGATGATGTGGACATGATTGAGGAGCTAGCAGAAGAATTTATGGAACAAATAGAGCATGGAAAGAAGTCTCAACGGAAGAAAACGTAGAATTCGTTTTATCTATGGCGTAGGGCCAAAGCCATACTTACGCCATAATAGTCTATTGTTTTAAGTTAACTTGTGTCAGGTGTTAGTTACGCCGTATATGAACTTTAGCATATGCGAAGTAATAAGCTATGGTAAATTTTATGTCTTTTCGTTTGTATACGCCGTATATGGAATGTTCCATTACGCCGTATATGTGTCGCGATAGGCTTCCTTATTTTAAGTTTTAAGTCACTTCTAGACGAATTTGGTTAACTTTTTTCCCAAGTTTGGCTTCTCTATAAATATAGGGCTTGAGTTATTGTTTAAGGATTCAATTATTCAATAAAATTCAATACTTTTAGTCCTTAAATCCTTTGTGATTTATTTAGACCCTTGTTTGGGTTTGTATTCACGCTTCTGTTCTACGTCAATACTCTGTACCTCCGAACCCATTACCAAGACCTCAAACCCGAACTAAATTTCCAACAAAAGAAACATAAAAAATCAGAGGCAAAAAATCGACACCCTGTATTAGAATGAAAACATTTGAGGATCAGTATATACTAGCAGGGTACCCGCGCGTTGCGGCGGCGGATACCCTGAAACTAAAATTTCTGGTGTGCAATTTTTTATGATTATACATATTTCGTGACAATGACTTTACAGATGATGATAGTTTTAAGTTGGAATAACTTTAAGCAATAACAAACTATTTCATATAAAAATAGTAGGGTACGAGAGTGATGCAAATGCAAATCTGCAATATAAAGATATTAGTCCGTAATATTATAGAGGCGTGTGGTCAAAGTTGTTCAGTTTGCTTTATAGTATCACTTTTTATTTGAATGGTTACATTGTATCACTTTTATTTGTTTTTGTATATGTGCACCATTTTCTATATCAAGTTTACGTTTTTATATCGTATGAGTTTGGATTGATCATTCATGTCACCGACACAATTCTTACAATTTATGCATAAAAGTTTACCAACATTTCACACATTAAACCAAAAATTGTTTCTAAGCTTTTAATCGATAAGCGTTGTCTAGTCCACAATTCTTTGGTCTCATTTAAAAAAATAATAATCTAATAATTTTTTTTCATTTTGGCTCAGTAGATGCCATGGTTTTAGAATTTTAAACTAAAGAACATTGCAATTGGTAACTTGCCATCTCGCGTTTTCTCCACCAAAATGTGAATCATTTTTTTTATTAAAAGCATCATAGCCAAATAATATTTTATTTTATTTATTCACCAAAGAGTGGTGGTTTTTAAAGTAAAATGGCCACAAATCCAAAATCAAATGTTTCCGGGAAATAGATATCCACAACACAAATTATTCTGGCCACATATTTCAAGCAACTCAAACCATGCTGGCCACATATTACAACCTTTAGACATAGTCTCAAGAAAATCTCGAAAGATCTACACAACTAACACCACTTTCATGGCAGCGGTTCACCGCTGTTCACGGCGGAGTTCATAGCAATAGTTTATAAAAAGAACACAAAGCCACTACAACAAACAAACTACAGCAAAACTGTTAGATCATGCAAAACTAACCAAGACTATTATGAAACCGCAACAAACTAAATATGGTGGTATATAAACCAAGGTACAATAATAGATCGGTTTGGAAGTAAACACTTCAAAAGCCACAAAACACACCAAAAACGACCAAGAACATAATAAACTGAACAAATTACCAACGGATTTCGACACCAAACGGTGGATCTCGAATAGAAACACATTTTTTCTGCTAGAGGTTCACTTTTACTAAGCTCAAAAGAGATCAAAACACAACCTAAAACAGATCTCGAAAGATCTACACTAATTCCCATTAATAGTTGACCCAAAATTTCTTATAACACAATAACAATTCATTTGGATAGTAGTCCAAGTCCACTTAAAAAAAAAACATTGCCAAGCCCAATACACTTTACCCTAATCATTCGGTTGTATCTAAAACTCAAAGGTAGCACCTTCACAACCCTAATCTTATGACATACGCAGTCTTCATCACATACTCACACTCATCTTCATCACATATCCATCTAAATGCAACCACTTACAAATGCAGTCACTTTATCTCCTTCTTATACACACGAGTAGCCACTTCAACCCACATCTTAACTCCTCATTTCAGCTACTCAAATACCAATCACAAACCACAGTTTTGTTATATCTTATCCATCCGAAACACACAGAAACAATATCAAACAAGAAAAGCTCATGTCTCCCTTATCCCTCCATAACATAAAACGTGCACCTCCTAAACACAAACTTAACGCCACCAACCTTATAACTCCACTCGAATTACACACAAGAACCAAACCCAGCAAGAACGTCTTCTTATTTGGTTCTTTTTGCTGCAATTCGAACACCATATATATGTTTGTGTAATGCAATTACTTCTTACCCAAGAACGTCTTGTTTATTCTCATTACAGCTTCAAGATCTCATAAAGAGGTCTCGGGTAGGTATATGTTTGTGTTTCGTTGAATATCTATGATGAGTGTTTGTAAGATCTATAAAGATCTTTAATTCTTGTTATGAAAACACACTGAGATCTTGTTTATTTTTCTTTGCATTTCGAAACCGAGTTCAGATTATATGTGGCTTGTTCGTGAGTTGGGTAATTGATGTGAGTTGTTGTAATTTTGTGTCATTGTTGGCAGCAGTAGAGATGTGTTCCGGTGGCAATTTGTGTTTTATTTTTTGGTTTTGGTTATATATAGTTGGGAGGTTACGGGAAGGAGTAAGTATGGCGATGATGTTGTCAATGGGCAGTTACTAATTACAATTCAATGGGCTGTTACAATTGTTATGTTGCAAGTCTCGGCTGTTACTTTTTCATTTATGAAAATTGTGATCGAAGCCATTAGTAAAATGTTCTTTGAAACCATTCGAAGGTATCGGGTAGGTATTGTTTTTGTGTTTTCATTTTGTAGTTATAACGAATCGAAGAAAGAAAATAACAATCTTGTTATATTTCTTATCTTAATTGTTTCGGATATAAAGGAAGCTAGGCTTCAAAAGATTGATGATGATAAATTTCTTTCGATTGATTGACCGTTAGGGTCTGTTCACATTTGTGACCTTGAGAGAGAAAATCTGAGATGAGTTTTAATGTAATGTTTCTGTTCGAGTCTTGAATTAAATTGATTAGAATGTACATTGTGGTTAAAAGGTTGTATATTTTGGTGAAGGGGTGAATTAAATTGTGTATTAATTGACCACTTTAATAGCATATTTTGGTGAAGGGGTGAATTAAATTGTGTATTAATTGACCACTTTAATAGCATTTATGCAGTGTTTGTTGTACACTATGCTTTATTTCTTGTAAGTCTGAAAATTGGGTGCATTAAAGAGTTGTAAATCATGCTTTGATTATTGTAAGTCTGAATTTTCAAACCACAAAGAAGAGAGATTCCTTTGTGTATTATAAGTAGTATAGATATGTCCCTGTCATGTTAATAATTGGATTCATCATTGACGTAGTTATTACTCCATTTTATCTTTGACGTAGTTAAATAAAGTACACCCTTCATCACATGTCAATAAAAACATACAATATATGTGTTCAATCATCAAACGTATATAGTAAATACTCATATATCATCTTTACTTTTACAAAACAAGGTAAATCGAAATCTAAAACATGTAGATGAATCAAAATCACCAAAACATGATATCATATTATCATTATAGGCAAAGATTTACATCCTATCAAATATTACTTTCATATTTGTCTTGGTAACATGGGTTGAACATTTTACATCGTGTATGTACCCTTATACCTTTCCCATTTAATTAGCACCTAAAACGTCCCATTTCAGTTATCACCTAGTGCCTCACTTCCGGTTATCACGGATGAGAAACTTTAGTAACTTTTTCGTAAATTAAACCATGCGATTATTAAGACAACAATAGCAATAAAAGGCAAGAAACAATAGAGGGCTAGTCTCCTGATCACTGTCCATGTCCCAGTCCCGGTTCCTGTCCCGGTGCCAGTTCCCGTACCAGTACCGGTTCCGTTTCCTGTCCCAATACCAGGTGGTGATGATGTGCTTGGAGTTGTACTGCTGCAAAAGTAGAGAAACCTTAAATCAATCAAAAAGTAGTGTTTTTTGTACTTTACTTTTTTAGTTGGAAATAAAAAACAAATCTATTTAACACACAAAAAGTCTTTGAAGAACATCTTTATGCATGCGTCACATACCATCATGACATTGTATTTAGGGTAAGATTTAAGTTCTAAACATGCTGAAGGAAAGGCCTTTTAACTCAAATCAACAAGTTAAACACACAAAACCATAAAAATGGGATCTTTATACCTAGAAACATACCCACATAACATATATCCAAAACATGTAATACGGTATGGATACTTGCGAAGACAATCGCTCTTCACAAGACAGGATATATAAACGAACAATTAGAACTCCAGGGAACTAATAGGACATAGACACTAAAACTTGAATATATTAATTGATCGAATGAATAAACCAGGTCTCATACATGAGTATTTATAAGAGAATAAAACTAAAGTAAAGGAATCTAAAACACAGAAACTTTGTCAACAAGGAAAACAAAAACTCCGTACTTATCTAACTATAATTGAAACTATGCATAGCTGGTGTGAAGGTCTTGTGCTACTTGTGTCCCACGTCAACATGATGAGACCAAACAAACAACTTTACGACAAGTTTCAAATAGAGCAAGATCTATACTATCTAGTGATAAAAAATACTTGAAAAGAAAAGGTCTATTTAGTTGAAAAACAGCAATGATTAATTAAGCAGTTAAGCACACAAAGTGTAAAAATGTGATCTTTATGCATCAAGAAACAAGCTCACATAACGTTATCTCTAAACATGATGACTTACTCCGAAATAAACAATTCAATGGGGCAAGATCTACATAAAACGATGCTAATAATGAAAGGTTAGTTAGAAAACACACCATGGGCTCCCAGCATTACAAGCAGAAGTTGCACCTGTTTATCATCAAGAAACAACAACAATAATTACATCATTTTGGTGTGTTTGTTGGTGTACACGCTCTACTTCACAAAGTACAGGCCAATAATTAAAGCAGTAATGATCAAGAAAGTCTTACAAGCTGCAGGGGCTGTTTGGCTAACACTAGTTGTGCCTGCAAAATCACAACTCCATGGGATTTGACCTTTCCTTTGGAAATAGCTGTTCACACAGCATAGTCACAGTGATCTTTTACTGTGTTAGGGTTATAACAAGCTCCATGTTGAAGGATTGGAGCACAATCAGCTCCATTTCCACACGCAAAGTCTATGTTCTTTTGAAGAACTGGGTTACTGTGTGCCGCGCCACATACACAATAAGCTGCACCTGTTACAAAAACCACATAAAAAAGGTGGTTACTTTTTGGCTCCAAAAGCAAATCTAAGACAAACCCATTTGAGAACTAGCAGATGTTGGTCCCAAAATGTGAGTCGAAAATGAATTGCAAACAATAATACTAGATAACTTTTATTTCGTCTAACGTTGTAATGTTACATGTTTGTATATATATACTAGTCCAATCGGTGTAAGGAACCGATGTGTCTATTCGAATGGGCATGTCCAACAGTCACAACCATTCGCTTGTATACAGAAATAACTAACTTAACAAACTTAACCGCTTTGGCGGTTATTAACTTCCTTATGACCAAGTTTGGTCCTTCGTCTTTGTTTGTCTTCAAATGGAGCAACATTCGAGATTATATGCTCACATTCTCCTCCTTAATCTTGATCGTTGCTTCGTCCTAAGTCTTGAACTCGAGCATTTGTAGCATAGTTACGAACTTTAGTCTTTGTAAGGCTTTTGTTAAGATATCTGCTCTTTGTAGTTCTCCAATGTCGATGTGCTTGCTTCTTCTATGAAAGACTGGGTTCTTTACAAGTGCTATTGCTGATATGTTGTCAACTCTAAGCGTTATCCTTTTTTCTTGCCATCCAGTTAATTCACTAAGTAATCGTTTTAACCATAAGGCTTGACATGCTGCTCCAGTAGCCGCCATGAATTCTGATTCACATGATGAGAGCGCCACTGTTGGTTGCTTCTGAGTACACCAAGTAATAGGTGACTCTCCAAAATAAAATACTATTCCAGTAGTTCCTTTTCCTTGATCGGTGTTGATTCCATAACTACTGTCACTGTAACCTGTAATCTTGCAGCCGCCTTCTTTCTTGTATATTATTCCATGCTCCTTTGTTCCTTTGATATATCGGATTACTTGTTTCACTGCCTTCAGGTGATGATCCTTCGGGTCTTGCATAAATCCAACTGAGTAACTAAGATCTGGTCTTGTATGTAGCAAGTACCTGAGACTTCCAATTAAGCTTTGGTAGTAAGTTGCGTCAACTGAGTTTCCATCTTCCACCTTGACCAACTTAGTGCCGGGATCCATTGGTATCTTCGTATCATTACTGTCCGTCATACTTGTTTCTTTCAAGATCTTGTTAATATATCCTGTTTGCTTGATTGTAATCTCTCCTCCTGTCTGTGTAACTTCTATCCCAAGGTAATAAGCTAGCAACCCTAAGTCGCTCATTTCAAATTTGTCTTTCATCTGGGATTTGAACAAGTCTATTTCCTTCTTTGGAGTACCCGTGATTATCAAATCATCTACATATACTCCAACTATAAGCGTAGAAGTCTTGCTTCTCTTTGTGTAAACTGCTTGTTCGAGATTACATTTCTTAAAGTCTAATGACTTCAAGGTTTGATCAAGCTTCACATTCCAAGCTCTTGGTGCTTGTCTTAAGCCGTTCAAAGCTTTAGTTAGCTTGTAGACTTTCCCTGAGTTTCCTTGTTGAATAAATCCTTCAGGTTGTGTAACGTAGACTTCTTCTTTCAAATCTCCATGTAAAAATGCTGATTTTACATCTAAGTTGTGTACTTGCCATCCATGATATGCTGCTAGTGCTAATATTAACCGAACTGTCTCTATCCTAGCAACTGGTGCGAATACTTCATCGAAGTCTATCCCTTGTTCTTGTACATAACCTTTTGCTACTAACCTTGCTTTATATTTGATGATCTTTCCTTTTGCATCCCTTTTGGTTTTATAAACCCACTTGAGTCCTATTGCCTTCTGATTTGTTGGCAATGTTGTAAGAGTCCATGTGTTATTCTTGTTGATTGAATCCAATTCAATTTCCATGGCCTCAATCCATTTCTTATCTGTTAATGCTTCCTTATAGTTACGGGGTTCTTCTTCCGTAAAGAATAAACTTTCAGTTTCAACTTGACGTGCATCTTTATATATTTCCTTTAATTCTTTGAAACCTCGTACTGGTGTACATCAAATCTATTATTTGAGCTTCCTAATGAGCTAAAAGTAGTTTCTTCTTCATCTTCTGAGTGTGGGTTGTAAGTGTATGCTAGTGGTGTGATTGGTGAGTCTGGATCTGGTATAGGATCCGGTTCATGATAAGTGTTATCATTGTTTTCTGTGTTGACTGGTGTAGGATTCTCATTGTCAACTTTGTCTATCACAAAACTAGCCCAAAGTATTTATTTTGGTACGTTAGTAACAGTTACATGTTGACCCTTTAATGTATTTAGATCAAAGTATTTATTTTAGTACTTAGTATTTATATAAGACAATGTTTGTGTATTATTATCTCATGTATGGGTCAAAGTTCAAATCTGCATAATGGGTCAAAAGTGTTAACCCAAACGGCCCTTTATGCAAAGACAGTTACATAGTTAGTTATTATGGTTGACAGTTATTCTCCAAAGGTTGCAATGCTTGGTGATAACTGTCTATGGAAACATTATGTCGTTTAGAGTCTGTATAAATATGTTTTCTTCTACAGAAAACATATAACAATTCACTATCTTAAATCAAACTATGTTGGCAAAAGGCCTATGACACCATGGTCAATTACAAACATATTCTTAAATCAAACTATGTTGGCAAAAGGCCTGTGACACAGTGGTATCAGAGACACGGTGGCTCAGATTCATGGGAAAGGCCAACACCTAGAATTGATCAAGGATTCTACACACGGAGATACTTACTAAGGGAAACACCAAAGAGGGTGTATCAATGGAATACTAGAAGGAAAAGCATCTCTCCAAAAGGGAAGGAGATGCTTGTGAACAAAGCATTGGAGAATGAAGCATACAATGATTCCAAATTGAAAGAGAAACAAAGGAAGGAAGTCATTGTGAAAAACAAGAGAGAAAGGAGATCAAGATGCTACATTTGCAAGCAAAGAGGACATGCTTTTTGGGCATGTGAGAATAGGAAGAAACTCTCTGTGGCTGAATCACAACAAGAAGCAGAAACAACAACACAAATCCTTGCAGAAGAAGTCAAATACCCTGAAAAAGTGCATATAATTGGAGACTACATGATTGAAGGTTCGAATGATAAGACTTGGAATGAAGTTTGGTATGTTAGTAACAGTTACAAGTTTCATCTATGTCCAAGAAGAGTATTGTTCAAGAAAATCAAATACAAATTCAAGATGATTTGTAAAGAAGAGATTGAAAAGAAATCCATATTCTCTTATGGAGTTGGTGATGCTGTGGTGAATACAAAGGATGGAGAAATGGTGATACCAAATGTCCAATACACTCCTGAAGTGTCATTGAACATATTAAGTTATGATCTGTTAGAGGAACAAGGTTACATGGTGAAGACTGACAACAACATGTGCAACATAAAATACGTGTTTGATGAAGAAAAGGTTGGGACAGAAAAATCACAGAACGTAGGCAAAAATGAACAAGTTTGGGGACCAAGGCATGTAATCACAGAACACAACAATTACATGGAAGAATATTTTGAATCACTGGATCCAAAAGATGAGTGTTCTCTAGTTAAAGGCCTAGAAGATCTAAGTTGTGACAGGAAAGACACCCAAGATTATGTTGATGATGAATATATAAGTTAGAATGGCACACTCTATGCTTTGAAGGTAAACTCATTTAACAATTTCATGTCATTTGTTAATTTACTCAAGAAGGACAGTTTAGTATACAACAATTGGGAAGTCTTCAGTAGAAAGTATATAGAGATGGTGAAGTGGTTCTACTTAGTATATCTTAATTATGATGTATTAGACAAGATACCACCTGTTATTGGAGTGATAGAATTGAATCTGCTTAGTCTACACAAAATCGTGGATAGCCTTGGAGGCTATGTGGCTGTCACTTTGAGTGATAAATGGAAAACCATTGCAAAACTACAAGGCCTAACAAGTGAAGAAGGAAGTGCAATACAAGATTGTTATAGGAAGTTCATAGACTTGATAATGGTTTACCATGACACTGCACAAGTACCCTGGACAGAGAAGCCAAAAGTAGAAGTGGGAGAAAGCAGTAGGACTGCAGAAGATAGAGACCCACACGGCTTGCAGGAAGGAGCATTTAGGGATGGAACACAAGAACAAGGAATGAGCAGGTTTGGTGTTAGGATGGATGGCAATGAAGAACAAGAAGCACAAGTAACAAGCAGTCAAGAAAGCAATGATTTTGTCATCATTGTTTGAAGAAATGGAAGCAAGATCACTCAGATATTTGATACTAAATAATTAGGGGGGAGATGTTGACCCTTTAATGTATTTAGATCAAAGTATTTATTTTAGCACTTAGTATTTATATAAGACAATGTTTGTGTATTATTATCTCAAAATACATTAAAGGGTCAACATGTAATGTTGGTCCCAAAATGTGTCTTGTGTACTCGTATTTTCTCCATTATTATCCCAATCCCACGGTTTTGTTTCCATAAACCTTACGTCCCTACTGATGCGGAAGCATCTAGATTGATGTGGAAGCACCTATGACTCTTTAGTTCCCTAAGCATCTACGACTCTTTATTTTCCTCTATTTAATTTAGTGTATTAAATGTTTCGGTTTCTTTATCATAAATCCCATCTATAAATTGGGATCAAGTTTTTGTTATTCATTAGTTTTTTTGGATAATATGAAAAGTTCTTTTCTTTCCTCCCTATACACAAGTGTGTGTTAGTGTGTGTGAAATTGCCTAATTATCGGTATTCTTTTGAATCAACGATTATTAGAAGAATTGTTCTTGGGTATTCTTTGAATCAACAAGATCAGTTGTTTATCCCTTTTATTCGCTGTATATCTATTTTCGCTACATCAGTTGGTATCAAAGCCAAATTCCTGATCAAAATGTCTCGTTGTGACGATTTTATCTATGATTCACAACCCGTGTATGATGTATACAAGGATGAGGATTGGTATCTTTGGTTCGGGTCTGATGATTGTCCATATGATGAGAAGATCGATGAAGAAGATTACGTGCGAATTCAAAAAATACCCAAAAATCCGTTTATGTCCGTCCAGGTTTGCGCAGTTGCGGGAAAACAGGCGGCACAGATTCGTTCACCGTTGGATCGCTCTGGTTTTTGGATATGTGATCCAAGACTCATTGGCGCACGATCTGACCGTTGGGATTTTCGATTGGAGATTTCTACAAGGAGTTATGGTTTTCCGAAGTTGCTGCAGTTTGTGTTTGATTCTGAAAAACATGGTCCATTGAATCGCGAAATGAAAATTTGGGCCTCAGATAGTGAAGAAGGATGGTTGCTTCCTAGTGATGCTGATTTATGGCGCTGTTTACAGACATTAGAATTAAAGAGTTCCTCAGAGTCTAGAGTCGAGGAGGCCTTTTTTAATCAAGTTGTTGCATTACCTCAAACTGGTCTTCTTTTATTAGCAAACGCAAAGAAAAACGCCATATATGTTGTACACCTAGAATACGGTCCCAATCCGGAAGCCATACGCGTGGATTACATTGCGGAGTTTACAGTGATTATGCCCATACTAAGTTTTGTGGGTCAGAGTGATATATTGTCACACGGGGATCAGATTGTTCAGGTTTACTGTGTCCAGACACAGGCTATTCAGCAGTATGCTTTGGACATGTCCCAGTGCTTACCACCTCCATTTGATACTGTTGCTTATGAGAGACAAGATTCCAACAATAAAGTGTGTATTGGATGTTATTGTGTGGTCACCACTTCAAACTCGAAGTCCGATATTTTTGGGGTTCCGTTCGATCGTGGTCGTTTTGATAATACGAAAACTCGAGGACGAGTTTGTTCAGAGAAGGGGAGAATGATGCGGAAGCATCTAGATTGATGTGGAAGCACCTATGACTCTTTAGTTCCCTAAGCATCTACGACTCTTTATTTTCCTCTATTTAATTTAGTGTATTAAATGTTTCGGTTTCTTTATCATAAATCCCATCTATAAATTGGGATCAAGTTTTTGTTATTCATTAGTTTTTTTGGATAATATGAAAAGTTCTTTTCTTTCCTCCCTATACACAAGTGTGTGTTAGTGTATGTGAAATTGCCTAATTATCGGTATTCTTTTGAATCAACGATTATTAGAAGAATTGTTCTTGGGTATTCTTTGAATCAACAAGATCAGTTGTTTATCCCTTTTATTCGCTGTATATCTATTTTCGCTACATCACCTACTAACATGTTTCTTCTTTCTTATCGGATCATATAGCCTACATGCTTTTGACCCTTCCTCTATTCCTAAGTAAATCATTGGTATGCTTCTGTCATCCAGCTTCTTTAAGTGAGGTATCGTTATCTTGGCATAAGCTGTGCATCCGAAATTTCTTAGGTTTTCCAGATTCGGTTTTCTGTTGTAGAGTGTTTCATATGGTGTTTTATCTTCCAGGGCTCTTGTAGGTACCCTGTTGAGTATGTAAATGGCGTGCTTGATTGCTTCCGCCCAAAAATTTAAGGGTAACTTCATTGCTTTCATCATACTCCTAGTAGTTGATAACACCGTCCTATTTTTTCTTTCAACTACTCCATTTTGTTGTGGTGAGTATGGTGCAGTCAACTATCTTGCTATTCCATTCTCCTTACAGTATTTAGTGAATTCATTAGATGTAAATTCACCTCCTCTATCTGTTCTTAGCATTCTTAACTTCAATCTTAACTCCATCTCAATCTTCTGTCTAAATTCCTTAAATGTGTTGAATGCCTGATCTTTCGATGTTAGAAAGTAGGCCCACATGAAACATGTACAGTCATCTACTAATAAGAAGATGTGTTTCTTCCCATAATGTGTGGCTGGACTTATGGGACCACAAAGGTCTCCATATACTAAGTCCAATGGGTTCTTTGATCTGAATTTAGCTTGATTGGGAAATGGTGTTCTACTGTGTTTTCCTAATAAACATGCATCACAAATCTGTCCTGCATGGTTTATTCTTGGTATTCCTTCCACTAGACCCTTTCTTGTCATCTTGTTGATGTTGTCAAAGTTCAGATGACCTAATCTAGCGTGCCATAACCATGCTTGGTTATCTACATTTGCTAAGAGACATATAGGTGCTTCAATCTGTAATCTAATACTATAAAGTCGATTCTTAGATCTTTCTACCTTCATCAACAACTTCTTATTCTTATCATACAAAGTCAATTTATTTCCATCCATGATGATCTTACAACCTATCTCCGTAAGTTGTCCTAGACTAAGTATGTTGCTCTTGAGGTTTGGAATGTAGTAAACATCCGAAACTATCTTTTGTTCTTGGTTCCTACATCCTAACAGTATGGAACCTTTACCCTTAATCTCCACGTACGATCCATCTCCAAAACGAACGCGTCCAGATATGCTTTCGTCAATATCCTTGAAATGACTCTTGGTTCCCGTCATATGGTTACTTGCACCATTATCTAAATACCATATGCTAGCATCTACTGTAGCATATTTTCCGGGTTGAATTTGTCCTTCGTTCAACAAAACTTCTTCGTGTTTAGTTTCGTGTGTTGTCATTAATAGTGATGGTTCATCTTCTTCTAAGATAAGGTTTGATTGTTCCTGAGTTGTCGATGGTTTTCTGTACTCTTTCTTAATATGTCCGAGTTTCCCACAATTGAAACATTTTACTTTCCTTTTATCCCACTCACGTTTATTCCTATTTGACTTTTCATTGTGAGTTGAGCTTCCTTCATTCGAGTTATCTCTATTTTTATTATTCTGCCAGTTTCCTCGTGAGAAGTTTGATCTACCTCCGTGTTTGGTAAATCGTCTTCTATTTCTAGAGTGTTCGCCTTGTGCGAATAATAAGTTATCCTGGCTTTCTACTTGTCCTCCCTTTCGGAGTTTTATTCTTTCCTCGAATGCTTTAAGTTTTCCAGTGATCTCATCTAAGGTAATGTCGTCGAGATCATTTGTCTGTTCTATGGATGCTACTATTTGAATGAACCTATCTGGTGTGGAATCTAGTAGTTTTCGTACTACTAGTGATTCATCCAAAGTTTTCCCTAATTCTTTAGCCTTCGTGGCGTAACCGTTTAGTTTAGCCGTAAATGCATCCACCGTGTCGTCTTCCTTTATCTGAAGGGTTTGAAATCCAATCATCAATGATTGTAACCGTGCTTGCTGCACTTTCTCTTCTCCAACGTGTCTCTTTTTTAACGAATCCCACAATTCTTTTGCCGTTTTACAACTTGCTATTTGTAAAATCACATCTTCGGTTAATGCTTGATATAGAAAGGATGTAGTTGCCTTATCCTTCTTATCATCTACTTGCGTGTTATCCTTAGGTTCTATCGCTTCCCATAAACCATGTGCCTCTAATATAACCTTAATTTGTATAGCCCAAACTGTGTAGTTGGTGTTTTTGAGTTTAGGGCATTGGTATTGTGCAACAGGTGTTACGGGTTTCAGTGTTGTTGATGTGTTAGTTGTATCATCACGAGCCATCTTAAAAAGTGCTTACAATCTTCACCTTCTAATCGTATGGGAATTTTCACTAGTATGGTATATCCTACTACTATGGGAATAGAAAAATAGTTATCCGGGAATCCTAATAGTACGAGATCAATATATAGTTCTCGGGATTTCCTAATAGTATGAAATAAATATCTATACTATCTAAATTATAATAGAAATCCAAAATTGAGTTTGTGACCTCGTTATTGTGTTAAAAAAACAAACGTATTCCCACTTGTGTCGGTACTTGAGTATTATACCAACCACGTTCTTCCTTATACTACCACACTCCCACGTTGTCCTTTTCTTTTGTGTCGACTTGGTACAAGCGTGTGCCCTAGACCCTTCTTTTCAAAACACCCAACGTGTTCTCTGCCACAACCAAACTTGGTGTTTGTTGTTGTTTTTTCTTCCAAGTTCGTCACAAGTTTTCCCACAAATACCTCTCGGTATTTTCACCAAAGCAATTCATTTTGCTTTCCTTTTCTCTCACTAATACCCCACGGTATTAATTTCCACGACCAAACAAATGAGAATTTGTTAGTCGTTCCTGCTGTTGCATGTCCCTTTCAAACGTTGTACCACAATACTCCTTGTTTCTCTCTTAATTCCACACCGTATCTCCAACAATCTCTCTAAATACCCGTCGGTATTCTTTAATAAAACAAGTGATCAGCCTGCTTTCTTTTTCGTTATTGTTGTCGTTCCGTATTGCTAAACGCTTCTTCAAACAATCCTTGATTGTCTCTGTTGTAGCTCGAAATCCTACTTTATCATACCCTTTTCTTTTGAGATCGAATGGCAATAGAAGAATAAGAAGAGAATAATATAGATGGGGAATGAGAAGAAATATAGATGAGGAGATTGGTGGCAGTAGAGAGACAAGGAAACTGAGAGTGTATTAGATTAGATTTGAGAGAAAGATACAAGAGAAGAAAACAACCACACACACTCCCACCTTATCACAATTACTGCACACTATCTAATGTGGTGGGAGTGTGTGTAATATAGAAAACACAGCCACACCCTAAAAGGCTTAGGTGGGCTTTTGATGGACTCTTGAGTGGGCTAATGTAAGTATTACACTTATACACTTACACACTATACATAACTAATACCATTAGCCCACTTTTCTAAACTATTTGATACATTTAACACATAAGTTCTAATTGCAAATGACCATCACTTTTGCATTTATAAAATAAATGCTAACAATCTCCCCCTAAGGGATGGTCATTTCAATGATGCTCCCGTGATTGGTCTTTTGCATTTGATGTCTTGAACTTTGTGTGTCAATGAATAATAGACTTGATTCATTGTTCCTTCATGCTCTGTGATCTTCAAAGTATTGACTTTGAATGTTCTTGCCTTGATCTACTTCTTCTGATCAGATGCGTCTACGTTGTAGATGATGATGGTGAATGGACTTTCGTCGGTACCTGCATAAGACAGTTAGCAATAAATCGTCCAGCGGCCATCATGTCGTGAGGCAAGATCTAAAGATCTCATTAAGACTCATACAACTTGTATCCTTTTAGATGAACACAAGTGTATTGCATAGGAAGTGTTCCTAAGAGATCTTTGATGAATCTCATGTCTCTAGACTCAATAATGTGCGTTTTGGTTTTTAGTCGTCGGAGGCATGGAGCAGAGTGCCACCTTTTCAATATCAACACATCTCGGAGTGAGAGGTCGATAGATTATGCAGTGTTCTCCGTGAGAAATGAAACAAATATCTTTTAAGAGATATCTGAGTGGATAGGAGGGGTGGTGCAATGCGTCACTGGGTCCATGACGTCTTGTCTTCAATATCAGTATCACCTTAGTGAATACCGATAGCATATGTATTGACCCGGTTTCTGACCTAAGTTTTCATGGAGGGCTATTTCTTTTCACCCTTACAAAAACTTTTCTTTTTAATTCTTCAACCCCTTCTTTCTCCTTTCTCATTTACTCCTTTTTTCAATCTTACCTAAGGACTTCTAATTCTAGACTATTGGAATTGTCCTTGGGAAGATCCCTCCGGCTCTGGCGGATCATGGGACATAACCTAACCATAATCACCTTATAACTCCATGATTATCCTAGGTTTGTTGATCACTTGCCATAAAACCATTTGTGAAAATCTCTCAAAGTGTTCATGAATAAAACACATTTTCTTAATACTTCGAGAGTTTTGCATTTTCTGAAATACTCCCCCTTCACATGTGCATATGAGATTTAAGAAAGAATTGCACATGATGGGTAGAGTTCGCACTTTTTGAACTGATCGATTTTCAACTAATATGACCATTGCGAGACACGTTTACATCACTAGTTAGACTAGCTTGAAGTTATTACCCGTCCCGATCATATCAAAAGATCATCTCTCGAATTGGTACATTCTACTCAGACAAGTCCTTTGCTAGACACGTTTACATCAATGGATAACCATCTTGAAATTATTACCCGTCCCGGACTAGTCTTTTCGATAACGGACATTTATCTTTCGTCAATTCGAGGGTTCATGCTGAGTCTTTTTTAAGAGCACCTTTTGAGATTCCTTTTCGATCACATTTTAATCACATCTTCTCCCCCTCAAAAATAGCATGCAGTGATATTTTTGATATCAACTGATTAAAATGAAACTTTTTAGAGAGATAGACGGATTTGAGCATGAAATTGGAACATTTTTGTTTTTCTACTCCCCCTTAAACAAAGCATATGGTTAAACATTTAAGTTTAAAAGCAGTTTTAAGGGTTTAGGAGGGAGTTATCTTGAGCACTTTATGAAAGATTTGGAAAAATCTTTTTGAAAAATCTTGAAGAAAAATGTGCTTAAGATGGAGAAGATTTTGAAAATCTTTGAAGATATGTTAGGAGAAAATTTCTTCATTTGTTTTTAGGATAAGTGTTTGAAAAAGAAATTGGTTTTGCACAACACTTTCCTTTCTTTGAAAAAACGGGTTATGCACTGACATGTGTACATAAGCCATCGGGTTAAGCGCGGGTTCTGGAGTGAGTCTCTCAGAAGCCATCAATGAAGCGCGGGTTTTGAACTGATTTGAACAAAAGCCATTTAAGAAAAAAGTTTGAGAAAACGACATGTTTTGAAAACATTTAAAGAACTCTCGCTCAAGCATCTGTACATGCCCGTATCATTATTGAATGATATTTCTAAGTACGTACAGAATATTGATTATACGAGAGACATGTCGGAGAAGAATATTTTTGGATTTTTGTGATTTTATATTGTTTTTGTATTTTTTGAAAATTTTCCATTTTTGTATATTCTTTTTGATGTTTTCAAAAAATGTATATTCACAAAGAATGATTAAGTATGAACAAGTAAAAGTGGAGTTAAGAGTGGAACAAGACAAGGATTTCCAAATGCGATGTTGGCATAAAGGTCTTCTCTTCCACATTCAGCGAGTGAAATCTCAACACTTTCACGAGTACATGCAATCACAAAATCCACAAAAGAAGAATATGCACAAATAATAGTGTTAGAAGAACATGAATCATCACATTGAGGGTGTCCACTATCAACGGTTGTAGTGGTTTCTACATCCTTATCCTGATGATTTTCACTATTACTTGTTGTGGTGCAGCTATCAAGAATCTTTCCTGTGGGAATCCATCTAAGACCAACTGTTTTAAAAACTTTTTCCCGTGGGAATCCACCTAGGGCAAGATCTAGGAGTTGTTTCCTTTTCAGATGCAGCGGAAGTCTCATTTTGAGAAACACTACGTCCTGTAGAGATCCACCTAGTTGGTTTCTTAGCCTTTTGCTTCTTAGCAACGGGTTTGTTGCTATTTGGTGTCTTAGAGGATTGTGCCTTAGCACTTGCATTTGCTTTCTTGATATATTGTGCAACACATGCATCATGATTAGCTGAAACGACACATTTTTGACAAGTAGGACAGACAAATTCAACATTCTTGTTTAACACCGCAACCTTAATTTTGTCACTACTGTCATTTTGAACTTGCTTTGTGTTCGAAGAGGAATTTGAGCTCATAGTGTTAGATTCTACGTGGATAACATTTTCTTTTGCGCAACTACTCTTAGATGCAAGCCAATCCCTAGTCTTTAGTTGAATGATCCTAGGTAGTGGTTTACTACTACTAGCAGTGCTTTGTAATGTTGTAGAATTCATCACTATAGGTTTGGTGCCTAAAATTCCGTCTTGTCGAACCTGTGCCTTTTGCCTAGCTTTTTCTAGGTATTGATTGTGGACCATGTCGTTTGAATCAACAGATTCTTTAACAATTTTTATGGTCACATTCGTTGAGCTATTCCTAGGGGCACACACATTGGGATTTAGCTTGTTGTCCTTCGAATCTGTATTAGCATTCCTAGACTCTTTTGGATTATCTTTTGCACATTTGTCTAACGCCCTATATGTTTGAGAAGTAGAGGCAGACGCATTAGTGGGACTAATCCTATCAAGGTCAGGTGCTATTACATTCGATGTTTTTGTTTTGACAACAGCTTTCCCTTTTTGTTTCTCACAAGGAAAGGGGGTTAATGGTGCAATACCCTTTGGTTCCTCACCCTTCCCTGGTTGACTTGCAAGCTGAGACTTCAAAAACTGAATTTGTTCTTGCATTTGTTTGTAAGAACGCTCATACGACAATTTGTCATACTTGCATTCTTCCTTTTTTGTATCAAGTTGTTTAAAATATGTGCAATTTTGTTTTTCAAGTTTCAAAAGCGCCTTTTCATATTTTTCAACAATTTGAGAAATCTCAGCTCGAAGTGTTTCATCATCCTCAACAGAATATGTTTGGTAAATAATTGACATGATATCAGTCGATAGAGCTTCGAAAGAGAGAGAGTCATTTTGATGTTCCAAAACCTTTATTCGTTCCAAGTATTCATTTGCTTCCTTCACTAAGGATTTGTGATCCTTAACGAATTCTGCAGATTCTTTTAAAAGATTATTTTCCACATTTTGAACAACCGCATAGATTGCAGCAACATGTGGATTAATTTCCTTTTCAAAAATCTTTTTGAGTTCATCCTGAACACCCGGAAACCATTCAAACTTGTTATTGTTAATTTTGGAAGCCACAATACGTTGAAGTTTCTCAATTCTCTGCTTAAGATCAACCAAATATAGTCTAGCTGCACTTGAATCATAAGTGTTTTTAGATGCCATTTGTTCGATATTAGGCAGATGTTTTGAGACAGCCTTTTGTCTTGTGAAAACTACTGGTTTTTGAAAAAACAGAGGTGACTCTTTTTTAACAAGATGAACCCCAGCAAGTTTGTTTGCTTCATTATAGTCAATGGGTTTTATTTCTGGGTTCTTTTGTCTCATTTTCTTTCTACTCTCTTCTGAAAGCTCAATCGTTTCATCAGAATCATGAACCGAAGGAGGGTCATGGATAGCATTTATTAAATTACCATTAAAAAGCACATTCTGTTCTTTCTGAGCTTTCTTGAGAATATAAGGGTTTTCATAACCGATAGCCACCTTTTTTAATGTATGTAAAATCGGGTTTGGATCGTTTATCAACAAGTTAACTGTTTGTGCAGAATGACCCGTTTTTACAAGCAAATCATCCAACGTTGCAATGGTTTCCTTTTTGTCATTGATCTCTTTAAGAAGATCCTTTTCACGTTTTGAAAACCTTTCAATCAACTCCTTCTTTTCTTTTTCAAGATTGGAATAAGTTGATTTTTGTTTTGAAAGCTGGTTGGTTAGTTCAGAAATTTCCTTGTTTAAAGATTTTATTTTGTTGTTCAAATTGACATCTAGAGTGTCAAATTTGATTTGCAAACGTTTTTCTCTTAAAACAGAATCTCTTAAACTATTTTCAAGTTCTGACTGTCGATTGGTGTGAAAATCATAAGCTCGTGCATTCACCTTATAACTCTCAAGCTCAGTGGTCAATTTCACATTCGCGGCTTTTACCTCGCGATTGATCTTTTTGACCTTTTCAATCTCTATTTGACAATTTTGAAGTAATGATTCAAATAGAGCACGGGTTTCCTCATCATTAGCATCATTTTGTGCAACTTGAACTTCATTAGGATCCATATATGAAGTTTCACTGTTAACATTGCTATTAACTTGCTCCCCCACATATGTATTGAAATTAGGTTCGAGAGGCACAGAATGTGGCTTTTCATGAGCAAACAATGATGGTACCTCATGAAGTGGTTCTGTGTCATAGGATGGAGGAGTTTCAGAATCACTGCATGATGTTGTTTGTTGCAGATCAGGCATAGGATCGGAGACTCCTGTGACTTCTGTAGAATTATCATTGATTCTGGTTGAAAGCAAGAAGTCGGATTCCTCAGCAGTCAAAGGTATTCCCGAATGTTCCTTGTTGGCTAGCATCAGCATGTACTGGAGCTTTTCTACTTTCGTCATTGCAGGAACATTACCAATTATGCCTATATCACTCCTTTGAATTTCAGATGAAGTCATGAAACAATAATCTTCATTTTGATTGACCCCATTCTGATTCACAAACGGATCTGCTTGATTTCCCATATACTGCCCTGCATATTGCATTTGATTCCCGATAACATCAACCATTTGACATTCTTGTCCCAAATATAACTGCGTATTGTCAGTGTACGGTGAATTCCAATGGTTGTTGTTATGTTGTTCGATGTTTAATGCCCTGTATACTGAAGCAAAACCATTTGCCAAAGCAGTTGTGATATCGTCTTGATGAGATGCCATTGATGATGATTGTATGATAAAATGGATACAGGATCTTTGCAACAAAGTAGGAGATGTTGTTGTTGAAGGTTAAACTTGGTTGTTGTTGTTGTGAAGCAAGTTGTTACGGTGGAATTTTGGTCTGGAAACTTAAAACCTCAATAACTTCATTTTGGAGCGTTTTCAGGCCTCGAAACTTGGGTTGAATGAATAACAAAGTTACATGTGTCCTTCTCCTCGGTCTCACGGTCGTTTTGACAGGTCGTGGACTGAAAACGGAGTTACGGTTCAAAAGTTATAACCATTTGAAGTTTCACAGAAGTACGAGGGCTAAAACTGCCAAATCTGGAAGTTCCCAAAGGCTGCTGGAAAGTACAGGGACTGAAATTGACAAATCTAAAATCTGCTTAAAATGCTTTGTTGTCCGATATCGTAAATCCCCTCTTTGTCCGATATCGCACTTGGGCAAAGATCTCGGACAGAACTGCTGAAAGTTCAACTGCGATAATACTGGTCAGTCCACAATTGCGATAGATTCTGGGCAATTGCGATAGAATTATCGCAGTTTGAAGTGCGATAAGATCTGGTCTGAGGCCAAATGCGATAAGGTTATCGCAGTTCGAAATGCGGTAAGATCTGAATTGCGATAAAACTTCAGGCCAACTGCGATAAAACTCGCCAAGTGCGATAAAACGCTATTTTTCACAGAAATTGCGATAAAACGCGATTGATGAGGCCAACTGCGATATTTTTGCTTAGTCACACCCCACTGTTGACTTTTTTCCACTTGCACCTCAATTTAAGTTACTTACCCATGCTTTGTCAGTCTTTTCCACCAACTTTTCACAACTTTTCACACTACACTAATTCACCTTTCACTTAAAATAATCAAAAACAATTCTAATACAAGAATTGTTTTGATTTGTACGATCAAAAATGAAGATCAAACCCAGATACAAACTTCCACAACAATATACAAGTGAAGAACTTAGTATATTTTACAGAAGCTAAGTTGTATAAACACAAAACAACCACAACTTTCTTGATTTTTTGTGTGGATCGAAGATAAAAAAAAAAAACAAAACTCACGTTTTTAAGAGATAAAAAAACGTGGGTTATGGTTTCTTGTAAGCACAAACCGAACACACAAGCTTCCTACCTCGTTGACCGGCTGTTGATACCACTTGTTATAGCTCGAAATCCTACTTTATCATACCCTTTTCTGTGGAGATCGAATGGCACTAGAAGAATAAGAAGAGGATAATATAGATGGGGAATGAGAAGAAATATAGATGAGGAGATTGGTGGCAGTAGAGAGACAAGGAAACTGAGAGTGTATTAGATTAGATTTGAGAGAAAGATACAAGAGAAGAAAACAACCACACACACTCCCACCTTATCACAATTACTGCACACTATCTAAAAGGCTTAGGTGGGATTTTGATGGACTCTTGAGTGGGCTAATGTAAGTATTACACTTATACACTTACACACTATACATAACTAATACCATTAGCCCACTTTTCTAAACTATTTGATACATTTAACACATAAGTTCTAATTGCAAATGACCATCACTTTTGCATTTATAAAATAAATGCTAACAGTCTCCTTGTCTTCGGTATACCTTTTCAGATCTACAAGCAACTTTGCCTTTCTTCTTTTGTGTATCTCGTTATTTTAAACGGTTTGTTATACACAAGGTTTCCTTCTTCTTGACGTCGTTCTTTCTCTTCTTCTTGTCGCGTTATATAGCGAACAAGGTTTTTCCTCTTCTTTGTTGTCGTGTGTAAGTCACCAACAAAGGCTTTCTAACAATTGTTTTCTTCTTCTAAACCCTTCTGTTGTCGTGTACAAAGATCAGAACAAAAGGTAGGCCACCAATTTTCGTTTGGTGTTCTAGCGTTTGCAATTTCGACACAAGACAAGTCGTATACTACTTCCTTGCGTCCTTAGTTATCCAGGCAACGTCTCTATCTTTTGTACGTCGCGTGTTCTTCTTCTGAAACAATGTTCATGGTGTTCTTTCTTTTGCAATCCACTTTGGTTTTCTTCTATCTCGTTAAAAGGTTTCTGGTTTTGATGTTGTAACGAGCGTGAGGCTCTTGATGCCAAATGTTGGTCCCAAAATGTGAGTCAAAAATGAATTGCAAACAATAATGCTAGATAACTTTTATTTCTTCTAACGTTGTAATGTTACATGTTTGTATATATATACTAGTCCAATCGGTGTAAGGAACCGATGTGTCTATTCGAATGGGCATGTCCAAAAGTCACAACCATTCGCTTGTATACAGAAATAACTAACTTAACCAACTTAACCGCTTTGGCGGTTATTAACTTCCTAATGACCAAGTTTGGTCCTTCGTCTTTGTTTATCTTCAAATGGAGCAACATCCGAGATTATATGCTCAGAGCAGAAAGGAAAAATAGAGATCTTACTGGAGTAGCCTGCCATGGCTAAGAGAACCACCATGAAGAGTGCAAAAGCAGCCATGGTTAAAAAGGTGTTTACGGATTATGGTGGACAGAAAAGGTGTTTTATTGCTATGAGTTTGCAGGGAGAGTGTATGTGTGACGTGTATTGATGGCAGCCGTACAGGGGTAGTAAAAGTGTTTGAAGCAAGAGTTGATATACCCATGGTATATATATCTTTGTTTCGAGTATATATTAACGGATCTATTTGATCAAAACATTTCTTAAAGGTATAAAATAACTGTTGAGGTATATATGCTCTTTGGTTGGAGCACGTGTGGCTTCTTTCGGATGAACGAGCGACATCCTTCAAGTACCGACACAAGTGACAAACTTGTGTTAGTCTCGCTTTGGGTTTGATCCTAATGACAAGTTCCAGCGTGAGAATGATTAATAGATATGGGACGGGTGGTTAAGCGGTTAATGAAAGTAAATTTGTGTGTAAAATGAGTTAGGTAAACATTAAATGTGGTTGGGGTTATACCCAACCAATACCTCTAAGTGGTGGTGTAGGTTCACGCCAATTGATCTTAGGTGGAGTTTATGACCAACTGATTGTTTTAAAATAAAGAAAAAATTACACGTTTGGTTCCTGTGGTTTGCTCAGATTTCATGTTTAGTCCCTAAGTCGTTTTAATTACACCAGAGATACCTATTTTTGAAACCTTGCACTCATTTAGTCCCTATTTTGGATGGACCGTTAGTTAGAACGTTAAGTGTTTAACTAATATTTTCCCGTTAGTCCTTCCGTTAATATTTTTTGCACCATTAGTCCTCATTGTTTAAAATAAATTAAAAATGGCAGCATAGGCTCGAACTCGGGTCTTGTTGCCCAAAAACCAACGCCCCAACCACCGGACTAAGCGTCCAGTGGTGTAATTATATCAAAATTTTCATTTAACCTTTTTTTTGCTCAAACTCATTTTTATCCGTTTTCGTCTGTTATTATACGTTTTCGTCCGTTTTATTTACCTTTTCGTACATTTTTATACGTTTTCGTCAATTTTTTTTCCGTTTTCGTCCGTTTTTTTACGTTTTCGCCTGTTTTATACGTTTTTGTCCGTTTTTTTACGTTTTCGTCCGTTTTTATATGTTTTTGTCTATTTTTAAACGTTTCGTATGTTTTTTTACGTTTTCGTCAGTTTTTATACGTTTTATCTTTTGTTTTTTATATTTTCGTCCATTTTCATCTGTTTTTTTTACAATTTCGTCCGTTTATTACATTTTCGTCCATTTTTTTACGTTTTCATCCGTTTTATACGTTTTTGTCTTTTAATTTTTACCTTTTCGTCAATTTTCATCCGTTTTTATACGTTTTCGTCCGTTTTTTTACAATTTCGTCCGTTTTTTACGTTTTCGTCCATTTTTAAACGTTTTCATCTGTTTTTAAATGTTTTCGTCTGGCCTTTTTTATGTTTTTATCCGTTTTTATACATTGTCGTTCATTTTTATACGTTTTGTGGAAAACTAGAAGGGGGGTTGAATAGTTTTACGTCTTTTTAGTTTATTATAAAAACTTTGTTTACTTTTAAAAACTTAGATTCGAATTTATGTGAACTCAACTTTTAAACAATATGAACAAATATAAGTAAATCTAAATTAGCAATGCAAGTAAAGTAATGAAATGAAATGAAAGATAGAGATGGAAAGATCGAACCGCGAGACAAAGGATTTATAGTGGTTCGGCTACAAGGACACCTTCCTTGCCCTACTCCACTCCTCGAGCACCTAACTCGAGAGTTTTCTTCACTATGTCAACAAGCTCCCTTATGGCGGAGAAAACCTTACACAACTTTCGCTTACACCAATTTAACGACACAAAGCTAGATGTCGAGTCCTAATCGTAGCTAGAACCAATCTCACAACTTCTACACAACTTCTTCACAACTTATTCACACCTTCTTCACAACTTCTTCACGACTTCTTCACAACTCCTTTACTACGGCTTCACAACTTTTTCACAACGGCTTCACAACTACTTTACGACCTAGCACTACTTATATACTCTTTTACTTCTTCACACCTTCACTACTTACACACCTTAACTTCTTCACAACTTCACTACTTACACAACTTAACTTCTTCACACCTTCACTACTTACACACTAATCTAGTCTAATCACTTATGTTCACACCTAATATACACACCTTATACACAAATGAATGAATGATTTACAAAGTTTACTAAACAAACAACTTAGATAACAAGGTGATACTAAGTTGTAATACTTCTAGTCTTGTTTGATAGAAGTATTCTTCTTTTGCACTTGGATGGTAGAAGCTTGGATCACTTGGAAACCAATGCTTAAAAGTATATGATCAAAGGATTTAGAAAGATGTAAGAAGAGATTTAGAACAGAAGGTTTGGGGTGCAAAAGGTGAGGAAAAAGTCCAGGAATGAACCAGTATTTATAGGCAAAGCTGAGGAGCTAGAGGAGCGGGGCGGTCCCCTTAAATAGAGGGCGGTCCCCTTAATAATTAAGGGGGCCGCCCAATCCGAACGTTGCTCAGCTTTGTCTTTTTGTGGGGAAGGTTTTTCTGGAACATTTTTTCCATTTTTGGTTGAAAATTTGAATTCATATATTTATAATAGATTAAACATATTTATTTAATACTAAAATTTTTTTTCTAAAAGATATAAAATGTTTGTGACATTTTAGAAAAAATTTAGTGATTAAGAAAAGGTTCCTTTGATATTATAATGCATTAGGGATTTGTTTAGTCATACCTTGAGTGATTAAGTTGTAGAAATGAATATTTACAACTAAATACTTGTTTATTTAATAAGTTTATGTTTAATGAGTTTACATTTTGTGATTATCAAAACATAGAGATATCAAGAAGTATTAATAATGTTTTTAGGCATTATTTATATCAACAATCTCCCCCTTTTTGATGATTACAAAACTTAAACTCATTAAATCCAAAAAAAATATTTTTGGACAAGTATTTAGTGAGTTTATATTCACTTCTCCCCCTTTTTGTAGAATCAAAAAGGTTATGCCGACAAGTTTTAGATACGAAATTTGTCGGAACAAGAACTCCCCCTTGATGTGTGCTCCCCCTCGTTCAAGGGCACCAAGGAGTCGAGCTATGGAAATCTTGGCTGCAAAAATATTAGGAGTACAAGCATACATAGCAAAATATGGAATATAAAAACAACAATCATGGCAAACAACAATCATGGCAAACAAATATTAAGAACACATAGCAAGACATATATATGCATAGCAAAAATATTTAGAACAAGCAAATAATCTATTCATGCATTCAAGATGATCATGTATAACACATGAATCATCATTACATCACACAATATGCTTAAAACATAAGGATTACAACATAAGTAAAAGATACTAATAGTCCTAATATTGCCAAAGAGAGCGATTGGGCTTGCTTGCGACACAAAAGGGTGAGGGATTTTATTTTGGGGCGGAAAGCATGTGGATAGGACTTAGTTATTTGATGGTGAGGGAAATGGAGCGGATGGAGTGGATCTAGCGATGTTATATCGGTTTGTAACTTGATCCAAGTTGAGAGAGTGGGGTAAGAAATTTGAGTAGGGTGAAGATTGAGGATCAAGGTTGGCCCTTGTTGTGTTGTGCGAGGTGTATAGCAAGGAGATCACAAAGGTCATGGATTTGGTTTATATCTTCACGGAACCTTTCCTTTTCCGTGAGAATGTGGATTTGGTTATTTGGTGGAAGTGGATGAAATTGGGGTGTGTAGTTGGAAGTAAAGTTGGATGTTTGACCAATATGATGAGGGTTTTTGGTGATAACATGGTGGATTAGGATGGTGTTTGATGGAGGTGAAGAGTGATGGAATGAGGATTTATCATTTGGAGGGAATTTATAATGTGAAAACATGGTTGGTTTAGGTAAGATGTGTAGTTTGGAACGAAGGTGGAGGTTGAGGTTATTTTGTGATGAATGAGGGCTAGAAGGGAGTTGATCCAATCTTGCGTTGAGCAAGGTGTAAGGGAAGAAGAGCACTAAGCTCATGGGCTTCCTTGAGTTCTTCAATGAACTTCAAGTGTTTGGAGGAAGGTGATGATGGTGGAGTGTGGTTGTTATTTGGGATGAATGTTTGGACATGCAACATAGGAGTAATATGTGAGTTGGTAGAAGGTGGTAGTGATACTCTTGGTGGTGGAGACATTTGTGAGCTTGGGTAATCATGAGTGGATGTGGATGGAGATATGGAAGAAGAGGATACTCCAAGAATGGTGAGTGTTTTGGATGGTGCATTGGTAGGTTGAATAAGATGTGAGATGTTGTGAATGAGATTGGGATTCTTGTTTTGGGATTGATCATGTTCTTCATATGAATCATATGGGGTGAGATGAAGGTGTATTTTTAGGAGTAAGGATGGATGATTGGTTATATTTGTGAAAGGGTTCATTAGGGTGAGCATGAGGTCTGGGAGTATATGTTAGACCCGTTTCCCGGGTAGTGGGACCCCACCCTAGACGAAATGGATCGAGTCTAAATATGGTTGTTTAAGGGCAAATGGTCATAGTGTTAACTGTTAAGTGTTAGTCTGTTATGGCCTAGATGCGGCGCATCTAGGAAGTTACATGCGGCGTATGGTAGAATGGAAAGTAGAACTGACTTGTTATAGTCCATGCGCCGTATTGGAGAAGTAGATACGGCGTATATAAGGGGTAGCATGGATGCGGCGTATCTATGAAGATAGATACAGCGCATCGATCTTAAATAAGCAGAAATGACAGAATTTCCCTTGTAGCTAGAAACTTCCCCATTTATCTATAAGTCTCCATACTCTCCTGTAAAAGAGAGTGTGTTTCTGTGAGTGTCGAACAAAAGAGAAAGGAGGGAAGATAGAGCTAGGTGATGGCTTTTAATGAAGAAGATAAATAACCCATGTTTATGGTCCTTCTTAGCTTTGATTATCAAGTAAGTAATCCCTCTCAAGCTAGTGATTTAAGTGGGAAATCATCATACGAAATGGGTATGATCATATGATGATTTAATTAGAAAGATGATTATGTTTTGATGGGTTTTGATAACCCTTGTTATGTTATTATTTGTTATGTTGTTAGGTTGTTATTATTTATGAAGGATGATGATGATGATGATGGATATTGATGATGATGTTCTTGATGTGTTGTGTAGCTTGGTTTGAGGTAAGTAAAATGATGATAGCATATATGTATATGGATTTCTATCATATGTGTTATTTATGTTTATGTTAAGGAAGATATGCTTGGACTATGATTATGTGATGCCATGTATATGGCCTATGCTATGAGTTGATGCTATGGATTATGTGGATGTTATGTGCTAGTTGAGATTTGAGTAGTGAGCCTTGATGTAAGTGTTTATGTATCTAATGCATCATGTGGATTGAAGTATATTGTATGTTATAGTCGTTTTACTTACTAAGCGTTATCTCTTACGGTTTAGTTGTCTAACAGTTTTGTAGGTCCTTGTGTTTATGGAAGACGTGGAATAAGGGGTATGGTTCATGTATGCGGAAGGGTAGGATTTGGTAAGGACTTAGAGCTAGGTAGATACCGGGCTCTCGTGTATAAGTTTGTACCCCCGTGAGTCAAGTAATGCTTTGAAATGAGTAAACGAGTGTTAGATTCTATGTCAAGTGTTTTGTAATGAAATGGGAAGTCTTTTGGTGTAACACCCCAACCCGACAAGGGTAAAGATATCACAATGATGGTTTCATATCAGATCAAACAAAGCATACATCTATAGTAATACAAAGGTTTACGAGTTACAAATGAAATACAGATACTACAAGTTTACAAATGAACTTCCAATAAATACTAATTCCGAAATAATAATAACTTCTAATCACTTCTAAATCCAGAATAGCTATCAGTCTTCTAAGTCCAAAGGTACTCTCCACCCATTCCCAGCTCCTTACTAAAAACCTGCCGCAGGAAAAGAAATGCGGCTGAGCTACGAGAGCTCAGTGAACAGATATAACGATAACAAACAGTAATAGAGAATAATGCAGAATAACAGAAACAATGGTCAAACAGATGTAATATGGATCACGGAATAAGTCAATGAATAAACATAAAGGGAAAAGAGAAAGGGATAGTAATCCACCACGAGCCCAGAAACAGATCATATCATATCGTAACCATAAATCTTCAAATCATATAGAGGGGAGACCTCTCAGATAATCAGATAATATGAGGGGTGTCCTCATTCTTCAAATGGAGTAGCTAGCTCCCAAAAATATGTGAAAGGCGTGTATTGCACACAAGCACCAGTCACCAGACAAATCATATCAAATCATGTTAAATCCACTAAACAGAACAGATCTAGGATTGCAATCCATACGCCCCCCAGAACATATATAATCCATAATCAAAGTAATGCGCATATTATAATCAGAATGGGGACGGTGTGAGGAATCACTCACCCACACATGAGTCATGCCAGTGGTGCATCACAGACATGGACATGGAACCCCCATGCCTAGTGTCACAGAGTTTGGCTCGGGCATAAAACTAAGAGTCAGATATCATATCAAATCAGATGTGTCATAATCAAAGGTTCATAATAATAGGTTCATAACAGAGGGTTCATATCAAATATATCAGAAGTAATATCAAAGGTCCAAATCAGAGTTTATCAGATCAAGGTTCATATTAAATAATCAAGTCAAGGTTCAGATCAGAAGTTCCTTTCAAAAGTTTCTATCAAAAGTCCATTTTAAACAATCCTTTATTCATGATTTTCATAAAACGATCCTTTAAAGTGGTTTTCATAAATAGTCTTTCGAAACGTTTTTTTTTTATAAAGATGGTCTTCAAAATATAGTTTTCATAAAAGTTAGTAACATTACATAAAGTAATTTCGCATCATTTATAAACATCTTTTTAAAATGGTTTTTCTCAAAACATTTCCATGGTTTAATTTAAAAGGTTTTCATAACATAGGTTCATATCAAATGGGATCAACAGAGAAGGTTCAAGCAAAGGGAATCATAGCAATGGCATCAGTTCAGAAACTAACGGATCAGAAAATGAAAGAGATCATGAGAAACCTTATAAGGAAGGCCAGAATATCTGTACCTTAGACCGCAAGTGCAAACATAACAGAAAACATAAAGATTGGAAGCAACTCCTTCTTCAGCGGATCTACACGAATTCATGATCGTCTTAATAATAACTCATTTTTAAATCAGATTACTCATTTTATTCGGCTTTCCATTTTTAGTAACTTTCTATTTTTTTAGGAAATTTCACGAAATAGTAATTTAATACTTTAAGATTAAAATTGACAGTTAATAATATTTAAGGGTCTAAATGACAATTATAATGGTTTAGAGTTAATTATGTCAATTTAATAACTTCAAGACTTTATATGATAATTATTGTAGTTTAGGTTTTATTATAACAACTTTTAATAATTTAGGGTTTAAATGTCATTTTATTTAAGTTCAGGGTCCAATATTTAAATTATAATATTATATGAAAAATTCTCATACTTGTATTTTTAAACACCTCATTCGACTCAACCATAGTCATTTTATTCGACCCCATTACATACCTATGACAGCCCATGTTTCTTATGCTTACAACTCTTAACTTCATACTTAGACACATACACTTGACACCCTTTTTAACGTGACAAACTCACCCATTTTCCACATTGTCGACCCCATATGCTTTCCTTATCTATTTTACTCGACACACACAAAACTACCTGAACAATTGCACTCCTTTTTATTCATTCGACACATTAAACAAAACACCACACAAGTACTCGAGCACACCCAAATTTACCCATGCAACTCTACCCCACTAACCACATGAAATAACAACCAAGCAGCCCATGTTAAAAGCCCCCATTCGACATGTATTTATGAATTATTTTAGGCGACAACAACCAGTTCCAGTTTATACACAATGATCAAAACAATTGTTCTATTATCAGGTTCATGAAGTTGTGTTGGGTTCGAATTTTACAAGCCAAGAACGACCCTATAACGACATCTTAAATGGCCACAACACTTAACATACAAACACAATTCCAACAGCCCTTATACCAGCCACACGACACAACTACACAACCATATCCGTGACGTGAAATCACAGCCCTTTTCCCGCTTCATTCGACACCACCAACACAACACTTAATCACATAAAATCATAACTCTCCCCTGACCTAGTTCCATGTTATTCGACCCATTCTTCCTTGACACCCAAAACACACACACGACTCCATCTCTATCTCATAAGACACACACACACGACACCTCTTAAGCAGCCCCTTTTAATCGACATACACATAAACACAGTTAACAAACACAACTATCTCACAACATTACCCATGACCAGCCCATTGCTGACAACCACTCACGCACTAAACATGCACCCACACACATAATTAACGAGTCACAACACTAACCTCTATTTCCATATCATATTCAGCGAGAACAAATGCAAACACACACACCCACTCGATGTAGGACTTAGCGAGACAAAACCCAACAAAACACTCGCATGAACCATGGCATACACACACATTTGATACACTATATTTGTTTCTATTAAATACACCATATAGGACCCTCACGTTAATTAAAATCCTGCAATTCCATTTCTTATAATTTCATGCACATTTAAATTGGATTATATGTACGTGTACGCATGGTTTTAGGAGTAAAGATTGTACTAAATATGTTGTTATATTAACGTAATGCATAATAACTATAGACCAAATATACCTCTAAAGGGACGACAGATCGAAACCGTAAGCACATGTTCGATCATGATCGCGAACAGAAACCCAAACTAGCAAATCCTATCGTGAACCCAGAACTGAGCATGTGTCGATCGAACTACTACAATCATGTCGCGTCCCGAACAGCAGATCGGATGCAAATCGTTTTTATTTATTTATTTATTTTTGTTATGTTCTTTGTTTTCCCAACGTATGCATGGGAGCAAGGGAAAAGTGAGCGTTGTATTCTTTTGTACATGAAACAGTAGTGTATGAACTATTATCTGCTTTGCTTTGTTTTTGAATTGGACAGGAAGGAAAAGAGTAGCAGCCGCCAAAGTTGCGTAGGTTTTGTTTAGGGTTTTATTTGTGAGATGGAAAAAAAATGGTATATGGCTTATAATGAAACGTGAGATGTGGTTTAGGAGCAGGGATGGACACGGTTTTTGGAGCAAGGAAATAGGGAGAGGATTGCCTAAATTATGGAGGGTCCTTAATTGTGATTAGCACCTCCCAAAGATATCAAAATTCATACATATCGTTCTATTTTATTCTTGGCCTAAAATTTGGAGATATATGGTACATAAAATATCGACTAGTGTGGTCTAGGAATGGAACATTTATTTTGTACATTTTATTCACAATGTAAGGTTTTATATTAACTTAATTCATTAGGTAACTTTGGTTAAGTTCAAATAATGCTACTTATTGAATTTTCATAAGTTCTAAAAGTTCAAACTTAGAGGGTATTTTGGGTATTTTACGTGTTCAGAAATTTCGGGTTTTACATTTGGTATGTTAAAGTATGTTTTATGTGTTTATGGGTTAAGTTAAGGGGGTGTTTGGCTAATGTGTAAAATGTACCCATTTTGGGTTGTAAACGGGTCAATTGCCGTGTATTACAGTTGAATATGGTTTTGAATGTAAAGGGAGTGTTTTGATACAAGTTATAGTGTTGTAAAAGGTGTCAAAGTGGTTTGTGTAGTGTGTTGAGTATATGCAGGTCTTCCTGCTGATGTTCTGTCTAAATTGGTCGATGCGGCGTATCTAGCATATTAGATGCGGCGTATCAGAAGTTTAAGGTGATGCGGCGTATCATATCCGGTTGATACGGCGCATTGGTCTCTCAGTGTTGATACGGCGTATCCCTCAAAAGGGATACGGCGTATCGTTGGTCACAGAAAGGTTGTTGAGTTGTATTATAAAATTGTATGAAATGTTTTGAAAGGTTTTCGAGTATAGGTTCTTGTAAGTATTTTAAAGTGTTAAATGTTATAAGTTCTGGTAATTGAATGAAGAATTTGTATAAGTCCGTTTTAGTCAAGCGTTTCCGCGTCAAAAGTCAAAGTTTTTAGTATAAGCGGGCACGGGGTGTAACAAATTGGTATCAGAGCTTCGGTTTAAGTGAATTAGGTTTCCACTTAGGGTTGCCTAGTCTTAAACCACTTGTAGAAGCTTGGACGTAAGTGTTAGATTGCGCGGAAATTATTTGCTATGTGTTAGACGGAATATGTTTTATGATAGTTGAGCCTTTTGATGATTAGTGATGTATGCTCGTGTTAGTATTGTTGTGTTTGAGATACAAGTCCATGGGGACTTGAGATGTTAGATCATTAGTTGGCCGAGCACCTCGGTTGGTGTCGGTGTTGGTATTGCGATTATGTGAGGTAAGTCCGTGTGACTTGAGATGTTAGATCATTAGATAGCCGTGCACCTCGGTTGGTGCCGGTAATTTTATTGTGATCATGAAATGTATAGTAGAGCCATGGTGATGGCATGCGAGTAGAAATGCTAAGTGGTATTAGAGACAGGTTGGTAAGTGAACTAAGGATTATGATGCCTTAGCTATAAGATGGGCTATTGCTTGTGGTTAGCTAGAAGGTCGATTCCTAGACATTGCTTGGTTAGGCAATGTGATATATGAGCCATAGACTTTATGCTTTGGTTTATGTTATGAATGTTTTGACACTTGTCGGATAAGTGTTAAGTGTTATGATATGATTGTTTATATGATGTTAAGTGTTATCGTTTATGCTATGATAAGTCTATGGTAAGTTATGGTATGTCTAAGCTTTATGTGATGTGCTTGAGAGCACGTTTGTATTGGAATGTATGAGTGCGATAGATGCATTAGAATGCGTGTTATGTGTTGACCTGGTTGTGGTCGGTAAAGCTAAAAAGAAAACATTGATATGTGAAAAGAGTTAAGAAGCATGCTAATAATTTGAAAAGCATAAATGCTTAAAAAGATAAAGATAAGAAAGAAGTGAATAGCGAAGTATGTTTATAGCTTGATGTTTTGAGAAGCATGAGTTCTTATATGCTAAACTAAATGAGAAAGTTAAAGTGAAAAGTTAAGAAGTGATGAGAACATGTGCATGTAAAACATGAAAACTAAAAGGTGTTAATAATAAATGAATAGAAATGATGAATGAGATATAGATTGTGCTAGAATTCATAGGTGACTTGAAGTGCGCTAGAAAGAGTTGTGAAACATGAATGTGATCATGTTAATATATTTGAATATGTAAGATGAAATTAAAGAAAGTGTTACAGAATAAACCTATGTAAGGTTTGTATGCATACAAGTTGAATAAACTAAATGAAGTGACAGTATGAAGTGAGAATATGGTCAACAAGGGTTGACGGGTAATAGTAAGAGTGTGTTGTAAGAACACGTAGAAATGTGTAAGTTGTAATGAATAAGCATTACATATAAATTGTCTAAATAAAAATGGCACATAGCAAGAGTGTGAGTCAACATGGGGTTGACGGGTGAAAGATAAGTGGCATTGTGAAAATGCGATGATAATAAATGTGCAAGTGTTATATAGAAACTTGCCTAGATGATAGAAAGCGTGATAGTGAATGTTGAGATTGCGTAAGGCAATGAAAATTGAATAAATGACAGTGTGTGCCTATTTATAAAAGTGCATGAAAGATAAAATGAGTAGATATGATAAGACAGATATAGCTTGGATCCAATGCTCTAGTTTTGGCATCCTTTGGGATGGCCAAGCTTGCCTTGTATGGCATGATTGTTAGCTTGCCTTCACCGGCATGGTTTGCCTATATCCTTGGCATGATGTTAAGGTGTCTTTATGGCACGATGTTAAGGTGTCTTTATGTGATGCGTGGTTTTGCGACCTTACAACAGGTTTTACCTCTCGAGGGATCTCAAGAGGCTTACAACCCCACCAGGCAGTGTACCTGACCGATGTAGTATAGTGTAGTGGTAAGTACGGGCGATTGATCGTTCTCCACTGGGAATAGTGTCGTTAGGATTGAAAAACTACTTTAATTAGGTCTAAGGGTGAGAGAAGATTCTTTTTGTATTTTTATATTTTTTTATGAAAGCAAGTAAAATCTCGGGTTTGAAGGAGTGGGCGGAATTAGTTGCTATTCAACTAACCCAGATTTCTACGAATGCAAATAAAATAAAATAATTGAAAATGAAAAGGTTGTGAAACTTATGTGGAGAGAAATGTGTTTACTTAGATTTCCTTACTCCTTAACTATCTTTTACCGGTTGATTAGTGTGTATTAATTGCGTGGATGACGGGTGTATTCCTTAATACCAATCGTGGGGTGGCGTACGTACTTCCCCAACTCTATGAGCTCCTACTTCACTCCTATGTCGAGCCGGCTAAGAAGATCCTAACATGGGATCACTAGAATTCGCTCATGCATTAAATACAACCATAAAAACCTTAGTACGCATTGGTTCATGTTTCTTAAGACGTTCAAGCAAGTTACCGAATAGGAAGTTAGCCAGTTTTCTTAAGCCTAACATCGATGAACAATCATCCAATACAACTAATAACACACTAATAACCAATAATCAATAGCTAGGTTTCATTAGATCTAAGCAAACACAAGATAAATCTAGCCTAGCATGTTAATCAAAAGACAAGAACAAGATGTAATCAAACAACACATAGACATATTGAATGATTAAATAATCACTTATCTTCAATTAAACATGGGAGATCCAAGGGTATGAATACCCTTAAAAATGGCAGAAATTCGTCTTAGGGTTTCTCCTCCAAAGTTACACACAATAAGTTCCACACTAATGACAAAAAATTTCAAAACTATATATAGAGTTTAAGGGCTGACGGCGTCACGTTGTAGATCCTGACGCCGTCACCTCGCCGCTTTTAGGGTTCCCGGATGGCCTTCCTGACGCCGTCCCTCTTTAGACCTCCAAAATCCGCTCTGGCTTATCAAAGCTTGACGCCGTCAGAAATGGGCTTGACGCCGTCCCTCTTTAATTTAAACCGTGATGGCCTTGATCACTTCAAAGGATGACGCCGTCAGATTTTTCATGCAAAATTCTCTGGCTTATCATGAGTAATTTTCATATCCACCTTTATTGCCAAGCCATGACGCCGTCTGGGCCAATCCCTGACGCCGTCAAAGGTACTTTTCAGCCGATTTTGAGACTTTGTCGTTTTCTTCACTTTTATGCTCCAAAAACGTCCAAAATGCTTCCTTTTCCAGATTTCTTCTCCAAAGTACCTAAAATGACAAAAGGAACGATTTAGGGCAATATTTGATCAAATAAATACGATTTAGGGCTTAAATGACCCCCTAAAAGCGGTACACTTTTCGCTTCATCAAATACCCTTACACTTGAGATTTGCTTGTCCTCAAGAAAATGCGCTTTTATTCTAATCAAAATACAAGTTAGGGGTCATTTAATGCTAATATAAAAGTAATTACAACAAATAGTCGTTCCACTTTAATCATAATAAGCACGGAGATTACAAACTAGCACCTCACAAGTAGTGTTTAGATACTCACATCTCTCAGGTGTCATCAAAATCAATCTCATAAATGAAAACGGATAATATCTCTCACTACCTGTCATAGCAAATAGATTACCATAGGCTTGGGAAAGGATCAAAAACCTCCTCCACTAGGCGTAAGCACCTAAGATAAACTATCAAAGAGGGCTTTTAAATGGGTTATAACGTGAGGTGTAGGGATATGATAAACACGGTTTTGTTGGATAAGGGATATTTTACTGGTGGCGAGTTAAAGATCTTGATTAATTACATGTACTATACAATGTTGCTAAGCCAAGACTCGACTCAATCTTAAGCTAAAAACAAAATAACAAAAACATAAAATAAACATAAAATGAAACGGGATGGTAGTCCGTATGTTTTTTTTTCTACTTTTTCTCATTTTTTTGTATTTTTCTTGATTTTTTCGATTTTTTTTTTTTTTTAATACACTCTTGCCCTACCATCCAAAATAATACATCATAGGGGCGTTGCATTCCCCTTACACTTGAACTTTTACATAACTTTACAAATAACTATTCTAATGACTCGAATTAAGATAATCGAAACACTTGGAGTACTTTTAAAATAGTTAGCACATATGGGGGTAATAATTGATGTTCTTCCCCATTACTCCATTACACTATTACTGTACCCATGAGTCCCAATCGTCCCAAAACAATATGTACAAGGATATGACTCGACTTAGCAACCATGTAATCAATTAGATAATTAACTTGGGTTTAAACAAATGTTGTCACAATAATGCACAAAAAATGAGTGCATACAAGGTAGGCTAAGGCGATTTGGGTGTACATTTAAGTGGGGTGTAAACAAAATCTTCCTTTAAGTAAAATGCTTAAAGGTCGAAACGAAAAGATAGGCTCTGAGGGGTGTACTAGGGGTATCATGTACTAAAAATGAGTACAACGCAAAGGGTGTGGGAGAATTACTTGACCGATGTAGCCAACGTAATTATAACAAAAACACAGGTGTAAAACAATGGGTTAATCCTAATGCCTCTTATCATGTAGTAAATCTAACTACACGAATGTAGTCTCACTTGTGGCCTCGGAATGGTCCTAACGCAAGTTCTAGAATCTAAGTGCTACCGGTACACACATCATAGCATAAATGCTTTTCCTACCAATTCTAGGGGCGAACCTCACATATTTGGGGGTGGAAAATTTTTTAGTGGTACGGTTTTGTGCTAGACATATAACTCCTATCCGTGAGACGCTCATTAAGATCAAAGTTTCACTCCTAAATGTTGTAAAAAATTTTAAATTTGGCACTAAAATTGCCCTAACAGGTATTTCTCTCAGTTTTATTACACATCTACTATTAAACAAACAAAAATCAAGTGCAATTGTATTCTCTAAAGTATCGTACTTTTACCCCCCCTTACACTTAAGATGAACATTGTCCCCAATGTTCAAATAACAAATGTAAAAGTAAATAAGGTAAAAGAATGAAATAAAATACTCCCCTGATTCGCTCGGTGGATAATGTGGCAACAAGGTTAGATCTTCTTCCAAAGTAATGTTGAAGCTCCATGACTAATGCATCGCCATAAGCTTGATTCCACATACATCTCCTTGTCCAAAATAACCTGTTAAACCTGAGAAAACAAACACGAAAACCTGCATAACATCGGCGGGATAAACTCTATATAAGGATATAATGCTTGTGGAATGATAATTTTGCAGATTCCTGGAGATTATAAGTTAGAGATTTAATAAAAACTTTTTATGAAAACAAAACTTTCAAAATTTTCAGAAAATTAAAACCTGACGCCGTCAGGTTGTAACTCCTGACGCCGTCAGAAATGATCTAACAGAATTTTCATGTTAAGTTTTCCGGAAAAATTTTGGAAAAACCTATACCTTACTTCCTGGAAATCCTGCAAAACATCATTATGACTCGATACAAGCATTTGACTCAAACAAATACGAATATGTATGTTAATTTATTATTATTATGATACATGTTCATTTGTTCTAATAAACCGATTTGGATTTCCCTTACACTTAACTTTTGCAAAATACCTTTATATGTAGTTAAGACGAAGTTAAAAACAAGATAAAGCATTTTCACAATTTAGTTTTGAACATGAATCAATAATAATAAAAATTAAACATACATACGGAAGCAAATAAAATCAAACAAACAACTAAATAAACACACAAAGCAAATAAAGCTTGGGTTGCCTCCCAAGAAGCGCTTGTTTTTGTTCGAGTCACGAGCCTGACTCTAACCTTATTTAACGGATAAAGGAGAGGTTTTTCCTACACTTAGGATTAAGTGCGGGTGATAGTAGCGATACACACCATCTTGGTGGAAGTATGCCGCGTGAGGAAAGAGTGGTGGATGAATTATATACTCAAAGGGGTGTGCTCCTTTCATCATAACCTTACCTAGTTCACTTTGGTCAATGGGTGAATTAAAGTTTTCTCCTAAAAAGGGATCATCTTCTATCAACTTCGAGAGATTCCTAGTTGGGAATCCATCTTGACCTAATAAACCCGGTTTAAACCCATAATGTTTCTTGTGATCAATCATGAATGGGTGATGTAAGTATGTAAGGTCATGGTTCACTCCTATATTAGCTTCCACTCCACATGGCCTAGAGTCTACTACCTTAATCTTAACATTACCCGAACTACATGGTTTGATGGGTGGATCGGGACCTAATTCAATTCCTAAGTTCACATCTAAGGATGGAAGATTAGGTAACGGTTTTGGTTTAGGCTCCGGTTCATCAAAACTAGGAACTTCCATAGAACTAAAAGAAAGGTTGTGATCACTAAAAGCATTCAAACCTATTTCTTCTAGTTATGTTTGGTCCAAGGGCTCTACCTCTATTGGGGTTCCTATAGTCTCTTCTACTTCTTCCGGGTAAGTCACGGGTGGTGTGTGTGCCTCGAATGATGGTAGGACTTGTGGGGTACTTTGTAGGTTTGTGTTATTTACCTCATCCTTCCTTGTCTCTATATCAATTATATCCACATCATGTGTTTTCTTAGGTAGTGATGATAACAAACCTAGTGCTTCATCCAACTTATGGTTTATTGCTTCGGCTCTATCCACAATTCCTTGGCAAACTAGGTCTCTTTGCTCATACGAATCCACCAATTCGTTCCACTTATGGGTCATGGTTAGGAAGCTTTCCTCAAAATTCATCCAAAGGGCCTGACTAAAAGGAATTGATCCAGATAATGCTCGTCTAATAGAAATCTCACATGCATAGAATTCATTAAACCCATTTAACCTTACCCCTAACTCCTTTTGGAAATCACAAAGATCACACAAAAATTCATAGGAATGATAGGAAACAAATCTATTGGTGAAATATAATTGTTCCTCAATTGTCAATGATCTAAATGGAATTTCATCCATCATAGTGACAAATGAAAATGGTTTTACAAAAAAAGGGCACAAAGAAAAAGATAGACTAAAGAAATCCTAGAAAAAATAAAAATAAAAATCTCACTAGAAAGGAATCTAGTGAGTAGACCTAATAAAATAAAAATTCAACCTAAACAATAACTATTCCCCGGCAGCGGCGCCAAAAACTTGATGCGTGGTTTTGCGACCTTACAACAGGTTTTACCTCTCGAGGGATCTCAAGAGGCTTACAACCCCACCAGGCAGTGTACCTGACCGATGTAGTATAGTGTAGTGGTAAGTACGGGGGATTGATCGTTCTCCACAGGGAATAGTGTCGTTAGGATTGAAAAACTACTTTAATTAGGTCTAAGGGTGAGAGAAGATTATTTTTGTATTTTTATATTTTTTTATGAAAGCAAGTAAAATCTCGGGTTTGAAGGAGTGGGCGGAATTAGTTGCTATTCAACTAACCCAGATTTCTACGAATGCAAATAAAATAAAATAACAGAAAATGAAAAGGTTGTGAAACTTATGTGGAGAGAAATGTGTTTACTTAGATTTCCTTACTCCCTAACTATCTTTTACCGGTTGATTAGTGTGTATTAATTGCGTGGATGACGGGTGTATTCCTTAATACCAATCGTGGGGTGGCGTACGTACTTCCCCAACTCTATGAGCTCCTACTTCACTCCTATGTCGAGCCGGCTAAGAAGCTCCTAACATGGGATCACTAGAATTCGCTCATGCATTAAATACAACCATAAAAACCTTAGTACGCATTGGTTCATGTTTCTTAAGACGTTCAAGCAAGTTACCGAATAGGAAGTTAGCCAGTTTTCTTAAGCCTAACATCGATGAACAATCATCCAATACAACTAATAACACACTAATAACCAATAATCAATAGCTAGGTTTCATTAGATCTAAGCAAACACAAGATAAATCTAGCCTAGCATGTTAATCAAAAGACAAGAACAAGATGTAATCAAACAACACATAGACATATTGAATGATTAAATAATCACTTATCTTCAATTAAACATGGGAGATCCAAGGGTATGAAAACCCTTAAAAATGGCAGAAATTCGTCTTAGGGTTTCTCCTCCAAAGTTACACACAATAAGTTCCACACTAATGACAAAAAATTGCAAAACTATATATTGAGTTTAAGGGCTGACGGCGTCACGTTGTAGATCCTGACGCCGTCACCTCTCCGCTTTTAGGGTTCCCGGATGGCCTTCCTGACGCCGTCCCTCTTTAGACCTCCAAAATCCGCTCTGGCTTATCAAAGCTTGACGCCGTCAGAAATGGGCTTGACGCCGTCCCTCTTTAATTTAAACCGTGATGGCCTTGATCACTTCAAAGGGTGACGCCGTCAGATTTTTCATGCAAAATTCTCTGGCTTATCATGAGTAATTTTCATATCCACCTTTTTTGCCAAGCCATGACGCCGTCTGGGCCAATCCCTGACGCCGTCAAAGGTACTTTTCAGCCGATTTTGAGACTTTGTCGTTTTCTTCACTTTTATGCTCCAAAAACGTCCAAAATGCTTCCTTTTCCAGATTTCTTCTCCAAAGTACCTAAAATGACAAAAGGAACGATTTAGAGCAATATTTGATCAAATAAATACGATTTAGGGCTTAAATGACCCCCTAAAAGCGGTACACTTTTCGCTTCATCATTATGACACGATGTTAAGGTGTCTTTATGGCACGAGGTTAAGTTGCCTTCTATGGCATGATGTTAGCTTGCCTTATGGCATGGTTGTCAGCTTGCCTTTACGGCATGATGGTTAGCTTGCCTTTATGGCATGGATGGAAAGTTAGTGAGATTGGATCCAAGGCTAGAAAAGATGGGAAGTAGATAAGTACGAGTGTTAGGTCGGAAGCGTATAAGTAGGATGGTTTATGGTTTCTTGATTTAAATGGATTGGGACGCCTTTTCATTTGAATGAAGAAATTGTAAATCACCGAACCATGAATTTGTATTTCTTGATTTACATAGATCGGGACGCCTTTTTATGTGAATGAAGAATTACAAATGAGTGGGCTTATGAGTAACCGATATGACATGAGTACGGATAGTGATATGAGATAGTAAAAACTAAAACATGTTAGACGTCATAAGAAAAGATAAATACGAATAAAACTTATAGTGGCGTTAGGGTAATGTGTGAAACCTTAAGTTTGACGCCTAAATTGAATTATGTTTTAATTTGATAAGTTAATTTGTGAGCATTTCCAGAAATTTGATAAGGAAGTTGCTTAAGTGATGTGTGTGGTAGATTTTTGAAGGTGCCGTTTGTACGGTACCTTGTTTATTTTGAGATAAGTTGTCGGTTTCTAGTATAGATGCGTATTTGATATTATGTGGAAGGTGAGAATTGCCGGATTTATGATGTTATGTTATGGTTAGTGCATTGTTGAATGCCGTGTTATAGTGTTGAAGTTTGACTCATACAGAGTCAAAGTAGTAGATTTTCCATGTGACAAGTCGTCAATTGTAGGAATTCTTAGAAAAGTTGCGATGAGAAGTGTTGATTATAGTAGATTATGAGCTATGTTTGTGTATAGCAAGTTTAGAATTGCGTGATCATTTAGATCGTTGCAAGGAATTGGCTTAGAAAGCATGAGAACAAGGACGTGTTTATGTCGTGAATTTAGTTTTGGATAGTTTTAGAAGAGAGATTTCGGGGACGAAATCCAAATAAGTGGGGTAGAATTGTTAGACCCGTTTCCCGGGTAGTGGGACCCCACCCTAGACGAAATGGATCGAGTCTAAATATGGTTGTTTAAGGGCAAATGGTCATAGTGTTAACTGTTAAGTGTTAGTCTGTTATGGCCTAGATGCGGCGCATCTAGGAAGTTACATGCGGCGTATGGTAGAATGGAAAGTAGAACCGACTTGTTATAGTCCATGCGCCGTATTGGAGAAGTAGATACGGCGTATATAAGGGGTAGCATGGATGCGGCGTATCTATGAAGATAGATACGGCGCATCGATCTTAAATAAGCAGAAATGACAGAATTGCCCTTGTAGCAAGAAACTTCCCCATTTATCTATAAGTCTCCACACTCTCCTGTAAAAGAGAGTGTGTTTCTGTGAGTGTCGAACAAAAGAGAAAGGAGGGAAGATAGAGCTAGGTGATGGCTTTTAATGAAGAAGATAAATGACCCATGTTTATGATCCTTCTTAGCTATGATTATCAAGTAAGTAATCCCTCTCAAGTTAGTGATTTAAGTGGGAAATCATCATATGATGTGGGTATGATCATATGATGATTTAATTAGAAAGATGATTATGTTTTGATGGGTTTTGATAACCCTTGTTATGTTATTATTTGTTATGTTGTTAGGTTGTTATTATTTATGAAGGATGATGATGGATATTGATGATGATGTTCTTGATGTGTTGTGTAGCTTGGTTTGAGGTAAGTAAAATGATGATAGCATATATGTATATGGATTTCTATCATATGTGTTATGTATGTTTGTGTTAAGGAAGATATGCTTGGATTATGATTATGTGATGCCATGAGTATGGCCTATGCTATGAGTTGATGCTATGGATTATGTGGATGTTATGTGCTAGTTGAGATTTGAGTAGTGAGCCTTGATGTAAGTGTTTATGTATCTAATGCATCATGTGGATTGAAGTATATTGTATGTTATAGTCGTTTTACTTACTAAGCGTTATCGCTTACGGTTTAGTTCTCTAACCGTTTTGTAGGTCCTTGTGTTTATGGAATACGTGGAATAAGGAGTATGGTTCATGTATGCGGAAGGGTAGGATTTGGTAAGGACTTAGAGCTAGGTAGATACCGGGCTCTCGTGTATAAGTTTGTACCCCCGTGAGTCAAGTAATGCTTTGAAATGAGTAAACGAGTGTTAGATTCTATGTCAAGTGTTTTGTAATGAAATGGGAAGTCTTTTGGTATGTTAAAGTATGTTTTATGTGTTTATGGGTTAAGTTAAGGGGGTGTTTGGCTAATGTGTAAAATGTACCCATTTTGGGTTGTAAACGGGTCAATTGCCGTGTATTACAGTTGAATATGGTTTTGAATGTAAAGGGAGTGTTTTGATACAAGTTATAGTGTTGTAAAAGGTGTCAAAGTGGTTTGTGTAGTGTGTTGAGTATATGCAGGTCTTCCTGCTGATGTTCTGTCTAAATTGGTCGATGCGGCGTATCTAGCATATTAGATGCGGCGTATCAGAAGTTTAAGGTGATGCGGCGTATCATATCCGGTTGATACGGCGCATTGGTCTCTCAGTGTTGATACGGCGTATCCCTCAAAAGGGATACGACGTATCTTTGGTCACAGAAAGGTTGTTGAGTTGTATTATAAAATTGTATGAAATGTTTTGAAAGGTTTTCGAGTATAGGTTCTTATAAGTATTTTAAAGTGTTAAATGTTATAAGTTCTGGTAATTGAATGAAGAATTTGTATAAGTCCATTTTAGTCAAGTGTTTCCGCATCAAAAGTTAAAGCTTTTAGTATAAGCGGGCACGGGGTGTAACAGTATAATTAGGAACAAATGTGGGTGGAGGTGTTGGTTGTTTAGCCACATCATTTGTTGTGATGGACTTGTTTCGGGGGTTTGGTTTTCTTCTCCAAACGGGTTTTTCGGTCATGAGGAATGGGAGTGTTTATAGTGTAGGATTGATGGGATTAAGGAATGGATAAAATTTGTTGGATGGATTGGAATAAGATATGTTTGTGAATTTTGGGAAGTGTAGGATGAAATGGGCTAAAAAGTAGAAAAGGAGACAGCACCTTCGACCATCAGATGGCCGGTCCCCTTAAATAGGGGCCGGTCCCCTTAAATATTAAGGGGGACGCCTTATGATTTAAGGGGGCCGCCCATCTGTTGGTTCCCAGATTACTGGAAATGGGTTTTTGGCAGAAAATTGTAGAAAGGGTTGTGTTTTTGGGTTTAGTTTCAAGCAAGTCCAACTCTTTGAGGCAATTAAGCATGTAATAGATATTTATGCAAAACATGTTAATTAAAGAGATTAAGCAAACAAGTAATTTCATCTAGCATGTAAACATACTCATCAAGCAAGTAATATATATGGACTAGGAAACAATAAACTACACCAAGTATTTTCTTAATTATATGTAAGTGGGAAGATTAATGAACTATTTGATGGATCCTAATGTGTGCCTATGTGCAATAAATGGGAACTTAAGATAGCATGGACTTCTAGACTTGTTACAAACAAAATCTTAATAGACAAACCATGGTCCGCTTGATTTGACTTAGTTCACTTATAAATGTCATGTACATAAATATAGATGACAAATATGAGATCACCATGCATGATTTAAAGAAATGTTTTTAGCATTATTCAACAATGTTTGAAAGTGGGTTTTTATGTAGATGTGAAAGTTATTTGAATAAAATAGATTGGGTTTTATTTCAAAATGTGTTTATGAAGAATGGGTAAAAAAAAAATCCCAATCTTTGACTTTGATCGAAACAGAATTATGGACATAGATTAAGAAGAAAAATGAGATAGTAAAACATGTTAATAGAAAAGTGAAATAGTCATCTAAAAATTCATTTTTCCAAAATGTGAAATTTCTGTATATTTTTAAAGATATTAGATTTTTTTTTAAAATGGTTGTTAAAGATCTCATGCTCAAGGGAATTGGTTAAGGCTATTGTCACATGCTACCCTTTTCTACATATCCTATGGTCATAAGGAAGCGATGACGAAATTCTATATGTTTGATGCAAGAGTGTTGAATGGGGTATAACCTAACATCTATAGCTCCTTTGTTGTCGCACACTTATCTAACTTGATGCCATAGTCTACGAGAGCTTGTTTCATCCATAGTTTTCTAATCTTACTTCTATGTTAATGATTAATCCACTTAACTCATTTCACTTCATCACCATGAGTTTTCTAATAGTGGACATAGAAGATTTCCATTATAAACGTTATAGCTTAAGAGGGCCAAAGGGAAAAGAACAAGTGATTCTAGGTTCTAAGTAGATTCATATAAGCTATTATGTGTATATAGATAAAGGCATTATGAGCTAAATAGGCATGAAATAACTAGTCATTAATCTAAGCATATATTATAACAATAAACTTAAAAGGAAAGCGTACCTTTTAGTCTTCAGTAGATTTTTCTTCAAACGCTTCAAGGTGTCATATTGACTTATGGAAGCCAAACATAGATGAGTTTCCGAATTATTCAATGAGTGACGATTTAGCCACTTGGTCCCCATTGTCCCATTTGTCCAAAATTGTTTGAACCAAACATGGTTTGCATTTGCATGTATGGTGAAAGTATTCCCCAAGGGTTGAAACTTGGTTGAAGTGAATAATTCCACATTGGGTGATTATTATTATTAGGAAAGTTTTGTCTACCTTGATTTCTTCTAGGTTGAGGGGTTTTAGACCGAGGATGAGGATTATTTGGTCTATTTGGAGGTGGAGTTTTAGATCTTAATTTCGGTTTGGAAAATCCGGTTTTGGCTTTTAATGATGGTTTATAAAAACTTTTTACTTCCTCATCACTCGCAATAGGTATTTTTCTATCTTTTATAAGTATATACTTAGGTTTTGACTCTAATGGATTTTGTTTACTAGATTGACATTCAAACTTTACATTTTTATTTTCACTAGTTGAAACATTATTTGAGTTGAATCCTAGACCGGTTTTATCTCCCGAAGTTCCTTGAACACTTATTATTTTCTTAAGTGAGTTACTACTATTTTTAAATTTGTCAAGTTTGGAAATTTCATCTTTAAGTTTTTCGTTTTCATTTTTGACCTCTAGACATGTTTTACATTCTACAAAAACTTCTTTTCCTTTTTCCAAATGTTGTAGTTTAATTTTTAATTCGAGTACTTCATTTTTTAATCGATTATTAATATGTTTTAGTGACTTATTTTTAGCTATAACCTTTTGACCTAATTTGCATAACCCGTTATATTCATTATCTAGGTCTTTTTCATCTAATGATTGATTTTCATCACTAAAGTATTTGGTTTCGGAAAGTACCTCATTTGATGCCTTTGCTATAAGACATTTTTCGTCCTTTGTAATTTCTTTCTCATCTTCATCGCTATCACTCCATGCTCCTCCAACGAACGCCTTTTGATTTTGATCCCTTGACATCATTGGACATTTTCCGATGAGGTGATTTGGGTCGCCGCATTTGAAGCACTTCCTTTCGCTCTTGCTACTTTTGTCGTCTTTGTTTCTCTGGAATGCCTTTCTTTCATCATGTGGTTGTCTAACGAATCTTCCTCGTCTTTTAAAGAATTTCTTGAAGTCTCTTACGGCCATGGCATATTCTTCGTCATCACTTTCGGAGGTTGAGCTATCCTCGTCACTAGATTCCTTCCTAGCTTTCAATGCAATTGACTTGCTTTGCTCTCTTTTTCCTTTGACCAACTCGGAGTCTTTCTTTATTATTACTTCGTAGACTTTCAAGTTGCCGATCAACTCGTCAAGTTGAAGAGTTGACAAGTTCTTTGATTCTTCAATTGCCGTAACTTTAGCCCGCCATTTTGGATGAAGAGCCCTAAGAAATTTTCTAACAAAATTCTTACTAGAAAAACTCTCATCAAGTGCTTTTAAACTTGTGATGATAGTGTTAAACCTAGCAAAAGCATTATCTATTGATTCCTCTTCCGGAATCGTAAATTGTTCATATTGTTGAACAAGAAGATCTATTTTATTATCTTTGACTTGACTATTACCTTGGTGAGTTATTAGTAAGGAGTTCCAAATTTCTTTTGCGGTTTCACACATAAAGATCCTTTCGTATTCTTTACGTGGTAACGCTTTATAAATAACCATTTTTGCCTCATTGTTTTTAGCAAGTTTTCTTTTTAAATCATCACTTTATTTTTCAAAAGATACTACTTCATCCTTTTTAGTTTCGGGATTATTTTGAATAGGGGGAAAATCACCAAAGGTAATAACATGCCAAAGATCAAGATCTTTTGATTTCACATAAGTTTCGAATCTATTTTTCCAATAAAGAAAACCATCACTTTCAAATAGCGGTGGTCTTTTCATAGATTGCCCTTCTAAATATTTTTCCGATTCCATAGATCGATTCAAGTTTTAAAATACAGTTTATTTTAAAAATCTTGTTTGACGTGGCTCTTGATACCAATTGTGGAAAACTAGAAGGGGGGTTGAATAGTTTTACGTCTTTTTAGTTTATTATAAAAACTTTGTTTACTTTTAAAAACTTAGTTTCGAATTTATGTGAACTCAACTCTTGAACAATATGAACAAATATAAGTAAATCTAAATTAACAATGCAAGTAAAGTAATGAAATGAAAGATAGAGATGGAAAGATCGAACCGCGAGACAAAGGATTTATAGTGGTTCGGCTACAAGGACACCTTCCTTGCCCTACTCCACTCCTCGAGCACCTAACTCGAGAGTTTTCTTCACTATGTCAACAAGCTCCCTTATGGCGGAGAAAACCTTACACAACTTTCACTTACACCAATTTAACGACACAAAGCTAGATGCCGAGTCCTAATCGTAGCTAGAACCAATCTCACAACTTCTACACACCTTCTTCACAACTTATTCACACCATCTTCACAACTTCTTTACGACTTCTTCACAACTCCTTTACTACGGCTTCACAACTTTTTCACAACGGCTTCACAACTACTTCACGACCTAGCACTACTTATATACTCTTTTACTTCTTCACACCTTCACTACTTACACACCTTAACTTCTTCACTACTTCACTACTTACACAACTTAACTTCTTCACACCTTCACTACTTACACACTAATCTAGTCTAATCACTTATGTTCACACCTAATATACACACCTTATACACAAATGAATGAATGATTTACAAAGTTTACTAAACTAACAACTTAGGTAACAAGGTGATACTAAGTTGTAATACTGCTAGTCTTGTTTGATAGAAGTATTCTTCTTTTGCACTTGGATGGTAGAAGCTTGGATCACTTGGAAACCAATGCTTAAGAGTATATGATCAAAGGATTTAGAAAGATGTAAGAAGAGATTTAGAACAGAAGGTTTGGGGTGCAAAAGGTGAGGAAAAAGTCCAGGAATGAACCAGTATTTATAGGCAAAGCTGAGAAGCTAGAGGAGCGGGGCGGTCCCCTTAAATAGGGGGCGGTCCCCTTAATAATTAAGGGGGCCGCCTAGTAAATTAAGGGGGCCGCCCAATCCGAACGTTGCTCAGCTTTGTCTTTTTGTGGGGAAGGTTTTTCTGGAACATTTTAGCCATTTTTGGTTGAAAATTTAAATTCATATATTTATAATAGATTAAACATATTTATTTAATACAAAAAATGTTTTTCTAAAAGATATAAAATGTTTGTGACATTTTATAAAAAATTTAGTGATTAAGAAAAGGTTCATTTGATCATATAATGCATTAGGCATTTGTTTATTCATACCTTGAGTAATTAAGTTGTAGAAATGAATATTTACAACTAAATACTTGTTTATTTAATAAGTTTATGTTTAATGAGTTTACATTTTGTGATTATCAAAACATAGAGATATCAAGAAGTATTAATAATGTTTTTAGGCATTATTTATATCAACACGTTTCGTCGGTTTTTTTACGTTTTCGTTTTTATAACGCTTAGATTATACGTTTTCGTTCATTTTTTTCGTATAAAAACGAATGAAAACGTATCAAAATGGAAAAAAACATATAAAAATGAACGAAAACGTAAAAAAATAGACGAAAATGTTTAAAAAAAGGGACGAAAACGTAAAAATATAACAAAAACGTATAAAAAAGAAACGAAAACGTAAAAAATGATGAAAACGTAAAAAAACGGACGAAAACGTTAAAAAATGGATGAAAATGCATAAAAAGGGATGAAAACATAAAAAAAGGACGAAAATAGATAAAATTGGACGAAAACGTAAAAAATGGACGAAAACGTATAAAAACAGACGAAAACATAAAAACGGACGAAAACACATAAAAATGAATAAAAATGGATTAAAATGGACAAAACCGTATAAAAACAAACGAAAACGTAAAAAAAATCAGACGAAAATGTTTAAAAACAGACAAAAACGTATAAAAAGAACGAAAACGTCTAAAAAGGACGAAAACGTAAAAAAACTGACGAAAACATAAAAAAATTGACGAAAACGTAAAAAAAACGGACAAAGACATAAAAAACCGACGAAAACGTTAAATAGATTTTATTTTGATATAATTACACCACTGGACGCTTAGTCCAGTGATTGGGGCGTTGGTTTTTTGGCAACAAGACCCGAGTTTGAGCCTTTGCTGCCCTTTTTAATTAATTGAAAAAAATGAGGACTAACGGTGCAAAAAATGTTAACAGAGGGACTAACGGGCAAATATTATTTAAACATTTAATGGTCAAACTAACGGCCCATCCAAAATAGGGACTAAATGAGTGCAAGGTTTCAATAATAGGTATCTTTGGTGTAATTAAAACGACTTAGGGACTAAAAATGAAATTTGAGCAAACCACAGGGACCAAACGTGTAATTTTTTCTAAAATAAATTATTTACCATTGTATTATTTAAAATTATTGACTATTGTATGGCTTCACTTTCTTTTATTAATAACGCAACATAAACTTATTCTTTTATTAAACGAAAACTGTGAAGGAAAAAGAAAACATGTAGATTTACTCCCTTCATTCGATCATCACCACCTGTCCACATGTATGTGAATCATTATCTTTAAAAAGTCTATTAACAAAGGTGATATATGCTAAAATGAATGATAGTATGTGGAGTTTGTTAGACTCCTTGGACCGTTTAGAGCACTAGGGTTAAACAATAACAATGATAAGAACACGATACGCATCGGAATAATAAGAATATCATTATTATTGACAACAAGGTTTATTAATTATCATCTCTAAATACTAAAACTAATAATCATCTACAACCCCAATTCTACTTGATCAAGGTAGAACTTGTTACACACCTTGTAACAGGGATCAAGGACTTGACCTTGAGGCTGAACTAACTAACTAACTAACTAACCAACCCTAGACGTTTATAACTTACGTCTAGGTTACACACACACACCTTTAGTCGACTACATTATGGAAGACACGTATATAAAACCCTACACCATTGATCTCTTTATATAGAGAGATATTAGGGTTTACAAAATACTACGAGGGACTAATAAATAAAACTTCTTTTGCAAGTATGTCCCTTGTGTTTTGCATGTCTTCATATACTGCAGCAGAAGTACTTTGATTCAAAGTACGTTGATTCAGCAGTACTTTCATTCAAAGTACTTTGGTTCAGCAGTCCTTCATGTTTCATTCTTTCTTGTTTTGACACATCAAATCAATAAACCCAACAATCTTCCCCTATTTGATGATGACAAAACAAAGACATTCTTGTACGAACTTCCCTAGACGAAGTAGAGAAATTGAGATAATTAAATCTCACCATGAATGAAACAATCTTTGTCTTCCCCTTAAGCCATGCCATGCCACTCCAGCATCTCTTCCCCTTTTTGTTATCAACAAATAGGGAACGTAAGTAGTAGAAACTTCCCCTCGAGTGGTGCATGTAGATGATTAAACGTTCAATCAATAAGCTTCCCCTGAAACCAATATGTTTACATCATCTCTTGAATCTTCAATTCTGTAGGCTCCTTGTAATGATTACTAATGAAGAAAACCAAATATAACGAACTTGATGAAGAAGTAGAATAACCCAAACTTGTGTCTTATGTCTTGTACTATCCATGTGACTCCAAACTTATACCACCATTTAAGTAGACCGCAATCTCTTGACAAAATCCTCAACTAATATGAGACACTGAGCACTACAATGTAACTCCTTTAAGTGATAGCCAATGTGTGCATAGAGCATCATAAGAAAGATCACACATTGCTAGATTCGTCAAGTTGTTGTCACCACCATTAAGCACGAACAAGTTACCTCCTACTATAAGGTATGATAAGAACACGAACCTGTGATACTCAACTACAACATCAAATAAATGATATTCAACCTTCTTCGTAATCAGTTAATCCAATAAGAACGAGCCTTTAATCTTTCAAGAACAAAAACCAAACTCTTCTTGTGTGTGTAAATTAACCAACAACCTGTGTGTGTAAAACCATCTCTAATCAATCATATGTACTTCCCCTCACTGCTCGTAAATCATGCATATATATTGAACCATAAAACTCTTTTCTTGTCTCCATTAATCATCTAAACATACTTTGAATGAACAGTACCTTGGAGCCTAGCAGTACTTTAGTCGAGCAGCAGTACTTTAGTCGAGCAGCAGTACTTTAAATTTCATTCAAGCAGTACTTTTGAAAATAACGAGCAGTACTTTCAAAGTAAAACAGTTGTACCATATCAGTACTTTCAATAAGCAGCACTTTAATCAACCAATAACCATAAGAAACAGTCCAATTCGTTTTGATGAATACTGCCACAATCACATCAGTACGAGATAGAGACCATAATAATATTCAATCGAGCAATAGGGTTGTAGCCTTTACACAAACTCAGAACCGACCCACGATAGAAACCAATTAATTCAATTACCTCTGACCTATGGGTTTTAATTTATTTAAGAATCTTGCTATGGACCCATAATAACAATATGAGGTGTATTAAATAATCCATATTATACTCGTAATACTTGCACCGGCCCACATGTAATACAAAACACCATATACTTGATAAACAGTACGAGATTAAGAATAAAATATTCACTGCATCACTTTGTTTTCTCTTTATGACACAGTAAAAGCCATTGACTCATAATTTAATGAACCACCGAGACATTAAATCACAATAATAAATCCTTGAAGGTACCTTGCGCAAGACGACAAATAAAAGTAGCTAATTAATTAGTACGAAGTTTCATACCAGAATATATCATCAAAACTTTTTATCGACTTAAAAACGAATTTGTTCTAATCGTACCTCCTTCTTCAAACTGCTTTCATCGAAAAACCTTGTAGAATCCCTAGGTAACGAGCTAACCTGGTTCTGATACCACATGTGGAGTTTGTTAGACTCCTTGGACCATTTAGAGCACTAGGGTTAAACAATAACAATGATAAGAACACGATACGCTGCGGAATAATAAGAATATCATTATTATTGACAACAAGGTTTATTAATTATCATCTCTAAATACTAAAACTAATAATCATCTACAGCCCCAATTCTACTTGATCAAGGTAGAACTTGTTACACACCTTGTAACAGGGATCAAGGACTTGACCTTGAGGCTGAACTAACTAACTAACTAACTAACCAACCCTAGACGTTTATAACTTACGTCTAGGTTATACACACACACCTTTAGTCGACTACATTATGGAAGACACGTATATAAAACCCTACACCCTTGATCTCTTTGTATAGAGAGATATTAGGGTTTACAAAATACTACGAGGGACTAATAAATAAAACTTCTTTTGCAAGTATGTCTCTTGTGTTTTGCATGTCTTCATATACTGCAGCAGAAGTACTTTGATTCAGCAGTACTTTCATTCAAAGTACTTTGGTTCAGCAGTCCTTCATGTTTCATTCTTTCTTGTTTTGACACATCAAATCAATAAACCCAACATAGTATTTAATCCAGAAATTAGTTAAAATCGAAGATCAAATGAGTAAAACGACCAGCAATCCAAATGGGGTGAATTGGTTTCGAAATTGAATTACAATAATAGAATGTTTGTTTACATAATACAAGAGGAAGAAGTTTTACAACAGTCAAAGCTAGTTACAAGTGAAAGGATTAACAACTATTTAAAAGATGGTTTTGGCGCCAAAAGCTGTTAAATCAGCTATGAAAAATACACGTGCACCTCACATGTGTGGTTTAAAACCCCACACGTGCCCCTTACGTGCCAACAACTTATTAAGAGACTTGTACATGTATCAAAAGGTTCAATTTTACACTTCACGACGTGAAATGCACATATAATTAATGCTATTGACCTATATAAACTTATGTAGTGTGATTAATTAGTGTTTGGTTTTTGGTTTCAATTCGCTTCTACATTTTAGTTTAGATTAAGAAACTCAATATTTGAACTAGCCTCGCAAGTTGTCAGTTTTTGTGTCTCTTGTGCTTATTTAGCTGAATAGCGATGTTATATGCTTATTTGGTTGATATGTTATTGATTTCTATTATCGTTAAAGACTTTAACTACAAGTTTAGTTGACCGTTTATTGTTGTTTCAATAGGTCTGCTACATGGGCACGAAAGATGCGTCACGTGAATACCGTATTGGATATGAATCACAATGTTGACTTTGCCATAAGGCCGTGAACTGATTTTGTTGGAATGTATAACGGACTTATTTATGGGAATGAAGTTTTAGAGAACGTAATTAGAGATTAAACTGGAGCACTAAATGTGGTTAAAAATAATAATGAGCACGGCAATTGTCTAGAATGGATTCTGAGTTTGGTTTAATAGGTGGAAGTGATTGGAAAAATATGTGGTGGATTTTGCTATTAAGGTTGGATGGTATGTTTTGATGGTCGTTAGAAATGGATATTTAATAGTGCTGAGTCAGTTTGATTCAGATGGTAATGGTACTAGAACTTGTCATGACTTAAACAATGGTGTCAAAATGGTCAATTGTCTTGCAGTTTCATCGGACGAAAGTTACTTAGGAGCGGTATATCTTTTTCTTGTACGCACTTAATTTCACTTTGGTATGGCATTGTTATTTGTAGGTGTTTGTTTATAAACTGATTTATATAGGAAAAAAGTTTATCTGTCTTCAAAGTATTGGCATTCAATTCGCATTTGTAAACTTAACTTAAAAAATGTATTCACTTGCAGAATTTTGATTTCATTTTAATTAATACTATATTTGATGTTACACAAACGATGTTTAAGTATCATTTTTTATTATAACGTCTTGTTTGTATATGTTGTAAATTGCAGTTGTTGCAAAAAAGCTTTTTTTAAAGGTTATAAGTTTAAGCCACATAATTTGAATTCGGTGTTAACGTGAGACGGGGTGATATCGGTTTTTGTTGACTTCCACGATAACAAACCTTGTAGCTTTCATGGACCAATGTGGCAAGATTTCTGCAAAAAAAACACAAGATTGATGGTTCTCAAACATTTGTGATGTATTTTATCATTGGACATTTGTGACGACCCCCTTTTTTGAAAGTAAGATCTTACAACATTTGTTATTTGTTATTTTGATATATTTTGTACGTGTTTACTTATAGGTTTTTTTAAGGATCTGACTTTTGGAAAAAGGCTTTGTATATGAATCATGCACTACTACACAAAAGCTTATTCGGATCACCTCAAAAAGATCACTTTTGTTAAAGACCGCTGCCTATAAATATCAGTCCAATTCTCAGTTTTTGGTCATCCTTTTTCACACACAACTTTCTGAGTCTAAGACTCTTATCACATCTTCTCTTCTTTGATCATTTAGTTTAGTTTTTTTTAAAGAGTGATCCTATCATTCAACCAAGTGATCACCTTCATTCCTCTACTAGTGCAAGAGAAGAACACGAAGTATCAACAAGATACAAGGTGTTATAGTTATAGTTAGTGCACTTGTAACATATTGTTACATACTTGTTGTATCCTAGCATACACCAAGTTGAATTTTCTTTTGTGTAGTTTGTGAGAGTAGATCATTGTGATCTAGTTGAGATCTTGGAGATCTTTTGTAGCTTGTGGGCTTGTGTGTTGATCAAGGGTAGATCGAGTAGATAGAGTAAAGTGTGTTAATTGTGTGATTTAGTAAGGATCGGGTTGATCGTGGTAGACTGGTACTAGCTAAGATTAGTACTCGACATTTAGCTTAGAACTCTCGAGTTTGGTACTCGGGGAGTGGAGTAGGGCGAAGAAGAGCTTCGTGACCGAACCACTATAAATCTCTTTGTCTCGGTTTGATCTTTCCATCTCATTTCTTTATATTTATTGTTTATATTAGATAGTATAGTTTAGTGTTCATATTGGTGTTGATTGATTTCACAAAAGAATCGAATCAAAGTTTTTCACAAGTAAAGTTTTATAACAAATGAAAAACCGGTAAAACTATTCAACTCTCCCTTCTAGTTTTACTCTCCAAACTTCAACCACATATTTTAAATGAGTATTAATTAGTCGCCCATGAAAAAAACACACACGTAAATATCACTCACACCATCACAACTCAAAAGACAATAGACTACTAAAGCCCTTGACAAGAAAACAAACAAGTCATAAAAGTAGCGACCATAATAGTAGTTTGGGATAGTTTCTCAAAATGAATTGAACACATTCAACATACACAAGTCTCAAGCAAGTAAAAAACATCATATCTAAATCACTATCATAGCTGCCTCAAAACTACCAACGCCCAATGTAGCACGACAACGCTCCCAAATAAGCAGCTAAAAGCACCCCTCCACAAACTCTGTAGGCAAGATGTCGAGCATATGTCCCGATATACAACACGCTGGGACCAAAGACAGATCCAAACAGAAAAACCACTAGAAGGATCTTGAAGAACAAAAAGCTTCGCGGAGTTTCATTAGCATTCTTTGCGACTACAGTTAGTAGAATTCCAGAAACATAAAAAATGAGCATACCAATCAGAAAGATAATAAAGCCTCCGCCCGTCGGAATGTGTTTTTCCGAAACAAGGCCGGGAATGATACATATCCCTGTACATGTAATGACCACCCCAAAGGTAAGGAGAATTTTGATCTTGATCAAAGAAGGAGGCCTATTACATTTAATACAACCAACGTAAGAAAACTGAAATTTAAACAATTTATGTACGACGAATAACAAACCGACTGTTACAGTTTACCAATAGCTATTCCATACTTTCTTTTCGAAAAGGCAATACATTTGAAAACCAACGGATTTTCAATAAGTAATCATAAACATATAACCGAAACTTAGAGTATATGTACAAAGAGTCTAACAAAAGTGACGTAATTACGATTTCAGTATATAACATTGAAAAAAGCTAGAACACAGAAAATAATTAGCTTACCACCAATCCGGCCGATTCAATGTGTTCACCTGCTGATATTGATTTTCACTGTTTTGAATACAATGTTTGAAAATTTATATTAGAAAAAAATAAAACCTAACACAATATATTCGACTCAATACTATAAACAAATACTATCAGCACAAACTATAAGACAATTAACAAAAGTCAGTACAGCAGTTTTGATATAGAACACCAAGTTGATCGATGAAGAAATACATACATATCAACTGATGAGTAGTCGCTGTTCGGTACCGATGGTGTGTTGATCGGTGATGTTAGGGTTACGGTTGCTTTCCCTGCCATTGTTAAATTGTTACGTACGTACATTGGTGAATAGATCTCATCCTTATTTATAAGGGATTTTGTAGGTATGGCAAACCATAAATCAGGAAATATTAGGGAAATACCTGAATCGTAGATCACAATAGTACAATACAAGAAAAACCAGAAATTGATAAATTACAGTATGAACATAGACTTTCCTGAAACAAGAACATAAAGTAGACCCAACCGAATAGAGAACGAGATCGAGGCACGTGTTAGACACGCTTCCCTTAAAACAGATTCGCCGTCCATTAGGCGTCTATTTCCCATGGTACAACGATCGGAACAATATGTTGTATTGCCGGATGTGACCTAAGCCTGAAATTCTCATCGGAAAAGAGTATATCTCGTATGAAAACGAAAGTACATGTTTCTGTGTGGTTACTTCTTGTGTTGGTTTCTTTCGTGTGTATTCTTAGTCATTTCTAGAACAACAAGAAGGTTAGTATAAATACTACCAACTAGTAACATATGGTGTAATAGCATGCATTAAATCCATTTAATGACCATAAACACTCATCAACCAAATAATTGACTAGTTAATTGTTCTAATGACCATTAACCATGCAATTAATTTGGTGTTACAAGTTTATCTCATGCAAATAAGATTCATAACTTCTTGTTCTAAACACCTCACTTTGAGAATAGATATCTCATTCACACATTTAACACCAGATTTTCCAACAATCCCCCACATGAAAGGAGATCGATTCAAAAACACACACGCAAATTTCCAATGAAAATTTCAACAGTTGAATCCTGCATAGGATATGTAGGTGTTACCCTTTGAACCTTCCCTTATGAAATATACTTAGCCTACTAGCTGCCAGTAGAACGCGATGTCTTTGAACTGATCCGCTATTTATATAGACGACAATATAAGTTCACACAGGACTCTCCCTGACATAGTCAAATCCTCATAGTTGTGTTCGTTATGGTAATGAACACTAGCCTGGTTCTGCGAAAGCTTTTAGGAATTGTGCCCCACATATTTCCCTTCGAAGCGACCCCACTTCTGTAACACCCCAACCCGACAAGGGTAAAGATGTCACACTAATGGTTTCATATCAAATATAACAAAGCATACATTTCAAGTAATACAAGAATCTCAAAGGTTACAAATGAAATACTGAAATTACAAGGTTACAAAATGCGAATACAAATTCTAAAATATAAAAACTTCTAATCAACTCTAATCCAGAATAACTATTAAGTCTTCTAAGTCCAAGGTACTCTCCACTCATTACCCAACTTCCAACTAAAACCTGCCGCAGGAAAAGAAATACGGCTGAGCTTAAAAAGCCCAGTGAACAGATATATATAAACGGAAATGATAGCAAAAGGAAACGAACATATATGGTATAGTGCAATGGAATAACATAAGATATAAACAAAGGTACAAAGTAAGAAAGGTAAAGGGTCAGTAATCCACCACGAGCCCGAACACAAATCAAATATAGTAACCATGTCTTCAAATCATATAGAGGGGAGACCTCTCAGATAATCAGATAATATGAGGGGTGTCCTCATTCTTAAAATGGAGTAGCGAACTCCCGAACTTGTGAAAGACGTGGATTGCACCCAGCATCAGTCACCGAACAATATATAATATCAAATCATGTTAAGTCCATGAACACGGACACGAACCTAGGATTGCAATCCATACGCCCCCCGAACAATAATATAGACCAAATATAATATGCATGCAACGAATAATATGGGGACGGTGTGAGAAATCACTCACCCACACGTGAGTCATGTCAAAGGTGCATCAATGACACGGCCATGTTACCTTCATGGCTAGGAAACGAACTTGGCTCAGGTATCAAACTGAAGGGTCAAAGTCAAAGGTCCAAATCATAGCAAAGGTTCAAATACTCTAAGTCAACGAATCATAGTCCAAATCCAAATATCAAAGGTTCATGGCAAAGGGTTCATATCAAAAGTTCAAAGTAAACATGGTCATATCGAACATCAAAGTCAAAATGAATCGAATAAACGAACCAAGGTGTAGGGAAGATAGCAATGGCATAGGAAACCCTAATATGAATCGAATCAAAAGAAAATGAAGGCACCTTATTAAAAAGGGCATAATATCTGTACCTTCTACCGCACGTGCAAATATATCTAGAATACAAAGATCGGAAACAACTCCATCTTCCGCGAATCTACACGAATACATGGTCTTCTTATTATTAAAATCTTCTTCACGTCAGATTTCTCATTTTAGTCGGCTTTCCATTTTTAGTAATCTTCTATTTTAGGCAGGTTTCCCGAATTAGCCGGTTTAGTCATTTATGATATAATTACTGTTAATTTAGGTTAAAATGATGAAAAGATTATTATTATAATTTAGGGTTCATTTAAGACAAGTTACAATAGTTTAGAGTCTAAGTGTCATTATTTCAAAGCTTAAGGTCCAAAGTGTACAAATACATGTCTAGTTTTTCCTTATTTTATTTAATCATTCCCATTGTACAACAAAACAATACGAGACGCTCTCTTCTCTGATTCGAAAATGGAAAAACGCAAAAGACTACCATGCATGCATTTCATCTTCCTCGTACGCAACATATACCGAAAACGATACGCGTTCAAACAGCCTATATGGTCACGTTACTCACACTACAACAGCGAATACGAATATTCATAACCATGCCCAACGTGCGACACAACCCACACATAAACTTCACGACACAACTAAACTCGCGACACCCTTTTTTTTTTTTTTTTTTTGTTATTTGCTGCGATGTGAAACAGAGACACAAGCATGTTTTACACTCATTCCATCCCCATTCACACAGCCATAAACGTATGAATCACAGCCCCTTTCGACCCTTCCAAAGCCTAACCCAAACCACACTTAGATTCGACACACACTAACACCACACGACCTACTTTACTTGCATGAAACTCGACCGTTTTACAGCCCTTTTACACACGCCAAAACACGCGTATCTCATCCTTGTTCCCAGCCTATTTCGACACCCATACAGCCCACACATGGTGGCTCATTCTCACACCCACACGACACCCTCTTAATATGTATATAGATGCGATATGAAAACAGAAAGGAGAACAAGCAAGTATCACTCTTTTATTTTAGTTCGAATAAGATTTGTTCCATATGTGCGTGCTTGAACACAAACAAATCAAAACATGAAAACATGAGAGTTGGACAAGACATGGGTCGAATATGTGCAAGCTTTTACAATCGTTGTATTGGGAATATTAGTTATAATCTCATGTGATTCTTTTATGATTTCATGCGACTTTCCTACGTATAACATATATGTTTTACATTGACTCATATTAGTTTAAATGTGAACGTGTTACACAGATTCAATGAAAAGAAGTCGAACAAGGTTAAAGTGATACGAGTACCTCTAAGTCGATATGGAAACGAATTTAGAAAGACGGATCAAGGAACCAAAACGAAAACCCTCTCGAACCAAGGAACCCTCGATCAAAATAATTATAAGACACCACGATCACTACCAATGAACACCACGAATCCGCTTTCACCATGATCACCACAGCCTTCTTGGCACCTTTCACACCTCCTATGGACCATCTTTACACCCTTTGAATGGTGTCATAAATATGCAGCCGCCTGTGTATAGTCTCTAGGGTTTTTTTTGGAAGTGTGATACGGATGGTATTGTCGGTTGAAAAATATAAAAAGGGTAATGGAGTTATGGCTGAAAGATAGCCGAGTATTTAATTTAGGTAGGTCAAAACATGCATGAATCATGGCTGTGAATATATGGTGTAAATGGTAAGGGATGACATAAATGGAAAAAAAGAAAAAAAAAAAACGTGTATGTTACTTTGTTTCCATGTGTTGATTTGGAGAAAATATGGGTGAGGATATGTCACAATTAAATGTGACGTGTGGAGCAATTATTCGAACATATAAGGATATATGTAAAAATCCTTTATTTGATAAAATTTATTCTGAGAGATCTTGTATTTTCTCACCAACGAAACAAAAGAGGATAGGTGCAAATGGTCGGTTTCATACTTTTAGAAACAAGAGAAAAACATGCAAAGTTTTGGAGGTAATGTTTATAAGTCGTTGGCACCTTTAGCCTAGGATTTGGAACCATATTTATTTTAATAACATTTAATGTGTAGTATTTATCACTTAATTATTTACTTAGACTTTAGGTTAAATTTTTAATATGTACTTGTATAATATAGGTTTAGGATTGCCATCATCACGTGTAATAGAGGGTAATTTGAGAAATTTAAATGACGATGAAATGAGGCTTTTACAACTCTTCCCTTCTAAAAGAAAATTTTCGTCCTCGAAATTTGAAGTCGCAAAGTTAAACGAAATCGTAGCAAGTCGCAAAAGTTCATCACAAACATTCTCACGCCCGAGGAGGTTCTTCCAAAAGATCTTCAGACCAAAAGTTTCTCATGACTCAATCAAAACAAGGTGGGTTCAAATTTCTCAGAAGAAGAAAAATTAGGTTGATTCCGATCAAAAGACCATGCAACAAAAATGGAGGATAAGTGAATCTTCCGGAAGGCTCATATGGAATACGAACAAGATTTCAAATCAAATTGACTGTGTGAACAGCGAAGAGCTCTACAAGGAGTTTTCAAGATATATGACCGAGGTCAACAGCATGCAAAACGAGAGTCCAAGCTCATCCAGATATTTAATGAACGAAGGTAGAGTATACGCATAGGTAGAATGAACTTAAAGTCTCACTAATCACGGATAATCCAACGGAGATCAAATTCTAAACTTCTTAGGTACTCCCCAAGATATCCTATGCCCACAACAAGTGCACGTTATATGATGTAAGTATTATCACATTGGCCAGACGTCATAATACTGGCATCATATAAATATGCCCTCATGATGGTCATACTTTATCTCAAAGTCGTAATCAAAACCACCTATCTTAATCCACCTAGTACTTCTACAGTCTCAGAGGTCAACCAAAATCGAATGCCATAGTCAAGAGGGAAAACGAAACTATTCGCAAGAGTATCAAAGCTCCAGATTGCCTAACAGAAGTGAGGTACGCCGTCACAAGCATCATATCTCCCACAATTCGCCAAAATCTCTCAAAACAAAGCCATCACCGAACATACGAAAATAAATACGAACTGAAATACTTCTAGGGAACTTAAATCATAAGAGGATCTTATTACTTTATAACGAAACTTAAGAGGGTCAACGGAAATGAAAGTTAGTCGCCAATAACTTCGGCCTTCATAGAATCAATTCTTCCAAACATAAAGGGCCTGTTTCAAATTTTCGTTCGTTCAACACGTCCAATCTCTTCAAGTCCGGTTAATATGTCTTCGTTGTCCATCAATCGGGAAGTGAAACCAAAATCGGGAACTTGTGTCTGGTTCGTCGAGCCTCCTGCAGTTCTTCTTGGAATGTGATGGAGTAATGTGAATTTCTGGCATGATCTTTAAATCTCTTCATCATCCAGTCTGCTTCCGCTCTCAATTCATCTTAGTACAACCAAGATGAATAGGGAAGTGAGACTGCATGTCTTCATCAGCTCCAGGTTCGCCATCTTGACTAGAATCTCTTATTCTGCATCGCCAACCCTTCTACCTTGTAAGGAAAGTCTTCACTCTTCAGGGTGGCCGCCGTTGTTGTCTTGATGCGCTTCTAGTTGTCTTGATGCATACGAAAACTTTCTGTGCAGCAAGGGAGTATCACCGAGTCTCTTCCTGAAATATCCCAAAATTGTTCCGCCCGAGGGTATGGAAGCTAATTTCTATCTCAGCTTTTCCAAAACTCCATTCTCAATCAAACTAAGCTGTTTCTCTCTGTTCACGAAATTTCTCAATGGTATCATAAGTTGCAAACATCTTCTAGAATTCTTCTGCAAAGTTCAAAAGGTTTCAGTTCTTCGTTCTGCTATCGGTCTTGACCAATTGGTGATAGTTTTCAAAACTTGCGGGATTTAAAGAGGTATCCTCAAATAAGAACATCGTTGTCTTTACAAATATCAATCTCTCAGAATGCACAAACGATCGACGAATTTCCTAGCAAAGTGCAAAGATGATTTTCATGCTTTTCCTCGTCTCCGAATGTACTATCAAGTCATACAATGACCATTTGACCAAGTACTTACGAGAAAACATCATTTATCAAATTCACGAGACCGTCAGAGCTTTAGCTAATACCATTAGCGTCACTAACCGTCATAGCAGTCGTTTATGAATACGGAAGGAGATTCCAAGAATAGAATTCAATTTATACTTCCATCTGAAGGAAACTTCACGCTCTGAAATAGAACAGATACATAGTCGTTTCAGGGAGGATGATGGCTCTTAACGGTAATACGGTTCAGCTTCCTGTAATCCATACATATCTCCAGTCACCATTCTTCTTTATCGCGAACGAAACTAAAACACGCCCAGAAAATACACATAATTAAACTCACTTCCTGGTCTTCGGTTGCTGCTCTTCCCGGTCGTTCACATCAATTGGTATGATCCGACAGACATCTTCTCTTAGAGACTCGACAATCTCTCGGTATCAAGTCAAATCCTTCTTCACACTCCGGTGGGAAAACATGTGGTTCCGTCATGAATCATATTTAGAAAACTCAGGGTGCCAACATAACTCTCAAGATACGATTCATTCATTGGTGTACAAAATCGGTTCTAGGAAAACTTAATAACCGCGAACGTAACATACGAGTCTCCAGAGTAAAAGGGTTTAACAATCGTTAATCATAGTAGGGAGATCAAAATTGTTGCAAACACCAAAGGTGAGACATAGAAGGGTAGTTGTCAATATTAGAGTGATCAATCAACCAATTCCTTGAAGGAATAAAATCGAAGTTAACTATCTAAAGAAAGACGGATCACAAACCAAATCTTTATCATTCAAAAGTGAGGGGGAAACATTCTTATACTCGTGGTTACACACCACAAGACTTCTCGTAAGGACAGAGATGGGTGAAACAAAATCAAATAGTGTCGGAAGATTCATAGATACTTATCAAGAGCAAGAGACAAATGACAAAACATATCAAGTACTTCATCGCCATGGAGGTTCTTAGGATGACCGAATAGGCATCAAAATGATTAACGAAAGGATCAGAGGTTAGAGTCAGAATCTGAAGATAAGGATTAATTAGTGTCAGGCAATTACTATGAAATTCTCAATGCCTTCAAGTTTTAATCAGGTTCAAATTTTAGGTGGTGCAAAGTATAAGCTTTCAATTTCCAAAAGTGATATCAACATGATCTAACCAAAAGCAAGGCACGAATCAGAGTGATGCGGAAGCAATGATAACTAAACAGATGCCTTATAGTCTACCCATTCCTCACTGGTCAAACTCAAGTCCTTATAGGGAAATCCTAAAGCAAATTTTCAAGGTTGTCTTACGAGCGCCTACAGGGAAAACTTAGTGGTCCTAACTTACACAGGTCAAGGGTAAATGTATTACGAATCGTAACCTGTCTCTCTGATACCATAATTGTAACACCCCAACCCGACAAGGGTAAAGATGTCACACTAATGGTTTCATATCAGATCAAACAAAGCATACATTTCAAGTAATACAAGAATCTCAAAGGTTACAAATGAAATACTGAAATTACAAGGTTACAAAATGCGAATACAAATTCTAAAATATAATAACTTCTAATCAACTCTAATCCAGAATAACTATTAAGTCTTCTAAGTCCAAGGTACTCTCCACTCATTACCCAGCTTCCAACTAAAACCTGCCGCAGGAAAAGAAATGCGGCTGAGCTTAAAAAGCCCAGTGAACAGATATATATAAACGGAAATGAAAGCAAAAGGAAACGAACATATATGGTATAGTGCAATGGAATAACATAAGATATAGACAAAGGTACAAAGTAAGAAAGGTAAAGGGTCAGTAATCCACCACGAGCCCGAACACAAATCAAATATAGTAACCATGTCTTCAAATCATATAGAGGGGAGACCTCTCAGATAATCAGATAATATGAGGGGTGTCCTCATTCTTCAAATGGAGTAGCTAACTCCCGAACTTGTGAAAGACGTGGATTGCACCCAGCATCAGTCACCGAACAATATATAATATCAAATCATGTTAAGTCCACGAACACGGACACGAACCTAGGATTGCAATCCATACGCCCCCCGAACAATAATATAGGCCAAATATAATATGCATGCAACGAATAATATGGGGACGGTGTGAGAAATCACTCACCCACACGTGAGTCATGTCAAAGGTGCATCAATGACACGGCCATGTTACCTTCATGGCTAGGAAACGAACTTGGCTCGGGTATCAAACTGAAGGGTCAAAGTCAAAGGTCCAAATCATAGCAAAGGTTCAAATAGTCTAAGTCAACGAATCATAGTCCAAATCCAAATATCAAAGGTTCATGGCAAAGGGTTCATATCAAAAGTTCAAAGTAAACATGGTCATATCGAACATCAAAGTCAAAATGAATCGAATAAACGAACCAAGGTGTAGGGAACATAGCAATGGCATAGGAAACCCTAATATGAATCGAATCAAAAGAAAATGAAGGCACCTTATTAAAAAGGGCAGAATATCTGTACCTTATACCGCACGTGCAAATATATCTAGAATACAAAGATCGGAAACAACTCCATCTTCCGCGAATCTACACGAATACATGGTCTTCTTATTATTAAAATCTTCTTCACGTCAGATTTCTCATTTTAGTCGGCTTTCCATTTTTAGTAATCTTCTATTTTAGGCAGGTTTCCCGAATTAGCCGGTTTAGTCATTTATGATATAATTACTGTTAATTTAGGTTAAAATGATGAAAAGATTATTATTATAATTTAGGGTTCATTTAAGACAAGTTACAATAGTTTAGAGTCTAAGTGTCATTATTTCAAAGCTTAAGGTCCAAAGTGTACAAATACATGTCTAGTTTTTCCTTATTTTATTTAATCATTCCCATTGTACAACAAAACAATACGAGACGCTCTCTTCTCTGATTCGAAAATGGAAAAACGCAAAAGACTACCATGCATGCATTTCATCTTCCTCGTACGCAACATATACCGAAAACGATACGCGTTCAAACAGCCTATATGGTCACGTTACTCACACTACAACAGCGAATACGAATATTCATAACCATGCCCAACGTGCGACACAACCCACACATAAACTTCACGACACAACTAAACTCGCGACACCCTTTTTTTTCTGTTATTTGCTGCGATGTGAAACAGAAAACACAAGCATGTTTTACACTCATTCCAGCCCCATTGACACAGCCATAAACGTATGAATCACAGCCCCTTTCGACCCTTCCAAAGCCTAACCCAAACCACCCTTAGATTCGATACACACTAACACCACACGACCTACTTTACTTGCATGAAACTCGACCGTTTTACAGCCCTTTTACACACGCCAAAACACGCGTATCTCATCCTTGTTCCCAGCCTATTTCGACACCCATACAGCCCACACATGGTGGCTCATTCTCACACCCACACAACACCCTCTTAATATGTATATAGATGCGATATGAAAACAGAAAGGAGAACAAGCAAGTATCACTCTTTTATTTTAGTTCGAATAAGATTTGATCCATATGTGCGTGCTTGAACACAAACAAATCAAAACATGAAAACATGAGAGTTGGACAAGACATGGGTCGAATATGTGCAAGCTTTTACGATCGTTGTATTGGGAATATTAGTTATAATCTCATGTGATTCTTTTATGATTTCATGTGACTTTGCTACGTATAACATATATGTTTTACATTGACTCATATTAGTTTAAATGTGAACGTGTTACACAGATTCAATGAAAAGAAGTCGAACAAGGTTAAAGTGATACGAGTACCTCTAAGTTGATATGGAAACGAATTTAGAAAGACGGATCAAGGAACCAAAACCAAAACCCTCTCGAATCAAGGAACCCTCGATCAAAATAATGATAAGACACCACGATCACTACCAATGAACACCACGAATCCGCTTTCACCATGATCACCACAGCCTTCTTGGCACCTTTCACACCTCCTATGCACCATCTTTACACCCTTTGAATGGTGTCATAAATATGCAGCCGCCTGTGTATAGTCTCTAGGGTTTTTTTGGAAGTGTGATACGGATGGTATTGTCGGTTGAAAAATATAAAAAGGGTAATGGAGTTATGGCTGAAAGATAGCCGAGTATTTAATTTAGGTAGGTCAAAACATGCATGAATCATGGCTGTGAATATATGGTGTAAATGGTAAGGGATGACATAAATGGAAAAAAAGAAGAAAAAAAAAACGTGTATGTTACTTTGTTTCCATGTGTTGATTTGGAGAAAATATGGGTGAGGATATGTCACAATTAAATGTGACGTGTGGAGCAATTATTCGAACATATAAGGATATATGTAAAAATCCTTTACTTGATAAAATTTATTCTGAGAGATCTTGTATTTTCTCACCAACGAAACAAAAGAGGATAGGTGCAAATGGTCGGTTTCATACTTTTAGAAACAAGAGAAAAACATGCAAAGTTTTGGAGGTAATGTTTATAAGTCGTTGGCACCTTTAGCCTAGGATTTGATTTGGAACCATATTTATTTTAATAACATTTAATGTGTAGTATTTATCACTTAATTATTTACTTAGACTTTAGGTTAAATTTTTAATATGTACTTGTATAATATAGGTTTAGGATTGCCATCATCACGTGTAATAGAGGGTAATTTGGGAAATTTAAATGACAATGAAATGAGGGTTTTACAACTTCTCTCTCACATAGGTGATTCCAATCGAATCATTAAAAGCGATAAGCTTATCCTCATATTGTCACTGTTATAGGAATGGACTAGGAAGTTTACAAACTCCCTTATATGGACGGAGAATTGATTACTCCCCCACAGTGACCTCCCTCGGTTTATACAATTAGGTTGTCCTATTGAACCCAGATCTTGGGATCTCCAGTCAGCTGGGGTTAGGTTTTCCTTCATATAAACTTTTCCGGGGCTTTAGTCCCATTCCTCCACACGACTTGGTAACTCACTCTCTGATTAAGCCTTTTATAAGCGGATCCGCATTGTTATCATTTGACTTCACATTGTCGAAAGTAATAACTCATGTTGAGAGTAGTTGTCGTATTGACAAAATATGTCTTGACTCACCATTATACATTGTGATATAAGCCCTGCCAATTCTTTAATAGCTATCACAGTGTATACAAATGTTGGTGTGTCATCTTTTATTAAACGTAAACATTTTGTCTCTTATCCAAATTTATCTATAGAGATAAAATCATATCCTTTTGTGGACCTAGTTATATTTTATATCTAGAAGATATAAAAAATACTAGTCATTTCAAGAGTGTATACATAGCCACTCATGATTTGAAATCAAATGGTCATTAATAACATTAATTACCCATCAAATAGTTGTTATGTTTTGCTCTAAACAGAACCGTCCCAATAATTCATGAGTATGTCAAGTGGGTAACACCTCCGTCTCTATTTTGAATAGATGTTGATTGGTGTCATTTGAACTCTAGCTGGGCCGGAATCCCCCACATTGAACCTATCTCAAGAATCTTGTAGAAATGGTTCTTCCTTTCAACATCAATCTCGTTTAAGAGGTGCTCTTTTGAGAATATGACACGAATAACCTTAGTAATTTGTCACTACACAAGTTTCATATTTGTGTATGCACTCCTTGAATGTTTGACGTTAATTATTTTCCATATCATAATTAACAAATTCCATGTCTAGCATGCTATAGACCAAGGAATCAAGCATATGAACAGAAGATGCATCATTCTGATTATTCATTGCTTCGTCTACTAACATTCTTCTATAAGACAAATTATTTATGAGATTCAGTCACCACCTTAAACCACATGTTTTAGGTGTATCTCAAAATAGGTATTTGTGTAAGTCTCACACACACGTCATCCATATTCACTTGTGATTATATAATCACATATGATTACATGCAATCATGTGAATATAATCACATATTATGAATTTGTAATCATTACATCCAATAAATATACGTCTCATAAACGAATGAACGTAAATAGCTCACTTTGATGACCATTACTACAATTACATTAGTTACAAAAACAATGTAATTTGTTGTCTTCTTTTATACTACACATATACGAGTTTTATCGACACAACGTCGATAACAAGAATCTGTAGCATTTCGGCATTTCTTCCGAAATGACAAACTTAGATTAATTTCAACAATAGTTGCAACAACTCGTAAGTATTTATTTCTTTTAGTATAACAACTCGTTTGATTATTTGCAAAAATATTCACAACCGAATATTTGCAACATCTAAACTCTCTCCATACTCGATAAAAATCAAGTGACTTGTGTATTGTCATGGTACTAAGCCAGTACCATTGAACTAAACAACACCAAGACTATTTATGTGCAAAAGTCCCGAAAAGTAATTATGTGCAACCAAACCTTAAAACTGCTTTTGTGTCCAAACATCCGCTTAACCACATTTTTCTACACACACAAAATTTTCGGAAACCAAACAGGCCTTTAACATCACTTTGTTGCACACAATTTCAGTAGCCAGGCCAAGAAACTAATTTTCTGCATAAAAACTCGGTCACCAAAACGCCAATTTTCTGCATAAAAGTTTTAGAACCAAACAGCCTTTTAAAGGTACGTTTCTCCACAAAATTCAGCAACCAGCAACCAATTCTCTGCATAAAAATTCAGCAAACAAAAAGGCTTATTTTCTGCATAAAAAAATCAGCACCAAAAAAGCTTAAAAATTCAGCAACAAGTTGCCATTTTCAGCATAAAATTCAGCAATCAAACAACCCTTTAAAGTTATTTTTCCTGCACAAAAAGTTTCAGCAACAAAATAACCCTTTAAAGTCACACGTTTCTACACAGAAATTTCAGCAAATAAACAACCCTTTAAAGTTAATTTTTCTGCACAAAATTTCAGCACCAAAACAGCCCTTGAACATCACTTTTCTGCACAGAATTTTCAGCAACAAATCACCCTTTTAAAAGTTTTTTTTTTTTTGGCACAAAGATTTCAGCAACCAAAAAGCGAGTTTTCTGCATAAAAGAGGCATAAAGTTTCTGCACAAAACAGTTCATAGAAGCTGATCCAAACAGCCTATAAATTCTGCATAAAGTAGCAACAATTTTCTGCACAAGACGAATCAAAAAGAAAAAAGGCTGATCCAAACAGTCTAATATCATGCATAAAGTAACCACAAAATTTTGCACGAAACCACTTATAATAGCTGATCGAGACAGCCAAGTATCGTGCATAATTAAACAAGCTTGTAGAACTTTCTCTTCTGCACAAATTATTTAGGCAACCAAACAAGCCTTAAAATGTCCTTTTCCACACAAAATTTCTTGCCACCAAACACCCTTTTAAGTTCACATTTCTGAAAAAAAAATTCTCCAATCTAACAACCTTTTGAAAGTCCTTGTTTCGCAAAAAATATTTCAGCAACCAAGCACCCTTTAAGATCAATTTTTTGCCCAAAAAATTTAGCAGCAAATATACTTTTTCTGCACAAAAACATTCAACAACCAAACAGCATAAAACTATTTTTTGTCTACACAAATTGCACCAAAACTTCTGCACACAAGACATGTAATTTCAAGCAAGAATTTCAGCAAATATCATAAATCCAGTACACATATTGCTTTTATAAAATTCTACACACATAATCTTTTAGCACAAATTTGAGCAATCATACTAAAGTTTATGCTAGGTTTCAGCATATATAGACAGAAAAACTTAGATATAACAACCCATTTCAACTATTGTATCTTTTATGATTATGTTAGGGCTATGAATCTGTTTTAAGATTGTAGGTATGGCAAACCATAAATCAGGAAATATTAGGGAAATACCTGAATCGTAGATCACAATAGTACAATACAAGAAAAACCAGAAATTGATAAATTACAGTATGAACATAGACTTTCCTGAAACAAGAACATAAAGTAGACCCAACCGAATAGAGAACGAGATCGAGGCACGTGTTAGACACGCTTCCGTTAAAACAGATTCGCCGTCCATTAGGCGTCTATTTCCCATGGTACAACGATCGGAACAATATGTTGTATTGCCGGATGTGACCTAAGCCTGAAATTCTCATCGGACAAGAGTATATCTCGTATGAAAACGAAAGTACATGTTTCTGTGTGGTTACTTCTTGTGTTGGTTTCTTTCGTGTGTATTCTTAGTCATTTCTAGAACAACAAGAAGGTTAGTATAAATACTACCAACTAGTAACATATGGTGTAATAGCATGCATTAAATCCATTTAATGACCATAAACACCCATCAGCCAAATAATTGACTAGTTAATTGTTCTAATGACTCTTAACCATGCAATTAATTTGGTGTTACAAGTTTATCTCATGCAAATAAGATTCATAACTTGTTGTTCTTACACCTCACTTTGAGAATAGATATCTCATTCACACATTTAACACCAGATTTTCCAACAATCTCACAAGGCGTGTGCTTCTTTTTCGGTAATTAGAGTAGAAATACAAAGGGCTTAAGCATGTGAAATTAGATCTAATCTTACATCTCTTGTATAGACTTTGGTCTCTAATACAAATTTATATTAAACGTGTGCTTGTCTAGTTAATATTTTAAGGTTGTGACATATTTGTACATAGTCATCAAAATAAAATTCCTTATGGGATTTGGATTTATCATTACGTGAAGCCAAAATCTACAAAATCCAATGAAACAATCTAAATCAAGATGTTGCAACATATTTACATACTTTGGATGATTGTATTCTTTTCATAAAAGAAACAATCACTGTATATTTGAGTGAAAGAAAACTGTTAAATATATGAAAAAAATTACACATTTGGTCCCTGTGGTTTGCTCAGATTTCATGTTTAGTCCTTAAGTCGTTTTAATTACACCAAAGACACCTATTTTTGAAACCTTGCACTCATTTAGTCCCTATTTTGGATGAGCCGTTAGTTTGACCGTTAAGTGTTTAAATAATATTTGCCCGTTAGTCCCTCCGTTAATATTTTTTGCACCGTTAGTCCTCATTTTCTAAAATGAATTAAAAAGAACAGCATGGCTCGAAATCGGGTCTTGTTGCCCAAAAACCAACGCCCCAACCACTGCACTAAGCGTTCAGTGGTGTAATTATATTAAAATAAATTATCTTTAACCTTTTTTTGGCTCAAACTCGTTTTTATCCGTTTTCGTCTGTTTTTATACGTTTTCGTCCGTTTTTTTTTACGTTTTCGTACGCTTTTATACGTTTTCGTCCATTTATTTACGTTTTTGTCCGTTTTTAACATTCTCGTACGTTTTTTTACGTTTTCGTCCTCTTTTACGTTTTTGTCCATTTTTTACGTTCTCATTCGTTTTTGTCCCATTTTTTACGTTTTTCTCCGTTTTTATACATTTTTGTCTATTTTTTTTACGTTTTCCTCCATTTTTATATGTTTTCGTCTGTTTTATTACATTTTTGTCCGTTTTTTACGTTCTCGTCCCTTTTTTTACGTTTTCGTCAGTTTTTTACGTTTTATCCGTTTTTTTACGTTATCGTCCGTTTTTTTACGTTTTCGTCCATTTTTTTACGTTTTTGTCCCTTTTTTACGTTTTTCGTCCATTTTTTACGTTTTTGTCTGTTTTTTACGTTTTTGTCCGTTTTGATATGTTTTTATCCGGTTTTTTACGTTTTCCTTCGATTTTATACGTTTTTTTTTATGTTTTTAAACGTTTTCGGCTGTTTTTAAACGTTTTCGTTTGTTCTTTTTACGTTTTTGTCCGTTGTTATCCATTTTCCTTCATTTTTGTACGTTTTCATCTGTTTTTTATACATTTTCTTTCGTTGTTATACATTTTCAAACAAAAACTAAAAAAAACAGCCGAAGACGTATAAAAAAGGAGAAAACGTAAAATACAAAAACGTATAAAAACGAAGAAAAACGGACGAAAACGTAAAAAACAGACAAAACGTAAAAGAACGGACAAAAACGTAAAAAGTGAACAAGAACATATAAAAATGGTTGAAAACGTATAAAAATGGACGAAAAACTTAAAAAACGGACGAAAACATATAAAACAGACGAAAACGTTAAAACGTACGAAAACGTATAAAAGCGTGCGAAAATGTAAAAAAAAGAGACAAAAACGTGAAAAAACGGACGAGAACGTAAAAAAATGGACAAAAACGTAAAAAACAGACGAAAACGTAAAAACGCAGACAAAAACGTAAAAAACAAAAAAAAATGTAAAAAAAGGGGACAAAAACGTATGAAAACGTAAAAAAAATGAACGAAAATGTATTAAAACAGACGAAAACGGATAAAAACGAGTTTGAGCCAAAAAAAGTTTAAATATAATTTATTTTGATATAATTACATCACTGGACACTTAGTCCAGTGGTTGGGGCGTTGGTTTTTGGGCAACAAGATCCGAGTTCGAGCCTATGATGCCCTTTTTAATTCATTTTAAAAATTGAGGACTAACGGTGTAAAAAATATTAATGGTGGGACTAACGGGCAAATAATATTTAAACACTTAACGGTCAAACTAACGGACCATCCAAAATAGGGACTAAATGAATGCAAGGTTTCAAAATTAGGTATCTCTGGTGTAATTAATATGACTTATGGACTAAATATGAAATCTGAGCAAACAACAGGGACCAAAAGTGTAATTTTTTCTAAATATATTCTTGATATGTTTACATTGACTTCTTAGGGCCCGTTTGATACACGGGTCTAGATGGATTTTAAATCAAAGAATCTTTTAATCCATTGTTTGTTACTATTTTGATATCTTTGACATGGGTTTTAAATTAAAATTTTCAAACCAACCTACTTCGATGTGTTTTCATGTATCTAACAAATAAATAATTTCTTTTTATTTGATATAATTTTTTCAGCCACATATTATTCATTCTTTTTCTTATTTTTTTTTTTTACTTTTTTTTTTTATTTCAAATAATTACATAAAACTTATTAAACATGCTAGACGAGTACCCGTGCATAGCAACAAAATTTTATTGTGACAGATAGTTGTAGTGATAAAAAAAGTTTATGGGTTATAAACGAAAAATAATAAAAGATTAAGAATTTGAGGATTAAACATGATTTAAACTGAATGAAAATAATATGGGTCATGAGTTGTAAACGAAAATAATAATAAAAGTTTATGTTTTTATATGTAGTTTTCTTAACTTTTCACTTTTAAGAATATGAGTTTTTTCCTTATATATAGTATGGATATATAATTTAAATGTTAATTAATTTTCTCTTCACTTCTTTTCTATCAAACATTTCCCAAATTCGAATTCAATTCTAATCCCACTTACAAACCAAACGCACCCTTACATGTTTATTTTCTATTATGAAAATACAACCAACTCAAAGTAAGATTGTTAAATGTGTTTAGAAAATGTTTGTCCCACATGGTAAAGTGAAGAACAATTGAATGAGGAGAAGACTCTATAAAGTGGGGGAGGTGCAATGAAGCTATTTACATCTCATAGACATGCCTTTATATACTTAGGGTGTTGGCAGTGGAAGATTCGGAATCATGGGAGGATTCTCACCGACCAATCACAGACTGCCATGTGGCAGACAAAAAAATGAGGATTCTGAAGCCAAAAGTGTTGGCAGTGGGAGGATTCTGGAGGATTCAGAATCATGCCTCATTTTATTTATTTATTATTTATGTATAATGTTTTTTAAATAATAAAAATTATATGTATATATAAAAGATAAAAACAAACAATTAATGTTATAAATAATAAAAATACATTAAACGTCAAATACAAATTACATTAAACTACGATACGGAAATTAAAACGAAACTACAAATGAAACTACGATACGGAAATTAAAACGAAACTAGAAATTAATGGAAGCTATCATCTGAGACCCAACCGTCTTCATTCGAAGAGGAATCAGGTGAGACCCAACCCATTTCCCAGTTCTTCCTACGTTGTTCTTCGTCCCTGGCTTGCTGCTCCAAACGAGCAGCTTCCTCTTCTCGTTCTTGTTGTTCCATTTCTAGCAGGACTTCCATATCTTGCTCCATAAGTCTGAGTTGCTCCTCTGTTAACCCAAATGGATTTGGGTCTTGTTCCACAACCGGTGGATTGTTCACCGGTTCATTTTCCGGTTGGAAAACCGGAAAGATGTCTTCTGGTGGAATGTGATAAACTTCATTATCTTCAGGAGAGGGGAATTGTTGAGAAAAATCTCGACGTTCAGGAGAGGGGAATTGTTGGGAGAAATCTTTTTTGTGAGACATTTGCAGTCTGGGGAAGAAAGAATTTGGATCTTGAATATCTAAAGTTTGAATGTGTTTGTGTGTGAGAATAGTTTGAGATGTCTGGGTATTTATAGGCTAGAAATCCACACGTTTTTTAAATTGAGTTTGAATTTCAAACGGATATAAATATATCCCGCCCAAGATTTTTTACTATGTAGTTGAATTTATAAAAAAAAAAATAAATAAATAAATAAATAAAATAAAAAAAATTCCCAAACAGGCATAAAAAATAAACAACGGTCATATTTTTTGTTCTTGTTTCTTCCCAGGATTCCTCGGCCAGTGCTTGCTTTGGAATGGGAGGATTCTAGCGGCTTGGGGGTTGGCGGCGGTGTTCGCCGGCGGCCTCCCCCTTGCCGCTGGGATGCCGCTGCCCATTGCCAATACCCTTATAGTTTTAAAAGTTATGGGTGTTAAAAGGTTTTTTTGTATAAACTTTTAGTTTTATATTACAAATTAAACCTTTAGCACTTATAACATTTATAAACTATACAATTCTCTAGTTAAGTTTTGTTATCCGATCCCACATTGTTTTTGACAATATATCGTCTCTTAACTATAATCTTTAAGGCTGTATGAGTAGACTAGTTAGTGTATATGTAATGTATAGTATAATTTTTACGATACACTTAAACAATCGCGTATATGTTATTCTCATGACCACAATAGCTTCTTTTGGATTTTTTTAATGCTTGTAAAATCAATTTTTGCCTCATTTTTTTATGTAAAAGTTCCAAATAGTTATCTAGTTTTGCCTCATTTACCCCATCACGTACGAGTTGGATTATATGAACCTTCATGATTTGAATTGAGAAAAGACGACAATATTCCTCAATTATATGTGAATATCACCTGTTACCTATGAGCCACATATCAATACTTGGCGTTTAACATGTCAACCCATTTTTCTTGTAAATTATTAGTGATATGCGTAGTGAAGAGACATAATGTGCATATATACGGTATGTGAGTATTGGACATGTCAATTCACGCTCTTTGACCTATTGATATATGGGTGTGTCCGTCACCAAAAGGTTGTGTTTTAAAGTCTCGTCAAAGACATGTGATATTGTGTAAGATAGATAAACTAGGTGTGTTCATTAATGCTCTTTTGAAAAGATAAAGAACAATCACTAGAAATTAGAGTTAGAACTAGTTTACTAAACTATTTCCATTTTCTCGTATTTCTGTTTGTGTTAGATTATGAAATCTTTCCTTTCATTTTTATCCTTATAAGTACAAGGGTCTGATTGTGTTATTCTTTATATCTATTTTGTAGCTTTGTCAAGACGTTGTGCTAAGGTTGCCAAAGATAGAAGTGCAAGGGCTAGTGTTGATATAAGCTTAAATCTTGAGTCTATATGAAGAGGACAACGGCTCTTTTCATCGGTATCAAAAAAACAAAGAGAAAAGTTTCCATTTTTTCTCTCTTAGTGATTACACTTAATGATTGTGTTCTTGTATATGACTTGCTTCACTATCCTGGGAACAAGATTGTTTGTTGTTATTGATCAATAAGAAGAAGAATTATTGTTGTATTATACTGGTTTTACTTTTCTACATGTGATGCGCGTGATGTGTCGTTGCGGTTTAGCAGTTTTAATGCCTACTCAAGTTTTAAATTTATATTTAGCCGACTTATCAATAACACACACACTTAACGAGCAGTGTACCCGGTCAGTATGAAGATAATGGTAAGTAGAGTGTCGATCACTAAGAGTGGAACGTATTATCTCGTTATTCTAATCAGTATTTTAATATCCTAACGCAAGGGGGTTTCAGCCTGAGAGACTGGCACAATTTGTTGCAATTTAAATAATAAAATAAACCAATAGGCACGAATCAGCAAGTAGCACACACGTACACAGATAAATACTCGAGACAATAAGAGGGCTGTCCTTATAATTAAGTAGTTTGTCACTTGTTTTATTGATAGCTTTATATGAAGTGTATGTAGTTAATCCTTTCTCGTTGGTCCTATTCTTATCGGCGAGTAAACCCTTAATGATTACTTATGTCTAAAAGTTATTCCTAAGTGATCAATTTAGAAACAACCGTGGGAGCCACATTATGTCCCGCAGTCAAATGCCCGCAAGCCACTAATAAACACAGAGGTTATCAATGCACTAATAAGTAGTAACCAAAGACATCAACATATAAACCTTAATTGATGGGAAAGCAAGTATTAAAGGGAGTGCAATCTTTCCGTTGTCACATTACACAGGCCACCAATCCTGATGAATTAAAGTTTGCTAACACAATAAAACAAAACTACTTAATGAATTAAATACATGCAGCACCTTCTTACAGCTCTTGTATCTTTGATTTGGGTGTGTCTTGTGCTGCCTCCTTGACTGAATTCGTCCTTTTGTTCTTACTGTTCGGTCTTCGGTGTTAGGGTTTTTGGAACTCTTTAATTCGTCTGGTCTACGGGGTATTTATAGTTTCTGTCTGAGGGAAGATGCGGCGCATCTACTAAGTAGATGCGGCGTATGTACTTAACTTCGCGTGGGGTCCAAGATTATAATATTCAGGAATATTCGTACACCGCCAGAAGATGCGGCGTAACCCTTGATTAGATGCGGCGCATGTCCTCTTGTATCTTGGATCGTATCTGGTGATATCTTGATAGAGATGCGGCGCATGTCGAGAGTGAGATGCGGCGCATCTGGAGCAGAATTGACTTGATCTTGTCCATGTCAGTAGACTTTCACTTTATGCACGTTTTGCTCCATTATTAGTCCAAAATCGCTAAGTTTCACCAAATGCTTGTTTTTACCTGAGAATTACAAAAGTAAACAATTAAGTATCAATCCTCATACATAATATAGTAAAACAAGTCAAATTAATAGGATAAATGATAGTAATAAAATGTACTTATTTGAGTTCATCAAATATCCCCCCACTTGAACTTTACTTGTCCCCAAGTAAACCTTAGAATTTCATTCATGAAAATGTATCCTAAAAGATGTTAGGATTTATTTTTATATTTAAGCATGTATTCGTTTATTTCATAATCACACAACTAAACACTTAACGAATTAGAAGTAAAATAAAATAAGTCGATAAAAGCAAATCTAATCGTTTAACTGTCCAGTCGCGACGAATATTCTATCATAAGCTTGGCAAGTATACACATCTCCACCACTAAAGCTAAGGAATAACAAGTCTAAAGCGGTAAAAAGGGTTTTTAGGCTTAAGGGTTAATTATTCTTAATCACTATCGATCTCAAATTCCAGAAAAGGCGACAAAATCACAAATACATGATCGAATCCACGAACACGATACTTGCAATTGCTCAAATCCTTAACTCGAATAGGCTAAAGATAGGTCCAAACTTCACCAATAATAATATATCAAAAAGGGCGACAAAATCATAAATACATAGCCGAATCCACGACTACGATACTTAAGATTGCTCAAATCCCTAATCTCAATAAATCAAAGGTTCGGTTGGATAACGAATAATATAGGGTATGGATAACATTTGGGATATAAATTGGTGTAAAAATAAAAATAAACAAAACAAAACAAATAAATTAAAATCCTAAGTGTGGTTAATCACTATCCCAACCATCCCATGAATAAGACTCATATCATCGAATAACTCACGCTTTAACACTTGAAACACACGCTTTAGGTAGACACGAATTATACTCAACAAAATCTTAATCAAAGAATAAACCTTAATTGGCATTCCCATAACTGCCAATTCCCATTCAATCCATAGATATAATACAACAAATAGTGGTGATATCGACCACTTACATAACTTTACATAAGTTGGTTTAAAACTAACATCCAACTTTTCTTCTTTCTTTTTCTTTTCTTATTTTTTTTCGATTTTTTTTTTTTTTTTTTTTTTTTTTTTTTTTTTTTTTAAACATAAACATAGATGTGTAAAATTTCACCACATCACTATAACTTTCTTTCCGGATAATTTTTTCATACTTTTCATACTTTCAGAAATAATGGTAATAGTGAAAGTAGTAAACACACGAAAAATAAACTCCAAAATATACAATATTTACTTTCACTCCAATTTGCATTGTGCAATTTCCCGACCTAACCATAGATAATGAATTACGCACGCGAACACAGGTAATGTAAGGAAACACACTTTGCCTATAGCAATTAACCAACCACGGATTCTAATCTACAGGGTAGGCTAAGGTGTAAGGGTGTAACGAAACATTTTAAACATAGGTGTAAGAAACGAAAGGAATGGCTCTGAGGGTTTTTCTAGGGGTATCTTACTCTAAAAATGAGAGTAACAAAAGGGTTTATACGGGGTTAACTAACCAGTGTAGTTAGCTAATAACACATAACATATAAAGGCTATTTGGTGTAATCCTAGAATTTTACCAATTTAGACAAGTCATTCCAATTATATAAATAATACTCATTATGGTGGTCTCGAATAGTATACAAGCCAAGTTCTAAAGTTTACAAGTCACCGGCACACTCATAGATTTGTGAATTTTGAGAAATCACAATTTTTGAAAATAACGTCATGTGTGCAGTTATGTAACTTAGATCTTAAACAAAAACATGCTAAAAAATTTTTAAGTTTGATATATTAAGCACATTTTAAGCATAATTTTTGAAAAAGTTTAGGACAAGTAATTGTTAAGTGTTCTAATTCTCCAATCCCCCCACTTAAGTTAAACAACGTCCTCGTTGTTTGTATAAAAGGTTAAAAACTGGAAAATAAAAGAATTAGAACAGAAAAACTCCCCTGAGATTTGCTCGGTATGATCCTCCATTTGTATAAGAGCAAAAATCATCTTTCTTGTGGATTAGAACGTTAAAGCTTCATACTTGATGTATCCACAGGAAATCCAGGAAACTATAATACCACCAATACTTTAAAACACACCTAAGATAAGAAAGGTTCAAACTTGCATAATACATTAGTAGTTAGGAAAAATAAAACTTAAAAATTAAAACTGAAAATCATCAGGTCAGTCGATGCGCCGTATCTTATTGAAGAAGATACGCCGTATCGAGCCTGGAATAGATACGGATCAGAATAAAGATGCGCCGCATCCTTAACCAGGGATGCGCCGCATTAAAATAAACTGATAAAGAGTTTCAAAGTCGAAAACAAAAATGCAGAAAAATAAAATAAGATATGACCATTGCAGAGGATGCGTCGCATCTCAGAATTGAGATGCGCCGTATCTTCGTGCGGCCTGGACTGAAAATAAAACAAAATAAAGGATAGGATGCGTCGCATCTGATTAATCAGATACGGCGCATGTAGTAACCAAACAGACTGTTAACAGTTTGTTGTAAAATGAATCGTTCCACGGTCTAATCTCATACGTCCTCTCGTACTCTCATGCTGAACTTAATGCCAGTCTTCATCAAACATAACAAGAAATATAAACTGAAACATTAAACATAAACATAAGAATAACGATAAGTACAATCCAAAAGGTAATAATAATGTGTGGAACAATGTCTATGAAATCAAGAGAGTAAGGTCATGGGTGAGTGTGGTCGTCTGGATGGGTCCCGGAAGTGCTGGCTCCATCAGTCCTCTGGCGGACTCTGCGCTCGTATGCACGTGTCACTCCCGCAACCTCAGTACCATCTGGACGAGCGTGTGTAATACCCTGCTGCTCTAGTAGTCTGCTCACACTCATGACCACCCACTCTAAGTCTCTCCTCAGTACCATCACCTCTCCCTCGACTGCGTCGAGTCTCTGACTCACGGTGCGTGGGGGTACTGGTGCCTGTGGCACCTCCTCGTCGGCAGGAGCAGCAGCCGGAGGTTCCTGAGGTCCTCCCTGCTCCGCCTCTGGCCCTGCAGCTCTGGCGGGCCCTAATGCTGCCCAAAAGTGGCCTCCCGCAGCAACCTGGCAGATCCCGAGTCTAACCAAATAGTCCCTATCGATAACCGGGAGACGGGCCACAATAACCTCCAGCCCAGCTGGGATCTCTGCTCCAATAACTCCAAAATGGCGGGCCAGCCTCGAAACAAAATGCCCGCCAGTCATCTGGCTCCTCCGATCTCTCCCCGCAGCAGATCGGTGGAGGTAGTGCGCTAAAAAGTGGGGGATGTTTACCGACATCCCCTCATCCATACTCCTCAAAAGGAAGAGGTCCAGAGTGGTCACCTTCTCAGGTGACTGACCCCTCCCAGCAATAGTGAGTGCAATCAAACGGTGACATAGCCGCCTCATCGGCTCCCTGATCAATGTGTAGGATGGGGTGGAAGTAACAATGTCACCCATCGAAGAAATCCTAACCCAGTAATCACTGAATACCCCTCTGTCAGGGACAACCCGTAAACTCTCAGCCCAATACCTGGCAAACCCAGCAGATCCAAGCTCCTCCTCAGTGTGTAGCCCCATGGCCAAAATAAACTGCCTCATCGACATCTGCCTATGCACACCTCCTAACCTAAATACCAGTGTGTCAGCTGTATCAATCTCCATATCCGTCTCCCTGTAATGAATCGTGCTAAAGAACTCCAGCATAAGCTCCCTAATCAGAGGCTCGTCAATCCTAAATAGTCTCTCCCAAGCACTAGACCTAAACACTGCCTCCTCATCATCTCCAACAACTACCATCTCCATCCGATGCTGTAAGCTAGCAGCTGCATGTCCACCACCGATCAATCCCACATCGTCAAAATTCAAAACCTGGACTCTGAATATTTTCTTGAAGTAAATCGAGTCAAGCCTATGCAAGTAATCCTCTAGAGCGGCAGGAGTAAGTCCCATGTTCTCAAATTGTAGCCACTGATGCCTTAGTGTGACCTCTGGTAATGTCATCTGAAATAGATATTCACAGTCAGTAAACAGTCTGCAAAACAGGTAGATACGGCGCATCTGATTTAATCAGTGCGGCGTATCTGTATAAAGTATAAGAGATGCGGTGCAAGACAATAGATACGGCGTATTGAGATGCGTCGTATCTAGATTAATCAATACGGCGTATCCATAATTTTATCAATTCTGAAATAGGTCGTTACGCCGCATTAATCAACCTAGATGCGCCGCATCTAAAAGCATATCAGTACAAAATAAAGGGTTAGGCACGTTTTTCAAGAATCCGTATCCGTGACGTAAACTCCCGCATTATATCACAGACCAAATTTACTGAATTATTCCTATCAAAAACTTCTATCACACTTTCCCTCTAAAATTCAAAAACAATCACCCAAAACCCTATATTTCGTTCGATTAAATTAGTGCCAAATTCGATGCCCAAATCTAAAATTAACTTAGGGGAAATTATCAATGCTCAGTTCTAATCATATCCCTATATCGTTTAAGCCCTAATCGAAGTGGACATATAAACCCTAATTTTTATAATTAAACGAAATTAAATCAAAATAGAACAATTACCTTAATTTGATGATTAGGAGAAAGGTTATAGATCGGATTAACGGAGGATTTAAGAAAGATGATCGGATTTCGAGTATAATTTTAGTGCGTGTTCTTAACTGTGTGTGTTTATGCGGCGTATTCCCGTCGTATTTATAGGGCGACACGATGCGCCGTATTAGAAAATTGGGATGCGCCGTATCTATTTAATTTCGTTGACTAGTCAATAAGTCCTAGTTGGTCAGGGATACGGCGCTTTGGATATTTAGATCCGCCGTATCTCTATGTTAGTTAGCGAAATTTAAATGAAGAACGTACCTTGGCCTCCGCAACACAGTTCCTTATACATCAAATTTGGGTAAAAACGGCACACCATATAGATGAATTCAAAATAAGAGTAATAGGCATAAACGTTTCATTAATAATTGTAATCTTATTGTTTAATGGATAAGGATTTATTCCGAGGTTAGGAACAAATATCGTTTTTGAGCATACAAAATTAAGATTACGAATTGAATCAGACGTATAATAAGGATAATAAAACTGAGATCATAGTGTAGAGAACTTTCCTTTGGGCAGTTGAATTATCGTAGAGTTTACCTGGGATTCTATTTAAAGAATTAAAGAAGTTCAATGTTACCAGTACTGAGTTTTCCTCCACTCATGTCGTCTTATGTTCGGTCACTTCAGCTAGCGTCTCTTGGTTTGGTTCAGAATGTAATCCTTCTTGGTGATGCTTGAGTCATCATTTATCCTGAAAATAAACAACTTGCACACGAGAGTAGCGGACCGATCAAGGTAAATATCAAAAATCAACTATATTTATCAAATTATATTCGTCGTATTAACAAAAGTTAATGCGCCGTATTTTCGTTACGTTTAAAAATAAAAGATTTTTGATTCAGTAAGATGCGCCGTATCGACAGAGATCGATACGCCGTATCTGTTTAATAATTCGCAAACTGTTTTTAATTAAAATAATAGATACGCCGTATCTGCGAAAGCAGATGCGTCGTATGGCGTTAACGTTTAGAATTTTATTTTTTTTTTATTAAAAACAGATACGCCGTATCTGCAAAGGCAGATGCGTCGTATTACTTTATCGCTTAGAAAAATTTTCTTATTAAAAACAGATACGCCGTATCTTGGGGAAAAGATGCGTCGTATCGAATTAATTAAACGCGTTGTATTTAAAAAAAATTAAACGCAATACGCCGTATCTGAGAGGTCAGATGCGCCGTATCGTTTGATTTAGCACAGTACAACGATAGCAGAACAGAAAAATACGAAAAATAAAAACAAAAATTAAACACACAAACAAAAATAAACACACAAAAATAAAAGAAAACAATTAACACACAATACAACAAATATGCAAAATAGTACAATGATGCAATTAATCTAATAAAAAGAAAAACCTAATTAAAATACTAATCAAATTAACAGATAATAACAATTCACTCCCCGGCAGCGGCGCCAAAAACTTGATGCGCGTGATGTGTCGTTGCGGTTTAGCAGTTTTAATGCCTACTCAAGTTTTAAATTTATATTTAGCCGACTTATCAATAACACACACACTTAACGAGCAGTGTACCCGGTCAGTATGAAGATAATGGTAAGTAGAGTGTCGATCACTAAGAGTGGAACGTATTATCTCGTTATTCTAATCAGTATTTTAATATCCTAACGCAAGGGGGTTTCAGCCTGAGAGACTGGCACGATTTGTTGCAATTTAAATAATAAAATAAACCAATAGGCACGAATCAGCAAGTAGCACACACGTACACAGATAAATACTCGAGACAATAAGAGGGCTGTCCTTATAATTAAGTAGTTTGTCACTTGTTTTATTGATAGCTTTATATGAAGTGTATGTAGTTAATCCTTTCTCGTTTGTCCGTATTCTTATCGGCGAGTAAACCCTTAATGATTACTTATGTCTAAAAGTTATTCCTAAGTGATCAATTTAGAAACAACCGTGGGAGCCACATTATGTCCCGCAGTCAAATGCCCGCAAGCCACTAATAAACACAGAGGTTATCAATGCACTAATAAGTAGTAACCAAAGATATCAACATATAAACCTTAATTGATGGGAAAGCAAGTATTAAAGGGAGTGCAATCTTTCCGTTGTCACATTACACAGGCCACCAATCCTGATGAATTAAAGTTTGCTAACACAATAAAACAAAACTACTTAATGAATTAAATACATGCAGCACCTTCTTACAGCTCTTGTATCTTTGATTTGGGTGTGTCTTGTGCTGCCTCCTTGACTGAATTCGTCCTTTTGTTCTTACTGTTCGGTCTTCGGTGTTAGGGTTTTTGGAACTCTTTAATTCGTCTGGTCTACGGGGTATTTATAGTTTCTGTCTGAGGGAAGATGCGGCGCATCTACTAAGTAGATGCGGCGTATGTACTTAACTTCGCGTGGGGTCCAAGATTATAATATTCAGGAATATTCGTACACCGCCAGAAGATGCGGCGTAACCCTTGATTAGATGCGGCGCATGTCCTCTTGTATCTTGGATCGTATCTGGTGATATCTTGATAGAGATGCGGCGCATGTCGAGAGTGAGATGCGGCGCATCTGGAGCAGAATTGACTTGATCTTGTCCATGTCAGTAGACTTTCACTTTATGCACGTTTTGCTCCATTATTAGTCCAAAATCGCTAAGTTTCACCAAATGCTTGTTTTTACCTGAGAATTACAAAAGTAAACAATTAAGTATCAATCCTCATACATAATATAGTAAAACAAGTCAAATTAATAGGATAAATGATAGTAATAAAATGTACTTATTTGAGTTCATCAACATGGTACCAGAGAAAGGTTTGCTCTGATTACTACTGTTGAGGGTGTTTGTTCGATTGATACGGTGGTTCTACGGTGGTTCTTTCTCGATTGAGTTAAGGGCTTCATCTGTTAGGGTTCATCGATTTTTTATTTGATCGATCTGGTGTATCTGAAACGGTTAGGGTTTCGATTCATTGGGGATATTGATCAAATCTGGTTGATTCGTGGTTGGATTGTGCTGAATTTGACGGATCCGGTTTTGATCTAAAATTAGGGTTTTATCACAAACCCTAATTTTTGGGGATTTTCTGTCCTTCGTCTTCCGCTGCTTCTATATCACTGTATTGTTCTCTTTCCTACCTGATTTTGGTAGAATCAGGACTACTTTGTGTGTTTGATAATTTGTTGTTGGTTTTTTTTCACTTTTCTTAAAATTCTAAGGATTTTATATGGCTGGTGGTAATGATGCTTCCTCCTCTGGAGGAAGCAGTGTTGCTAATTTTTGGTGATGAACTTTTTCTTCATCCTAATGATACTAATGGCACTCCTATTATTCCTATAAAACTAAGTACTGAAAATTATAATGTCTGGAGTATCTCCATGACTATTGCTTTACAGAATAAGAATAAACTTGGTTTTATTAATGGAAAGTGTATTAGACCAACTGATGTCTCATTGGCTAATCAATGGGACATGTGCAATTCTGTTGTTCTTTCTTGGATCCTTGGGTCTGTCTCACAAGAACTTTACATGGGGCAAATTTTTTCAAAAAATCCAAAGGATGTGTGGGATGAACTCAAGGAAACTTATGACAAAGTGAATGGTAGTGTCATATTCAATTTGTATCATTAAATTAATTCACTTAGACAAAATGGATCTGCTATTTCTGATTACTATCAAAAACTCAGTTCTTTGTGGAAACAATATGATGCTATGGTTAAACTTCCTAATTGTACTTGTGATGGCGCAAAAGATTTAAAAAATCATAATCAATTAATCAGATTAATGCAATTCTTAATGGGACTTGATGATGCTTATATGACACTTAGAAGTAATATCCTGACTACTGAGCCATTACCAGATGTTAAAACTGCTTTTTCACTAATTGTTAGAGAAGAATCACATAAAAACTCAGTTTTAACAAACACTTCTTCTAAAAGTCAGATATCTTCTTTTGCTTCTAAGGCTGTTGATAACAAGTCTAGAGTTCTTAAAAATCCTTCTGTTACTTGTGAGAACTGTGGTTACACAGGACACACAATTGACAGATGTTTCAAGATTATTGGTTATCCTGACAACTTTAATAAGAAAAAACCTGTCAACAAAAAGTCTTTTAGTAACAATGTTGTTGTAAATGGTAATGGTAGTAGTGCTAGTTCTCAGAATAATGCTTCCTTACCATTTACTCAAGAGCAAATTATGAAACTTATGAGTCTTATCAGTGATAAAACAGGCTCTGGCAGTGTTCAGGCTAATATGTCAGGTATAACATTTCTTTCTTTCTTAAGTAGATTCAAAACTTTTGAAGAGTTTAAAAAATGGATTATAGATTCTGGTGCTAATCAACACATGGTTCTTTCTGAGGATCTTCTTGATTCTGTTGTTGATATTAGTGATTTAAATCTCACTGTTGAACATCCTAATGGAAGTTTTGCTAAAATTAAAAAAGTTGGGAATCTTAAACTTAATGATCATATTACTTTATATGATGTATTATTAGTTCCAGAATACTCTGTTAATCTGATTTATGTCTATAAACTTGCTAGAGATAGTAAGCTGTTTATTGGGTTTGATGAAAATAAGTGTTATATTCAGGACTTGGCCAACATGACAAGCATGGGGACTGGTAGCCAGTCTGATTGTTTATATTATTTTGATGACAACCAATTTAATGGTAATAAAACTGGTCATACCTCTTTTACCTGTTCTTTATCTAGATATACTTGGCATCACAGACTTGGTCACCCTGCTGACCAAGTCTTGAATTTACTTAGTAAAGATCTTAATATTGATAATAATGAGGCTTCTTCTCCTTGTGATATCTGTCACAAGGCTAAGCAAACCAGAGAGCCATTTCCTATTAGTGATCACAAGACCACTAATATTGGGGATGTTGTTCATCTTGATGTCTGGGGTCCGTATAGGATTACCAGCAGGGATGGCTTTAAGTTTTTTTCTCACTATCGTTGATGATGTGTCTAGAGCTGTTTGGGTTTATTTGTTAAAAAATAAATCTGAAGTTGGTGAATATATCATATCTTTCTATAACATGTTGCAAACTCAATTCAGTGTTAATATTAAAGTTTTCCGGAGTGATAATGGAACTGAGTTTGTTAATCATAATCTTCAAGGTTTTTTTGATTAAAAAGGTGTCTTGCATCAAACCTCCTGTTCTTATACACCACAGCAAAATGGTGTAGCAGAAAGGAAGCACACACACCTGTTGAATGTTGCTCGGTCTCTTCTTTTTCAGGGAGGGATTCCTTTATATTTTTGGACTGATTGTATCCTTACTGCTGCTCATTTAATCAATAGACTCCCTTCATCAGTTCTTAAAGGTAAATCTCCTTTTGAAGTTCTATTTGGTTTCAAACCTTCTTTAAATAATCTGAGATGCTTTGGTTGTCTTTGCTTTGCAACCATTCTTAATAACTCAGATAAACTTAGTAGCAGAGCCACTAAAAGTGTTCTTATTGGTTATGCTACAGATAAAAAGGCTTATAAACTGTTGTCTTTGGAAGATAAACATGTGTTTTATTCCAGAGATGTGAGGTTTTATGAAAATATCTTTCCTTACAAAATGAATAAAACTGAAAATGTTTTACAAACTGATTATGGGGGTACTGATCATTTAAATTTTTTTGATTCTCCTTATACTTCCCATAATCAATCCAATGATGATGATTTCCATCTTAATAATGATGATCCTCATTATCTTGGTGGTACTTCTGAATTAGATGATACTCATCATTCTTCTGATGATGAATCTGATTTAGATGCATCTGCCAGTCATGATGGTTCAAGTAATGAGGGTAGACATTCTCAGTCTGCTACTTTACTTGATCCAAACAATGATGGCAGACATTTACAGTCTGCAACTTTGTTTGAGTCTAGTAATGAGGGTAGTCAATCTAGGTCTGCAACTTTACTTGAATCTTCAGAGGATTCTATTGATTCTAATACTGATGGAATTTCTGAGGATAATAGAAGGTCAAAAAGAAATTCTGTGATGCCACAGAAATTTCAAGATTATGTGGTTGAAGGAAAAGTTAAATATGGGATTGAGAAGGTGATTAACTATTCTAAACTTTCTTCTAAATTTTTTTGCTTTGTTTCTAAACTTAATCAAACTTCTGAACCTAAAAATGTTCATGAGGCTTTCAATGATCCTAATTGGAAAGCTGCTATGAATACTGAAATGGAAGCTTTGTATAAAAACAAAACATTTACTATCACTGAGTTGCCAATAGGAAGAAAAACTATTGGTAACAAATGGGTTTGGAAACTTAAGTTTAAATCCACTGGTGGAATTGAGAGATACAAGGCTAGACTTGTTGCAAAAGGTTTTGGTCAGAAAGAAGGAGTTGATTATGATGAGACTTTCTCTCCTGTTGTTAAAATGGCCACTGTGAAATGTCTTATTTCTTTAGCTGTTAACAAAGGTTGGACTTTATACCAACTTGATGTTAACAATGCCTTTTTGTATGGTGACCTTGATGAAGATGTGTATATGACCTTACCTGAAGGTTATTTTAATAAAGATGATAAAAGAGTTTGCAAACTCAACAAGTCTTTGTATGGCCTTAAACAAGCCCCAAGGAAGTGGAATGAAAAACTTACTTCTACTTTAAAGGAAAATGGATTCAAACAATCTAAAAGTGATTATTCCTTGTTTATTAAATCTCAAGGAGATCTGTTTATAGCTCTCCTTGTGTATGTTGATGATATTGTTCTAACGGGGAATATGTAGGCCGTGTATATCCCAACAACACACACATGTATGAAAGCTACAACACACACTACTACTTATCTAATAAGCTACGATAAGAGATAAGCTAATAAGAGAATAAGAGAAGAAGAGAATAAGAGATAAAGAAGAGAGAATTGGAAGGGAATTCAATTCATACGATTAAGGAACAAAGCTTCCGCAACATACATGAATAACCAACAAGTAAAATGAGCTCCCTACCCTTCTATTTATAGGAAAGGGATTAGGGCAACTCTTACAATAATGTTTCTAGAAGAATTAACACTTAAATGGGCGGTCCATGGGCTTCTAATGGACCGCACCTTAAACACAAATATAAAGCCCTATTTAAGCAACATTTTATCGCTTATGAACAAGACTTGATTCTGGTTTATGTCTGAATCAGAGAAAGTATTGCTTGGAGTTGCTTGCAGAGTATGGCTTGCTTGCAAGCAAACCTGCAGCAACTCCTATTAATACTAATGTTGTGATTTCTGATATTGTTAGAAAGAAAGGCAGGAAAAGAAAAGCTGTTGAAAAGGAAGACCTTCCTCTCACTGATCTTACTGGATATCTGATGTGTTTCTAGGGATATACCCGTTATGAGTGCAAGTTTTAAATTTATAACACGATTTACCAATGATTCAAACGAAACACATACGAGCAAGTATACTCGTCCGTGTGTAGTAAGAGATAATTAAGGTAAGCCGAGGTCGTTCACTAGGATTTGTTTAGTTTTTATGATGTGAGTTTTTGTAAATAAAATCAAGCCAAATTATCGATTCTAATCGCAAGCAAATTAAGATAATATAAATTCAATAAATTAAAGACTACACTTTCCTAGACTAGTTTGCACAATTCTCTCGATGTGATTATGAAGATGGTTCCATTTGATTATGATCAACAAAGTATTGTTTCCAACACTTTCAATCCTCGTCAAGATTTTAAGATTATAAAAACAATATTTAAGATTTGATCAATCCAAGACTAACACAACTCAATTACTTGATTCGCTTTCGTTTCACAAGTAATTGACAACCACACTATTTAGTTTTCCAAGTTTAACCAAGTTACTTATGAAATGGTCAATACATAAGGTAACACCCTCATAGACAGAGGCGAAAAGTGTACCGCTTTTAAGGGGTCATTTAAGCCCGAAATCGTATTTATTTGATCAAATATTGCCCTAAATCGTTCCTTTTGTCATTTTAGGTACTTTTGAGGAGAAATCTGGAAAAGGAGGCATTTTGGACGTTTTTGGAGCATTAAAGTGAAGAAAACGGCAAAGTCTCAAGAATCGGCTAAAAGTTACTCTTGACGGCGTCACAATTAACATGGGACGGCGTCATGCCTTGGCAAGAAAAGTTGGACATGAAATTTACTCATGACGGGCCAGTGAGATAGCATGTGAATTCTGACGGCGTCACGCTTTAACTTGATCAAGGGCGTCACGGCTTAAATCATAAGGGGACGGCGTCACGTTCAAGGTTCGACGGCGTCAAGCCTTGATAGGCCAGAATGGATTTTTGAAGAGCTAAAGAGGGACGGCGTCAAGAAGGTCATCCGGGAACCCTAAAAGCGGCGAGGTGACGGCGTCACAATCCATAAGGTGACGCCGTCAGATCCAAAAATCTATATATAGTTTTCTAATTTTTGTCATTAAAGGAGAGCTTAGTGTGTGGAATTTTGGGATAAAACCCTAGGACGATTTTAGCTACTTTTTCAGGGCTTTTTGCCTTGAGATCTTCCATGTTTCATTGAAAGATAAGTTATCAATTAATCATTCAATATGTCTATGTGTTGTTTGATTCTATCTTATTCTTGTCTTTTGTTTAACATGTTAGGCTAAATTTATCTTGTGTTTGCTTAGATCTAATGAAACCTAGCTATTGATTATTGGTTGTTAGTGTGTTATTAGTTGTATTGGATGATTGTTTATCTATGTTAGGCTTAAGAAAACTGGCTAACTTCCTATTCGGTAACTTGCTTGAACGTCTTAAGAAACATGAACCAAACGCGTACTAAAGGTTTTTATGGTTGTATTTAATGCACAAGCGAATTCTAGTGATCCCATGTTAGGAGCTTCCTAGCCGGCTCGACATAGGAGTGAAGTAGGAGCTTGTAGAGTTGGGGAAGTAAGTACGCCACCCCACGAATGGTATTAAGGAATACACCCGTCATCCACGCGACTAATACACACTAATTAACCGGTAAAAGATAGTTAGGGAGTAAGGAAATCTAAGTAAACACATTTCTCTACACATAAGTTTCTCACCACATTTCATTTTTGTTATTTTATTTTATTGCATTTGTAGTAATTTGGGTTAGTTGACTAGCAACTAATTCCGCCCACTCTTCAAAACCGAGATTTTACTTGCTTTCATAAAAATTATAAAAACATAAAAAGAATCTTCCTCAACCCTTAGACCTAATTAGAGTAGCCTTTCACACCTAACGAACACTATTCCCTGTGGAGAACGATCAATCCCCCGTACTTACCACTACACTATACTACATCGGTCAGGTACACTGCCTGGTGGGGTTGTAAGCCTCTTGAGATCCCTCGAGAGGTAAAACCTGTTGTAAGGTTACAAAACCACGCATCAAGTTTTTGGCGCCGCTGCCGGGGAGTAGTTATTGCTTAGGTTGAAATTTATTTCTATTAGGTCTACTCACTAGATTCCTATCTAGTGAGATATTTTCTTTTTATTTTGTAGCTTTCTCGTAGTCTATCTTTTCTTTGTGATTTTGTTTGTAATTTGCTTCAAATGGACTTTTCACTTAGATTTCTAAGATTGCAAGATATGGTTGAGTGGCTAGAACACCAAGAAGTTCAAAATACCTCATTTAGAGACACTTATGAATCATATGAGCCCTCACCTAGGATAGATTCTTATGAACAACCTCCATGTTTAGGATCTTGTTTTAGTGAGGCTAATAGGAAAAGCGGCCTAGTTTGCCAAGGAATTGTGGATAGAGCCGTATCAATAAATCATAAGTTGGATGAAGCACTAGGTTTGTTATTATCACTACCTAAGAAAACAATTGACGAGGATATAGGTGATCTTGACACGTGGAATAATGAGGTAAACACCATAAGCCCACAAAATACTCAACCATCATTTGAGGCACCCACACCGCCCGTGACTTACCCGGAAGAAGTAGAAGAGACTTTAGGAATCCCGATGGAGGTAGAACCCTTGGACCAAGCACAACTAGAGGATATAGGTTTGCACACTTTTAGTGATGACCTTACTCATAGTTCTAGGGAATTTCCTAGTGTTGATGAATTGGAACCTCAACCTTTACACAACTTTTCATCCTTAGATTTACATCTAGGAGAAAAAAGAGGAACCGACCCACCCATCAACCAATATTATCCGGGTAGTTTTAGGATGAAGGAAGCCATTCACTCACCCCCTTCACCTCACGTGGCATATTCACACCCTAAGGGTGTGTATCGCTACTTTCACCCGCACTTAATCCTAAGTGTAGGGAAAACCTCCCCTATTTTTGTTAAATAAGGGTAGAGTCAGGCTCGTGACTCGAACAAAAACAAGCGCTTATTGGGAGGCAACCCAAGCTTTATTTGCTTTATTTGTTTGATTGTTTGTTTATTTAATTTTATTTGTTTCCGTATGCATTTCTTATTCTTTTTGTTTACTGTTCATGTCTCAAATATAAATTGTGAAAATGCTTTATTTTGTATTTAACTTCGTCTTAACTACATATAAAGGTATTTTGCAAAAGATAAGTGTAAGGGAAATCCAAATTTGTTTTTAAGAACAAGATTGAACATGAACGATAACAATGAGATATAAGCATGCATATTAGTATTTGTTTGAGTCAAATGCTTGTATCGAGTCATAATGAAGTTTTGCAGGAATTCCAGGAAGTAAGGTATAGGTTTTTCCAGAAATTTTCCGGAAACTTAACATGAGAATTCTGTCAGATCATTTCTGACGGCGTCAGGCCTTACAACCTGACGGCGTCAGGTTTTAATTTTCTGAAATTTTTGAAAGTTTTGTTTTTTCTACCGGAATCATAAAAAGTTTTTATTAAATCTCTAACTTATAAACTCCAGGAATCTGCAAAACATTCATTCCGCAAGCATTATATCTTTAATTGTTTTATTTCTAAGTCTGGAATTACACCTAGTTGTGAGTTGTCTTTGTTCGGTTTGATGCTTTGGTTTTTCGTGTTTGTTTTCTCAGGTTTAACAGGTTATTTTGGACAAGGAAATGTTTGTTGGATCAAGCTTTTGGCGATGCATTAGTCATGAAGCTTCAACATTACTTTGGAAGAAGATCTAACCGTGTTACCACATTATCCACCGAGCGAATCAGGGGAGTATTTGATTTCATTCTTTTACTTTTTTCTTTTACATCTTGTTATTTGAACATTGGGGACAATGTTCATCTTAAGTGTAAGGGGGGGTAAAAGTACGATTAGAGAATGCAATTACGCTTGATTTTTGTTTGTTTAATGGTAGATGTGTAATAAAACTGAAAGAAATACCTGTTAAGGCAATTTTAGTGCCAAATTTAAATTTTTTTACAACATATAGGAGTGAAACTTTGGTCTTAATGAGCGTCTCATGGATAGGAGTTATATGACTAGCACAAAACCGTACCACTAAAAAAAATTTTCACCCCCAAATATGTGAGGTTCGCCCCTAGAATTGGTAGGAAAAGCATTTATGCTATGATGTGTGTACCGGTAGCACTTAGATTCTAGAACTTGCGTTAGGACCATTCCGAGGCCACAAGTGAGACTACATTCGTGTAGTTAGATTTACTACATGATAAGAGGCATTAGGATTAACCCATTGTTTTACACCTGTGTTTTTGTTATAATTACATTGGCTACATTGGTCAAGTAATTCTCCCACACCCTTTGCGTTGTACTCATTTTTAGTACACGATACCCCTAGTACACCCCTCAGAGCCTATCTTTTCGTTTCGACCTTTAAGCATTTTACTTAAAGGAAGAATTTGTTACACCCACTAAAATGTACACCCAAATCGCCTTAGCCTACCTTGTATGCACTCATTTTTAGTGCATTATTGTTACAACATTTGTTTAAACCCAAGTTAATTATCTAATTGATTACATGGTTGCTAAGTCGAGTCATATCCTTGTACATATTGTTTTGGGACGATTGGGACTCATGGGTAAAGTACTAGTGTAATGGAGTAATGGGGAAGAACATCATTTATTACCCCCATAGTGCTAAAATGTTTTCATATCCTTTGTACATATTGTATTGGGCAAGGATTGTGATCATGGTAAAATTCAGTGTAGAATGCAGTAATGGGGGTGAACTATTATTTACCCGATATAGTGCTAAATGTTTTAAAAGACCAAGTTTCAATTATCTTAATTGAGTCATTAGAATAGTATTGTAAAGTTATGTAAAAATTCAAGTGTAAGGGAATGCAAAAGCCCTATGATGTAAATTTTGGAATGTAGGGTAAACGTGTATGTTAAAAAAAAAAAAAAAAAAAAAAAAAAAAAAATCAAGAAACCAAAAATGAGTAAAATGAAATAGAAAAGACATACGGATACCATCGTTTTATTTTATGTTTGTTTTATATTTTTGTTATTTTGTTATTTCGTTTTTAGCTTAAGATCGAGTCTAGTCTTGGCTTAGCAACATTGTATAGTACATGTAATTGATCAAGATTTTTAACTCGCCACCAGAAAAATATCCCGTATCCAACAAAACCGTGTTTTCCTTTTCCCTACACCTAACGTTATAACCCATTTAAAAGCCCTCTTTGATAGTTTATCTTAGGTGCTTACGCCTAGTGGAGGAGGTTTTCGATCCTTTCCCAAGCCTATGGTAATCTATTTGCTATGACAGGTAGTGAGAGATATTATCCGTTTTCATTTTTTGAGATTTATTTTGATGACACTTGAGAGATGTGAGTATCTAAACACTACTTGTGAGGTGCTAGTATGTAATCTCCGTGCTTATTATGATTGAAGTGTAACGATTATTTGTTGTAATTACTTTTATGTTTGTATTAAATGACCCCTAACTTGTATTTTGATTAGAATAAAAGCGCATTTGCTTGAGGACAAGCAAATCTCAAGTGTAAGGGTATTTGATGAGGCGAAAAGTGTACCGCTTTTAAGGGGTCATTTAAGCCCGAAATCGTATTTATTTGATCAAATATTGCCCTAAATCGTTCCTTTTGTCATTTTAGGTACTTTTGAGGAGAAATCTGGAAAAGGAGGCATTTTGGACGTTTTTGGAGCATTAAAGTGAAGAAAACGGCAAAGTCTCAAGAATCGGCTAAAAGTTACTCTTGACGGCGTCACAATTAACATGGGACGGCGTCATGCCTTGGCAAGAAAAGTTGGACATGAAATTTACTCATGACGGGCCAGTGAGATAGCATGTGAATTCTGACGGCGTCACGCTTTAACTTGATCAAGGGCGTCACGGCTTAAATCATAAGGGGACGGCGTCACGTTCAAGGTTCGACGGCGTCAAGCCTTGATAGGCCAGAATGGATTTTTGAAGAGCTAAAGAGGGACGGCGTCAAGAAGGTCATCCGGGAACCCTAAAAGCGGCGAGGTGACGGCGTCACAATCCATAAGGTGACGCCGTCAGATCCAAAAATCTATATATAGTTTTCTAATTTTTGTCATTAAAGGAGAGCTTAGTGTGTGGAATTTTGGGATAAAACCCTAGGACGATTTTAGCTACTTTTTCAGGGCTTTTTGCCTTGAGATCTTCCATGTTTCATTGAAAGATAAGTTATCAATTAATCATTCAATATGTCTATGTGTTGTTTGATTCTATCTTATTCTTGTCTTTTGTTTAACATGTTAGGCTAAATTTATCTTGTGTTTGCTTAGATCTAATGAAACCTAGCTATTGATTATTGGTTGTTAGTGTGTTATTAGTTGTATTGGATGATTGTTTATCTATGTTAGGCTTAAGAAAACTGGCTAACTTCCTATTCGGTAACTTGCTTGAACGTCTTAAGAAACATGAACCAAACGCGTACTAAAGGTTTTTATGGTTGTATTTAATGCACAAGCGAATTCTAGTGATCCCATGTTAGGAGCTTCCTAGCCGGCTCGACATAGGAGTGAAGTAGGAGCTTGTAGAGTTGGGGAAGTAAGTACGCCACCCCACGAATGGTATTAAGGAATACACCCGTCATCCACGCGACTAATACACACTAATTAACCGGTAAAAGATAGTTAGGGAGTAAGGAAATCTAAGTAAACACATTTCTCTACACATAAGTTTCTCACCACATTTCATTTTTGTTATTTTATTTTATTGCATTTGTAGTAATTTGGGTTAGTTGACTAGCAACTAATTCCGCCCACTCTTCAAAACCGAGATTTTACTTGCTTTCATAAAAATTATAAAAACATAAAAAGAATCTTCCTCAACCCTTAGACCTAATTAGAGTAGCCTTTCACACCTAACGAACACTATTCCCTGTGGAGAACGATCAATCCCCCGTACTTACCACTACACTATACTACATCGGTCAGGTACACTGCCTGGTGGGGTTGTAAGCCTCTTGAGATCCCTCGAGAGGTAAAACCTGTTGTAAGGTTACAAAACCACGCATCACCCCCTCATACACAAAGGTTTACAACTAATTAACTAACAATGTCTTTTTCATCCCATTACACTATTAGTAATTAACCAAACTTGACAACTCTTTGGTGGAGAAAACTCTTAATAGTACAATTCGTTCTTAGTATTAGCTTTTCTTTTATCTTAGAACCATTAAGTCATAATCAACCAAAAATCATGTAACAAACATCATCTAGGCAAGTGCACAAGGCACTTAGCCACTCATAGCAAATAAAGAAATAACCACAAGAAATTTATCACTTGAAAACATGATTAAAAAGTCTTACAAAAGTTGTAATGATGATTACAAAGAGTAGGAACACTTGTGAGATAATCAACAAAGTTTCCTTGAATGATTAAATGGATGATTGGTGAATGTAAGCTTTCCTTTTTTCTGCGTTTTTTCTCCTTTGTCGCCTCCTTGTAGTGAGTTATAATTGATAGCTCTTTTGATTATATTGTATATTGTTGTATGTTTTTTCTTGATTCCAAGCATACATATATATAAGATGACTTTCCTTGGTCACCAAGCATAATACTTGAGCCCAAAGTGTCATAAATTGAAGGCAAGATGAGTTAATGGAAGTAGATGATCGGACTTTGGAGTGATGGCACTTAACTCTTCTCTTAAATGCAACTATGGAAGACTTTAAGTGGCTGGACCCATGGTCGGAACCTAGGACCTGCGGCCTGGATGTCTACTGGACCTTGGGTTTGAACTCTAAACCTTTGGTCTGGAAATGACTACTCAACCTTGGGTTTGAGATAGGAACCTTGGGTTTGGGATAGGACCGTCAACATTCATAACACTACAAAAAAACAGGCTTTCAGAGACTGAATTTCTAGGGACTGATATATCAGTCGCTGATACATAGCATCGGTAACTGAAACATCAGTTACTGATACTTTTAAGGACTGACATTTTATTGACTGATTGCGGCGACTAAAAATCAGTCCTCGATTCAGTGACCCCATATCTAAGACTAAATTTCAGTTACTAATATGCCTGTGCGGGAAAAAAATTTGGAGGCAAATTTGTTAGTGACTGAATAAGGGTGACAATTCAGTCCCTAGTACATGTACATCATATCTAAGACTAAATTTCAGTTACAAATATATTTGCGCAATAAAAAGTTTTGGCGGAAAATTTGTTAGTGACTGAATTATAGTCACAGTTCGGTCCCTAATACATGGAGATCATAGCTAAGACTAAGTTTCAGTTACAAATATGTCTACACAATAAAAAGGTTTGGAGGGAAATTTTTTAGTGACTGAATTTCAGTCACAGCTGCGTCCCTATTAAATGGACATCATACCTAAGACTAAAATTCAGTTACAAATATGTTTGCGCAATAAAAAAGGTTTGGAGGGAAATTTGTTAGTGACTAAATTTGAATCACAACTCAGTCCCTAATACATGGACATCATAGCTAAGACTAAAATGTATAACAATAGATTAAAACGGACTAAAACGTTTAAAAACGGACGAAAATGTTTAAAATCAGACAAAAACGTATCAAAACGGACGAAAACGTAAAAAATGGACGAAAACGTATAAAAATGGACGTAAACGTAAAAAAAGGGACTAAAACGGATGAAAACGTATAAAAACATTAAAATATAACAGACAAAAACTGATGAAAACATAAAATTACGGATGAAATCGTATACAAACGGACGAAAATGGATGAAAACATATAAAAGCGTAAAAAAATGGGACTAAAATGGATGAAAACGTATAAAAACGTAAAAAAATGGACGAAAACGTAAAAAAACGGACGAAAACGTAAAAAATGGAAAAAACGTATAAAAACGTAAAAAAAGGGACAAAAATGTATAAAAACGGACGAAAACGTAAAAAATGGACGAAAACGTATAAAAACGGATAAAAACAGATAAAAACTGACAAAAAGGGACGAAAATGGATTACCGACAGAATATACGGTTCTATATATTGTAATGTACTACACTTGTTTTTAAGACCTACATATATTTGTATCGTTGTTAGTAATTGTAAGTTTGTATATAAACCTATTTACGGATTGCTATTTATGTGTAACACTTAGGGGTTCACGCACGAAACCTCGGTTTATACCCCCGTGACGTGGGAACTCGAGCAGAATTCAAGTTTCAGACGTTCATAACATCTTTAGTATTCACCGATGGCTTTCATTTTGAGTGTTGACAATTTAAGACGTGTAATCGGGATAATGACATCAATCAGTTGCTTCATCGAGCGCGACATCCCTTTTAAAGAAACGACTATTACGTTCTTACCATATATAATAAGTCGTGGTGCCTATAGCAATCGTCAATCCACTATACTATACACACCACTTCCATTCAAGATAATAACAAGAAAGTTGCATATAGGCATATAGCCAATCAACGCACTCTACTTTACACACCACGTAGACCATCAGATTGCCTTTACGGGTTCTCACAACCCTAAAGGTCTCCTTATAAATACTAGACCATTTTCTCGAAATAGTCCAAGCCAATCCCAAGCAACATATCCTGCCTTGGGAACTCCACATTCAAGTCTATTATCCTCTAGGGTAATTGACACAAACCAACTGAGCCGACTCGTGAGCGTTACCCCAACTCGTGACTCTTGTTACATTTTTAGGGTTTATATGTAACTACACTAAATGTATTTATTTATGAATGTATCGAGTTTTTCGAGCTGAATTCAAATATTATCTTATAATTCAATCATAATGGTTTAAAAGACAAGTCATTCCAAATAAATCTAGTTTTCCGAACACTTTTTTATAAATGTAGGAATACACTTTGGTACAAATTTGTTTGACATAATCTATATCTATATAAATATTAATTTTAACTAGTTCTTATAAACAAAATTATATAAAAAATGTGAGGCTAAAATAAAATTTAGATATTTTTTATACCAAAAACATTTGGCTCTTCCTTCTCCCTCTCATTCTTCCCTCTTACAATTTTTCCCCAAAATCAAAACCCCAAAGTTTCCCTCTTATTTCTCCATTTTTTGGCTAACTACCCGCCCATCTCTCCTTATCCTATCATTTTTCTTTTCCATTTTCAATTCAACACTAATACCAACGATCGACTTGGCTATTTCCCACCATCTGATCCTGCCCCATCTCGGACGCACGCCGCCATACCCTGCTGCCAACTTTCATCATCCATCATCTCAGGCGCACCATTTTGGATCTAAGGTTTGGATTTTAGTTTTTGAAATCGTATTGGCTTTCAAATCTAGGGTTTTAACTACCCGCCCAAAGTCGTCAGTCACATCCTCACCAGTCAGCCACCAGACCATGGCGATTCATAATCATCACTCCTGATTTTATGTCATATATCCACAAATAAGGTATTGTAACGTGTTATATATTTAATTTAATCATCAATTTGAGGTCTTTATGTGTCAATTTCGTGTTTGGATGAATTTTAGGAATTAGGGTTTATGTAAACCCGAATCTATATGAGTTTGAAACATGCTTTTTGATACAATTGATGCTCACCACTGATCCTTGTACTTGTTCTATTTGTTTAGTTGTTGAAGTTGTTGAAGCTAAAGACGGAACAATCGCTGTTGCTACTGCTTTTTCTGGCCACCAGGATGGTAACTTAAGATCTGATAATAAACGTCTTGAGAAAATTTGTTGATCAAAAGCTTCACTAGACCTTTATGTTAATCTATCGTATTTTTTGTTTTGGTTTTTAAATTTACTCGTATAACCTTAAATGTGTTGATGCTCCCCTGCTTTTATACTTTTGGAACTTAAGATAGGGGGTGTTTGGATGTGCGTCTAAACCGATTATCATGACAATTATAATGATCAATCTTAATTTTTTTTGGTAAAAAGTGGTTATACTTGTGGTTTTCTGTTTTTTTGGGTAAATAGTAGTTGGATTTCGAGTATCGAGTGTCATATTTCAGTAAGTTACTGATTACTGAAAAAAAAACTAGGCATGTGTAGCTCTAATTATCTGATTTTCTGGCTTTCAATATGATTATGCAGTTGTGCAAGATAGAGACCACAAGTTCTTGACAAGAGCTGTAGAAGAAGCCTACAAAGGAGTTGATAATGGAGATGGAGGTCCATTGGGTGCAGTTATTGTTCGTAATGATGAAGTTGTCGTGAGTTGCCATAACATGGTTTTAAACCACACCGAACCAACTGCACATGCTGAAGTTACTGCCATAAGAGAGGTTAGAAACCTTGTGTTATGTTTTTGTACAATATTGTTCCATGATATTTAGGTTAAAAAGTCTTGTGTTAAGAGTAATTATTGTTGATAGTTTGATCAAATCATCTTCCTCTTTCTAATCGTTGTGTATGTTGGTCTCAGGCATGTAAAAAGCTGAACCAAATTGAGCTTTCAGACTGTGAGATATACGCCTCATGTGAGCCCTGCCCTATGTGCTTTGGTGCCATTCATCTGTCAAGAATTAAGGTTCCGTTCTTCTTCCACTCCCTTTTTATATGCGATTTGAAAGTCATTGTGTGATATCAGATATTCAGAAGTAGTTAATGAATTGTAATAAAGGAGATTTTACGAGATAGTATTACACGTTACTATATTGACATGCTTCTACTATCCTATTAGAAAATTATTACTATATTGAACTTTTGCTCAGCATGGGATTATTCTTCCTGGATCCGGACTTATGCTTTGTATTTGAAGGAGAGGCTGAATTGCTTCCATATCTTGAAGTACGATGTCGAAACAGAACGTATAGTAAGATTACTTCTGAAGTGCTACTTTCTTACTTTTTCGAGTTATGAATCAAGAAAACATCAGATGCTATTATCTGTTGTGCAGAGAACAAGGGATCTAGATACTCCCGAGCTGTTTGGACAATTATCAGCTTTGCAACAGCTTCTATATCGTGTCTTAGGCTGTGAGGTGTCGTTACTGTTTTTTTTACAGTTGAATACTTTGGGATATGTTTAAAAATTCATTATACTCTCTTAACAGAACAATGTGGTTCTATGCAGCCACAAGGAGCAGCAGTTCATAATTTTGTGATTCAGCTAGCATTTACAATGGTTAGTAGCGTCTAATTTTTGTGCCATATATCTCATGTTGGTATAGGATTATATCTTAAATTTTGGTATAGAGACAAGCCATAAAAAGTGTTTGTGGCCGAAAGAAGACAAAACAGTCAGCATGGGAGGTGGGTGTTGGGCTAGTGATGAGGAAAAAAGATTATTGGATGAAAGAAGCAGCTGAATCATCTCAACAAGCTGACTCAACACCTAAACAAAACTCGACTGAGATTAATGAATTGAGAGCAAAGGTTAGTGAACTTGAACCGTATAAACGTAATTATGAGAAATTGGCAAAATTCTTGAGCCAAAAATTTCCAGACTTCGAGAGCACATAGACTCACCAAATACTACTGAAGGTGATGGTAACGATGATCCATTCACCGATAGTGATATATAGGATGTTCAAATTTATTTCGATTTAATTTGGTTTTATTTTTAAACATATTGAATTGTAAACTTTTGTTATTTGGATTGGTGATTATTATGTTTTAAAGAAATATTGTTATTATTATTATTTATGGTTTGGAGTTTTATATACCATTGTAAGGGGTCATGTATGCATTGTGAATGGGGACTGAATTAAATTGTATTTGCCAATAACTTTTAGTTTATAATAGAAATATAATGGAACGGCGCCATCATATTGGAGGCTGATTTGAATGTTATTTTGTATCGATTAACATATATTTTGAAACTAATTTTCAGTCACTAGAAAAACAAATTAAGGACTAATTCATTTGTTTTTTGTGACTAACAATCAGTCTTTAAAGCCTTTCATCGGAGACTAATCAGTTTTTAAATCCTATTATTAGAGACTGATTTGGTACGGTAATCTACAAAACAACGAAACGTATTAGGGACTATAAACAATGTTTATGGACTAATTTTCAGTCCCTAAATCCATGTGTTAGTAACTGATCTAACATAATATTGGCGACTGACTTTTCAGTCGCCGATAATATGCATTAGGGACTGAAATAACATGATACCAACCCATAGAAATAAGGACTGACTTTTTTATTTTGGAGACTGATCTCTGGTCCTCGTTGGTTCGATACAACAAGGACTGAATTTCAGTTGATAACGTCACTTTCCGTAACTAAGCTGTTGTAACTGATTAGTGACTAGCAAAATTAGTCCTTGATAGACCGTTCGTAACTGATCATGGTGTATCGGAGACTGATTTTTTAGTCTCTGAAAGCCTTTTTTTTGTAGTGATTTCATCATTTCATGATCTTTTATTGAGCTTGAAAATCATTGTAATCTTGATTCTTTATCTTTAACAATCCTTCCCATAGCTTTTATTGTGAGATGAACCCTACGTTTGTGCATAAGCTCTTGATTTAACAACTTTTCTTCATCTTTTTAGCCTTTTCCTTGAACTTGATCGTACCTAACTAAAATACATCTTTTGCACCTTTTAAGCATAATATGTTCACAAATACAACCAAATACAATGCATAAACATAGAAATAACGCAACTAAAACATGTTCAAAATGAGCGTTATCAAATCCCCCGCACTTACACTTTGCTTGCCCCTAAGCAAATCTAGCTTTAAGAAATAAATCCACATGATATAAATGAAAATGGTTCTAAAAATGAGATGCAAATCCATCACGTACAAGTACGAGATAAGATCCATCTATTTAAGCTTGTAGATGAAAAGTCGATATGTTTTGTGGAAAACTAGAAGGGGGGTTGAATAGTTTTACGTCTTTTTAAATTATTATAAAAACTTTGTTTACTTTTAAAAAAAACTTAGATTCGAATTTATGTGAACTCAACTCTTGAACAATATGAACAAATATAAGTAAATCTAAATTAACAATGCAAGTAAAGTAATGAAATGAAATGAAAGATAGAGATGGAAAGATCGAACCGCGAGACAAAGGATTTATAGTGGTTCGGCTACAAGGACACCTTCCTTGCCCTACTCCACTCCTCGAGCACCTAACTCGAGAGTTTTCTTCACTATGTCAACAAGCTCCCTTATGGCGGAGAAAACCTTACACAACTTTCGCTTACACCAATTTTAAGACACAAAGCTAAATGTCGAGTTCTAATCGTAGCTAGAACCAATCTCACAACTTCAATCACAACTTCTTCACGACTTCTTCACTACGGCTTCACAACTTCTTCACGACTTCTCACGACTACTACACACCACAACTACTTCACAACTTCTACTCTACTTCTTCTTCACAACACTACTATTTCTTCACAACTACAATCTAGTTCACAACTATACACTACTTCTTCACTTCCTAATACTACTTCTTCACGCCTCTACTTCTTCACACCTTTGCTTCTTCACACCTTTACTATACTTCTTACACACTAAACTAATCTAACCACTTTATGTTCAAACCTATCTAATTAATATACACACCTTATACACAAATGAATGAATGATTTACAAAGTTTACTAAACTAACAACTTAGGTAACAAGATGATACTAAGTTGTAATACTTCTAGTCTTGATTGATAGAAGTATTCTTCTTTTGCACTTGGATGGTAGAAGCTTGGATCACTTAGAAACCAATGCTTAAGAATATATGATCAAAGGATTTAGAAAGATATAATAAGAGATTTAGAACAGAAGGTTTGGGGTGCAAAAGGTGAGGAAAAAGTCCAGGAATGAACCAGTATTTATAGGCAAAGCTGGGGGCTAGAGGAGCGTGGGCGTTCCCCTTAAATAGGGGGCCGGTCCCCTTAATAATTAAGGGGCCGCCCCTTATATCCGTTGCCCAGTTTTGTCTTTTTGTGGGGAAGGTTTTTCTGGAACATTTTTGCCATTTTTTGTTGAAAATTTGAATTCATAAATTTATTATGGATTAAACATTTTCCTTTAATTTCCAAAAATGATTTTGTAAAAGATATAAAATGTTTGTGTTTTTTTTTTTTATAAAAAATCTAGTGATTAAGAAAATGTTCCTTTGATCATATAATGCATTAGGCATTTGTTTATTCATACCTTAAGTGATTAAGTTGTTAAAATAGATATTTACAACTAAATACTTGTTTACGTCATAATCTTTCGTTTAATGATTTTACATTTTGTGATTATCAAAACGTAGAGATATCGAAAAATATTAATAACGTTTTTAGGCATTATTTATATCAACAATCTCCCCCTTTTTGATGATTACAAAATCTAAACTCATTAAATTAAAAAATTAATTTTTAGACAAGTATTTAGTGAGTTTATATCTACTTCTCCCCCTTTTTGTAGAATCAAAAAGGTTATGCCGACAAGTTTTAGATACGAAATTTGTCGGAACGAGAACTCCCCCTTGATGTGTGCTCCCCCTTGTTCGAGGGCACCAAGGAGTCGAGCTATGGAAATCTTGGCTGCAAAAATATTAGAAGTACAAGCATACATAGCAAAATATGGAATATAAAAACAACAATCATGGCAAACAAATATTAAGAACACATAGCAAGACATTCATTAATTTAAAGTGATTATGTGAAACACATAATCATTGCAACGACATTTAGTATGCTTGAAACATATAACAAGAAAAAGGCCCTAAATTGCCAAAGAGAGCTTTCGGACTTGCTTGCGACACGAAAGCTTGGAAAATAAGAAACATAAGCATATAGTATGCTTAGATGGTTGATGGTAGAGTGTTTGGGATGGAATTGGTTGAGTGAGGGTAAGAATGTTGGATTAATAGAGGTATATTTTTGGAGGTAGAGAGTTTGGAGCGGAGTAGGTTGATTGAGGGTTAGAGTGTTGTGCTAGTGGAGGTGTTGTGCTAGAGTTTGGAGTGGAGGTGTTGGATGAGATCTAGTGATAAGATACTTAATCCAAGTGAAATGTTCATTTAAGGCAATGATTTGTTTTTGGAGAAGGATACGACAAGGACAATAGTTGACATGATTATCAACTTGATTCAAGTTGTGGGGGTGAGGTAAGCAATTTGAGTAGGGTGAGGATGGAGGATGGAGGTTGGCCCTTGTTACGTTGTGCAAGGTGCATAGCAAGGAGATCACTACGGTCATGGATTTGGTTTATCTCTTCACGGAACTTTTCCTTTTCCGTGGGAATGTGGATTTGGTCATTTGGTGGAAGTGGATGAAATTGGGGTGTGTAGTTGGAAGTAAAGTTGGATGTTTGACCAATATGATGAGGGTTTTGAAAGGTTTCAATGATGTTAGTTTAAGGTTGAGATGTGTAGTTTGGAACGAAGGTGGAGGTTGAGGTTAGTTTGTGATGAAGAAGAGCTAGAAGGGAGTTGATCCAACTTGAGTTGAGCAAGGTGTAAGGCAAGGAGAGCACTAAGCTCATGGGCTTCATTAAGTTCTTCAATGAACTTCAAGTGTTCGGAAGAAGGTGATGATGGTGGAGTGTGGTTATTATTTTGGATGGATGTTTGGATATGCAACATAGAAGTAGCATGTGAGTTGGTAGGAAGTGGTGGTGATACTTTTGGTGGTGGAGACATTTTTTGAGTTTGGGTAATCATTAATGGATGAAGATGAAGGTGTATTTTCGGGAGTAAAGATGGATGGTTGGTTATTATGATGAGGTTTGTGAAAGGGTTCATTGGAATGAGCTTGAGGATTGGGAGTATAGTTGGGAACAAATGTGGGTGGAGGTGTTGTTTGTTTAGCCACATCATTTGTTGAGATGGACTTGTTTCGGGGGTTAGGTTTTCTTCTCCAAACGGGTTTTTCGGTCATCCTTGCTAACCTTGAGGTTTTTGGCTTTGGTTTGATGGGAGATGGCATGATGAGATGATGGAAGATTATGAGGAATGGGAGTGTTTATAGTGTAGGATTGATGGGATTAAGGAATGGATAAAATTTGTTGGATGGATTGGAATAAGATATGTTTGTGAATTTTGAGAAGTTTAGGATGAAATGGGCTAAAAAGTAGAAAAGGAAACAGCACCTTCGACCATCAGATGGCCGGTCCCCTTAAATAAGGGCCGGTCCCCTTAAATATTAAGGGGGCCGCCTTATGATTTAAGGGGGCCGCCCATCTGTTGGTTCCCAAATTACTGGAAATGGGTTTTTGGCAGAAAATTATAGAAAGGGTTGTGTTTTTGGGTTTAGTTTCAAGCAAGTCCAACTCTTTGAGGCAATTAAGCATGTAATAGATATTTATGCAAAACATGTTAATTAAAGAGATTAAGCAAACAAGTAATTTCATCTAGCATGTAAACATACTCATCAAGCATGTAATATATATGGACTAGGAAACAATACACTACACCAAGTATTTTCTTAATTATATGTAAGTGGGAAGATTAATGAACTATTTGATGGATCCTAATGTGTGCCTATGTACAATAAATGGGAACTTAAGATAGCATGGACTTCTAGACTTGTTACAAACAAAATCTTAATAGACAAACCATGGTCCGCTTGATTTGACTTAGTTCACTTATAAATGTCATGTACATAAATATAGATGACAAATATGAGATCACCATGCATGATTTAAAGAAATGTTTTTAGCATTATTCAACAATGTTTGAAAGTGGGTTTTTATGTAGATGTGAAAGTTATTTGAATAAAATAGATTGGGTTTTATTTCAAAATGTGTTTATGAAGAATGGGTAAGAAAAAAATTCCCAATCTTTGACTTTGATCGAAACAGAATTATAGACATAGATTAAGAAGAAAAATAAGATAGTAAAACATGTTAATAGAAAGGTGAAATAGCCAAAAAAAAAAAAAAATCATTTTTCCAAAATGTAAAGTTTCTGTATATTTTTAAAGATACTAGATTTTTGACAACAAATACCATTAATCCTAGATTTTAAAAAATGGTTGTTAAAGATCTCATGCTCAAGGGAATTGGTTAAGGCTATTATCACATGCTACCCTTTTCTACATATCCTATGGTCATAAGGAAGTGATGACGAAATTCTATATGTTTGATGCGGGAGTGTTGAATGGGGTATAACCTAACATCTATAGCTCCTTTGTTGTCGCACACTTATGTAATTTGATGCCATAGTCTACGAGAGCTTGTTTCATCCATAGTTTTCTAACGCGAGAAATCTAATCTTACTTCTATGTTAATGATTAATCCACTTAACTCATTTCACTTCATCACCATGAGTTTTCTAATAGTGGACATAGAAGATTTCTATTTTAAACGTTATAGCTTAAGAGGGCCAAGGGAAAAGAATAAGTGATTCTAGGTTATAGGTAGATTCATATAAGCTATTATGTATTATATATATATATATATATATATATATATATATATATATATATATATATATATATATATATATATATATATATAACTAGGCATTATGAGCTAAATGGGCATGAAATAACTAGTCATTAATCTAAGCATATATTATAACAATGAGCTTAAAAGGAAAGCGTACCTTTTAGTCTCCAGTAGATTTTTCTTCAAACGCTTCAAGGTGTCATATTGACTTATAGAAGCCAAACATAGATGAGTTTTCAAATTATTCAATGAGTGACGATTTAGCCACTTGGTCCCCATTGTCTCATTTGTCCAAAATTGATATATATATATATATATATATATATATATATATATATATATATATATATATATATATATATATATATATATATATATATATATATATATATATATATAAAATATATATATATATAACTAGGCATTATGAGCTAAATGGGCATGAAATAACTAGTCATTAATCTAAGCATATATTATAACAATGAGCTTAAAAGGAAAGCGTACCTTTTAGTCTCCAGTAGATTTTTCTTCAAACGCTTCAAGGTGTCATATTGACTTATAGAAGCCAAACATAGATGAGTTTTCAAATTATTCAATGAGTGACGATTTAGCCACTTGGTCCTCATTGTCTCATTTGTCCAAAATTGTTTGAACCAAACATGGTTTGCATTTGTATGTCTGGTGAAAGTATTCCCCAAGGGTTGAAACTTGGTTGAAGTGAATAATTCCACATTGGGTGATTATTATTTTAGGAAAGTTTTGTCTACCTTGATTTCTTCTAGGTTGAGGGGTTTTAGACCGAGGATGAGGATTATTTGGTCTATTTAGAGGTGGAGTTTTAGATCTTAATTTCGGTTTAGAAAATCCAGTTTCTTCTTTTAATGATGGTTTATAAAAACTTTTTACTCTCTCATCACTCGCAATAGGTATTTTTCTATCTTTTATAAGTATATACTTAGGTTTTGACTCTAATGGTTTTTGTTTACGAGATTGACATTCAAACTTTACATTTTTATTTTCACTAGTTGAAACATTATTTGAGTTGAATCCTAGACCGGTTTTATCTCCCGAAGTTCCTTGAACACTTATTATTTTCTTAAGTGAGTTACTACTATTTTTAAACTTGTCAAGTTTGGAAATTTCATCTTTAAGTTTTTCGTTTTCATTTTTGACCTCTAGACATGTTTTACATTCCATAAAAACTTCTTTTCCTTTTTCTAAATGTTGTAGTTTAATTTTTAATTCGAGTACTTCATTTTCTAATCGATTATTAATATGTTTTAGTGATTTATTTTTATCCATGAATTTTTGACCTAATTTGCATAACCTATTATATTCATTATCTAGGTCTTTTTCGTCTAATGATTGATTTTTGTCACTAAAGTATTCGGTTTCGGAAAGTACCTCATTGGATGTCTTGGCTATAAGACAATTTTCATCCTTTGTTATTTCTTTCTCATCTTCATCGCTATCATTCCATGCTCCTCCAACGAACGCGTTTTGATTTTGATCCCTTGACAACATTGGACATTTTCCGATGAGATGATTTGGATCACCGCATTTGAAGCACTTCCTTTCGCTATTGCTACTTTTGTCGTCTTTGTTTCTTTGGAATGCCTTTCTTTCATCATGTGGTTGTCTAACGAATCTTCCTCGTCTTTTGAAGAATTTCTTAAAGTCTCTTACGGCCATGGCATATTCTTCGTCATCACTTTCGGAGGTTGAGCTATCCTCGTCACAAGATTCCTTCCTAGCTTTCAATGCAATTGACTTGCTTTGCTCTCTTTTTCCTTTGACCATCTCGGAGTCTTTCTTTATTATTGCTTCGTAGACTTTCAAGTTGCCGATCAATTCGTCAAGTTGTAGAGTTGACAAATTCTTTGATTCTTCAATCGCCGTAACTTTAGCTCGCCATTTTGGATGAAGAGCCCTAAGAAATTTCCTAACAAAATTCTTACTAGAAAAATTCTCATCAAGTGCTTTTAAACTTGTGATGATAATGTTAAACCTAGCAAAAGCATTATCTGTTGATTCCTCTTCCAGAATCGTAAATTGTTCATATTGTTGAACAAGAAGATCTATTTTATTATCTTTGACTTGACTATTACCTTGGTGAGTTATTAGTAAGGAGTTCCAAATTTCTTTTGTGGTTTCACACATAAAGATCCTTTCGTATTCTTTACGTGGTAACGCATTATAAATAACCATTTTTGCCTCATTATTTTTAGCAAGTTTTCTTTTTAAATCATCACTTTGTTTTTCAAAAGATACTACTTCATCCTTTTTAGTTTCGGGATTATTTTGAATAGGGGGAAATTCACCAAAGGTAATAACATGCCAAAGATCAAGATCTTTTGATTTCACATAAGTTTCGAATCTATTTTTCCAATAAAGAAAACCATCACTTTCAAATAGCGGTGGTCTTTGCATAGATTGCCCTTCTAAATATTTTTTCAATTCCATAGATCGATTCAAGTTTTAAAATACAATATATTTTAAAAATCTTGTTTGACGAGGCTCTTGATACCAATTGTGGAAAACTAGAAGGGGGGGGGGGGTTGAATAGTTTTACGTCTTTTTAATTTATTATAAAAACTTTGTTTACTTTTAAAAACTTAGATTCGAATTTATGTGAACTCAACTCTTGAACAATATGAACAAATATAAGTAAATCTAAATTAACAATGCAAGTAAAGTAATGAAATGAAATGAAAGATAGAGATGGAAAGATCGAACCGCGAGACAAAGGATTTATAGTGGTTCGGCTACAAGGACACCTTCCTTGCCCTACTCCACTCCTCGAGCACCTAACTCGAGAGTTTTCTTCACTATGTCAACAAGCTCCCTTATGGCGGAGAAAACCTTACACAACTTCCGCTTACACAAATTTTACGACACAAAGCTAAATGTCGAGTTCTAATCGTAGCTAGAACCAATCTCACAACTTCAATCACAACTTCTTCACGACTTCTTCACTACGGCTTCACAACTTCTTCACGACTTCTCACGACTACTACACACCACAACTACTTCACAACTTCTACTCTACTTCTTCTTCACAACACTACTATTTCTTCACAACTACAATCTAGTTCACAACTATACACTACTTCTTCACTTCCTAATACTACTTCTTCACGCCTCTACTTCTTCACACCTTTGCTTCTTCACACCTTTACTATACTTCTTACACACTAAACTAATCTAACCACTTTATGTTCAAACCTATCTAATTAATATACACACCTTATACACAAATGAATGAATGATTTACAAAGTTTACTAAACTAACAACTTAGGTAACAAGATGATACTAAGTTGTAATACTTTTAGTCTTGATTGATAGAAGTATTCTTCTTTTGCACTTGGATGGTAGAAGCTTGGATCACTTAGAAACCAATGCTTAAGAATATATTATCAAAGGATTTAGAAAGGATTTAGAAAGATATAATAAGAGATTTAGAACAGAAGGTTTGGGGTGCAAAAGGTGAGGAAAAAGTCCAGGAATGAACCAGTATTTATAGGCAAAGCTGGGGGCTAGAGGAGCGTGGGCGGTCCCCTTAATAATTAAGGGGGCCGCCTAGATAATTAAGGGGGCCGCCCCTTATATCCGTTGCCCAGCTTTGTCTTTTTGTGGGAAAGGTTTTTCTGGAACATTTTTGCCATGTTTGGTTGAAAATTTGAATTCATAAATTTATTATGGATTAAACATTTTCCTTTAATTTCCAAAAATGATTTTGTAAAAGATATAAAATGTTTGTGTTTTTTTTTTTTATAAAAAATCTAGTGATTAAGAAAATGTTCCTTTGATCATATAATGCATTAAGCATTTGTTTATTCATACCTTAAGTGATTAAGTTGTTAAAACAGATATTTACAAGTAAATACTTGTTTACGTCATAATCTTTCGTTTAATGATTTTACATTTTGTGATTATCAAAACGTAGAGATATCGAAAAATATTAATAACGTGTTTAGGCATTATTTATATCAACATGTTTGACAATACCTTAATGATTCTCTTGCTTGACAACATATTAAAGCACCTCACGAAAAGGAAATGAAGTATAATTCACTCAACACTCATTTGTTTAGTGGGCGAGTATATAAGAAAATAACACTCATTGCTCAGACATAATCTAAATATTACCATAAGCTTGTACAAGAAACAAAACTCCACCGACGTAGCGTAAGCACCAAGTGTAAACATCTAAGAGGACTTCTATTCGGGTTTTAACGCTTCAAGGGTTATATAAGACTTATGTTCAACTATCTCATGTAAAACATAATAGCTCGCTAAAAACGAATTCTTAAATCACCAAATAACGGATGGTCACTAAGGATAACCTTAGATCGCTAGCAACGTTATCCAATTCTTCAAGAAATCGGATGGTCACCACATGTCAATACACTTGATAAATTACCACAAAGTCAAAAAGGATAAGAATGAGACATGGGATATATATATTTATGAAATTGGTTTTAAAAATAAAAACTTTACAAATAGCCAAAGTCTAAAACCAAGTGCTACTAGCTACATCAACCACTATCCTTTGAACTTGAGATTCTTCCTTGATTCATATCATACTTTCATAGCTCATTGGCTATTCTTGTCACCAAACAATTGCGATGACTTATTCTGTTTCTTTTTTTCTTTTTTCTTTTTTTTTTTTCCCACTAGATACCAATAGATCTTCCATGAGATTATCATGGAGTTCGCAACTTTCTCATTTTCAAGGATTACCACATAACAACCATCTTTCCAAGTAGCTAGTAACCAACCAAGACTTGACTATGGGTAAGGTTAAGGCTAAAGGTGAAGAATATTTTTATATTTTTCTGGTGTAACAAAATGAAAAGGATGGCTCAGAGGGTGTACTAATGGAATCTAGCACTAAAAATGAGTGCTAACAAATGGGTCCAAATAAGTGTTTAACTAACCAATGTGGCTAGCTAATATATCATTAGATGTAAAATGGAATGCCATTTGGTTTAATTTCTAAGGTTGCCCTCTTATCACACGAATACACTTATATCACACGAGGTGATCTCACTGCGGTCTGGTAATGATTTGCGTGCACAAGTTCTAGAATAAATAAGATTACCGACACACTCATAGCAAAAAGGTCAAGCATAAAAGATGTATGCTATATGAAATAGGCTTAAATCCTCACAATTTAGTGGAATGGGCTATAGTTGTGCTAGCAATGTTATCAATCCAAAAATGGATCGCAATGTCAATCAGGACACATCTCGAATTTTCAAAAGTTACATGTTTTATTAGTGGATTAATCTTGTTATATAAATTACCCTGAATGTGCGAAAAGAACTAGATCATAGGGGCAAACAAATTAGAAACTAGGCTCAAAATTTAAAATTCGAGTTCATTTTCCAATTTCCTCCCCCCACACTTAAGTTTGACATTGTCCTCAATGTAAAGAACGATGAACCATAAAAATAGGGAAATGGAACATAAAAAAAATGAAACTGCCTGTTCTTTGTAGTTAGGAAGATTCCACATCTTCAAGGTCAAGCATCCTAATCTGCATAATCATCAAAAACAAAAACACATAGAAATGCAAAATATTTTTGGATTTTATTATTCATATTAGAAAGGCCCCCACACTTATGGTGAAACCATCGGGGCATAAAAATAGTTTTAAAAAAAAACACACTGGTTGCCTCCCGAGAAGCGCTAAATTTATTAACGAGTCATCAGCCTGACTCAATTTTTCCTACTTTTGTGGGTTATATTTGGGATTCTTTCCCACTTTGCCTTTTTCTTTCTGGACTTGAATGATTGGTTCTAGTGGAATTTCTTCACTTGACAATTCATTCAATTGCTCCTCATCATGGTAGAGCTTGATTCAATGTCCATTAACAATGAAAGTTCCACCATTCTTGTCATACAATTCAACATATCCGGATGGAAAACCATGTTTTACCACGAATGGACCAAACCATTTGGTTCTGAGTTTAGGAGCTTTTGTATTTGTATTTAGAATTGAACAAAAGAACTTTGTCTCAAGCCTTGAATTCTTTCCGGATTCTTAGCTTTCGATCATAATAAGCTTTTGTTCGAGCTTTGTACAATTTGGAATTTTCATATGCCTGGAGTCTTAATTCATCGAGTTCATGCAATTGCAAGAATTGTTTTTCTCCAGCGATTTTTAGATCAGGATTACATTACCTTAATGCCCAGTATGCACGATGTTCGATTTCAAACGGCAAATGACAAGTTTTTCCATATACGAGTCTGTACGGGGTTGTACCAATTGGAGTTTTATATGCCGTTCTAAATGCCCACAGAGCATCATCAAGTTTTCTTGACCAAACAGAAGGATTATCCTTGACCATTTTTTCAAGTATTCTTTTTAAGGCTCTATTGGTGTTTTCAACTTGACCACTGGTTTGAGGGTGGTATGCTGTGGAGAAACGATGGTGGACTCCATATCGTTTCATAGCTTTCTCCATTTGATGGTTACAGAAATGAGTTCCTCTGTCGCTTATCAAAGCTTTTGGAATTCCGAATCGAGAGAAAAGCTTTTTCAGAAAATTCACAACTACTCGTGCATCATTTGTGGGTAAAGCCTCTGCTTCTGCCCATTTAGAGACATAATCAATTGCAACGAGGATGTATTCGAATTTATGAGATTTAGGAAAAGGACCCATGAAGTCAATTCCCCAAATATCAAATATTTCAGAAACTTGGATGCTCTTCTGTGGCATTTCGTCTCTACGAGAAAGACTACCAAATTTTTGGCATGCATCACAATTCTGCACAAGTGTATGTGCTTCTTTAAAAATTGTTGGCAATAAAATCCCTCATCGTAGACCTTTTTAGCGGTTGTGGATGGACCGTAATGTCCTCCGGTTGGGCCATGATGACATTCATCAAGAATTTTTTGGGTCTCTGAACCATACACACGTCTTCTTATTATCCCATCGGGACACATTTTAAATAGATACGGTTCATCCCAAAAATAGTATTTTAGGTTTGCCAAAAATCTAGTACGCTCAGCGTAAGATAGACCTTTCTGTAATATTCCTCCAGCTAAATGATTTGCATAATCAGCAAACCAAGGAACTTCTTCATTGTCGATTCCCATGAGAGTTTCATCGGGAAAGTTATCATCAATCTCGTCTTCACCGAGTTCCTTTAAATTAGGATTTTCTAATCTAGATAAATGATCTGCTGCAACATTTTCTGTACCTTTCTTATTCTGGATTTCTATGTCAAATTCTTGAAGCAATAAAATCCATCGGATAAGACATGGTTTGGCATCTTGCTTGGCAAACAGATATTTAAGAGCTGAATGATCGGTGAATACAATTGTTTTCGACAAAACGAGGTAAGAACGAAATTTGTCAAATGCAAAAACTACAGCTAAAAGTTCTTTTTCAGTCACTGTGTAGTTTTGTTGGGCACCATTCAAAGTTTTGCTAGCAAAGTAAATAGGAAGAAAATGTTTTCCATCTCGTTATCCTAGTACTGCTCCAACAGCATAATCACTTGCATCGCACATAAGTTCAAACAGCAGCGATCAATTTGGTGAAACCATAATTGGTGAATTTGTTAACTTATTTTTAAGCGTTTCGAATGCCTTGATGCATTATTCATTGAAGTCAAAGACTGAATCTTTTTCAAGCAGCTTCATCATTGGACGAGATATTTTCGAAAAATCTTTGATAAATCGGCGGTAAAATCCCGCATGTCCCAAAAAACTCCTAACGCCTTTAACGTTAGTTGGGGGTGGTAATTTAGCAATAGCATCTATTTTTGGTTTGTCAACTTCGATTCCCTTGCTCGAAATTTTGTGACCAAGCACAAAGCCTTCTGTCACCATAAAATGACATTTTTCCCAATTAAGCACGAGATGAGAAGTTTTGCATCTTTCAAGCATTTTATCAAGATTGAAAAGGCATGACTTGAATGAGTCTCCAAATACCGAGAAATCATCCATGAAGACTTCCATGGAGGTTTCAAGCATATCTTGAAAAATAGCAATCATGCATCTTTGAAATGTCGCTGGTGCGTTACAAAGACCAAAAGGCATACGCCTATACGCATATGTGCCAAAAGGACACGTGAATGTGGTCTTTTCTTGATCAGCTGGATCTATTGGAATTTGAAAATAACCGGAAAATCCATCGAGAAAACAAAAGAATTTGTTCCCGGAAAGTCTTTCCAACATTTGATCCATGAACGGTAATGGAAAATGATCTTTTCTGGTGGCATCATTTAATTTTTGATAATCAATGCATACACGCCAACCAGTTATAGTTCTTGTAGGAACAAGTTCATTACGTTCATTAGTTACGACAGTTGTTCCTCCTTTCTTAGGAACACAGTTGATGAACTCAAATAAGTACATTTTATTATCGTCATTTATCCTGTTTATTTGACTTGTTTTATTATATTATCTATGAGAATTGATACATTAACGTTTACTTTAGTAATTCTCAGGTAAAAACAAGCATTATGTGAAACTTGGCGATTTTGGATTAATTATGGAGCAAAACAAGCAAGATGTCAAAAGCCTACTGAAATCCAGAAGATCAAGCTCGTTCTACTCCAGATACGCCGCATCATACTTCTAACATACGGCGTATCACTATCAAGATTTCACAGGATACAATCCAAGTACATGCGCCGCATACAAAGCCAAGATACTCCGCATCTGAAGACGGTGTACGAATATTCCAGAATATATTAATCTTGGACCCCACGCGAAGTTAAGTCAATGCGCCGCATCTATTAACTCTATGCGCCGCATCTACCCCTGCGACATAAACTATAAATACCCCAAGGCCAGACGAATTTCGGAGAAAAACACTTAGCTTAACTCAGAGACCGAAGACAGAAGAACCCTAGAGCCGAATTCAGACGACCAAGCAGCACAAGACACACCTAAACGAAGATACAAGAGCTGTAAGAAGGTCCTGCATGTATTCAATTCATTAAGTAGTTTTGTTTTATTGTATTAGTACACTTTAATTCATCAGGATTGATGGGCTTGTGTCATGTGACTACGGAAAATCATGCACTCCCCTTAATATTGCTTTCCCATTAATTAAAGTTTATATGTTGATGTCTTTGGTGACTTTTATTAGTGCATTGATAACCTCTGTGTCTAGCTGAGCATTGCTTGGGTCGCCATGCCCCTTCCTCGCCTATTTGATTTAGCGTCTCTTTAATAAATAGGATAGACATAAGTAATCATTAAGGGTTTACTCGCCGATAAGATTAGAGCCAACGAGAAAGGTTTAATTATATACACTTCATATAAAACTAGCAATAAAATAAGTGACAAGCTACTTAATTATCAGGACAAGTCTTCTTATTGTCTCAAGTATCTATCTGTGTACGTGTGTGCTAATCGTTGATTCGTGCTCATTAGTTTAGTTTTCTATTTAATCATAACCAAACCGTGCCAGTCTCTCAGGCTGAACCCCCTTGCGTTAGATTAGGTTGTATAGCTAACTTAGGATATTAAAATACTGATTAGAATAACTAGATAATACGTTCCACTCTTAGTGATCGACACTCTACTTACCATTATATTCATACTGACCGGGTACACTACTCGTTAAGTGTGTGTGTTATTGATAAGTCGGCTAAATATAAATTTAAAACTTGAGTAGGCATTAATACTGCTAAACCGCAACGACACATCACGCGCATCAAGTTTTTTGCGCCGTTGCCAGGGAGTGAATTGTTATTATCTGTTAATTTGATTAGTATTTTAATTAGGTTTATTTTTTTTTAGATTCTAACCACTAACTTTGTTATATATTAGATAAATTGCATTCATTGTATAATTTGCTTATTTTCTGTTTTTGTTTGTTTTCTTTAATTTTTGTTTCTTTTTGTTTGTTTTTATTTTTGTTTTTGTTTTTCTATTTTTCTGCATTCTGCTATCATTGTATTGTGCTGATACAAACGATACGGCGCATCTGTTTTCACAGATACGGCGTATTGCGTTTAATTTTTATAAAATACAACGCGTTTAATAAATTCGAGTACGACGCATCTTCCCCAAGATACGGCGTATTCTGTTTTTAATAAGAAATTTTTCTAAACCCTAACGCCATACGACGCATCTATTTTAACTGATACGGCGTATTTTCGATTTAAATTAAAAACAGTTTTTGAATTATTAAACAGATACGACGCATCGATCTCTATCGATACGGCGCATATGCTAAATCAAAAATCTTGTATTTTGAAACGTAACGAAAATACGGCGCATTAGCTTTTGTTAATACGACGCATTTAATTTTAATAAATATAATCGATTTTTGATAATTTAAACTGGATACGGCGCATTCTAAAAATTATAAGCGGCGTATCTGTTTTCTGAATAAAAGTCTGATTTATTTTTAACGATTATAAGATACGGCGCATCGTCTTCAGATATCAGTAACTTTTATTTATCCCGAACGGAGAAAATTCTAATCATCTTTCCTGTCTCTTAGAAATTTTTTACTTCGAAGCCTATTTGTTTTGTGTTTCAGGAATCATGATTGATATTTTCCCAAGCTGGTTCGGAGGACCATGGATTAAACTTACAACCGATGAGATTGTATCTAAGTTCGCCCACGAATGTGATAAGGAGCATCATGAGGTCGAAACTTTCATCAATGGACTGTTGCTGAAAGAACAAAACTATATGATTAGAGAATTGACGATTGAGGTGCACCAATTGTCGAAGGTGATTAAAGGAGTTTTGTTCCAAAGGCACGACCAGAATGGAATAACTACTAGAGGCGGATTAGTGTCAAGGATGTTCCAATTAGCGGAAAGAATGTTTGGTTACTTGAATATGGAACTAAGAGAGAGATTGAGATGGAAGATCTCGCTAGAGCAAAATAAGGAGCTGAACGTGAGTCTAACTTGAAGACTCTGGAATAAAGACAAGTGCTGACCGTGAGACAACCCGGAAGAAAAATTTTTACTTTTCTGTCGAGTCTGTCAGACCTGCAGAAGATGCGGCGCATCTCCATCATAAGATGCGACGCATCACTTGCATTGGTCATATCTTATTTTATTTTCTGCATTTTTATTTTTGACTTTAAAACTTTCTGTCAGTTTATTTAATGCGGCGCATCCCTAGTTAAGGATGCGACGCATCTTTTATTCTGATTCGTATTTTATTCCAGGCTCGATACGGCGTATCTTTTTCCATAAGATACGGCGTATCGACTGACCTGATGATTTACAGTTTTAATTTTTAGGTTTTATTTTTACTAACTACTAATGTATTATGCAAGTTTGAACCTTCTTAACTCAGGTGTTAAAGTCTAAATGGTATTATAGATTCCTGCAATTTTTGTGGATTCATCAAATATGAAGCTTAAACGTTCTAATCCACAAGAAAGTTGATTTTTGCTCTTATACGAATTATGGAGGATCATACCGAGCAAATCTCAGGGGAGTTTTTCTGTTCTAATTCTTTTATTTTCCAATTTTTAACCTTTGATACAAACAACGAGGACGTTGATTAACTTAAGTGGGGGGATTGGAAAATTAGAACACTTACTTGTCCTAAACTTTTGCAAAATATGCTTAAAATGCGCTTAATATATCAAAATTTAAAATTTTTAGCATGTTTTTGTTTAAAGTCTAAATTACATAACCGCACACATAACTCTATTCTTTCAAAAATATTAAAACTTTAGTGTGCTGGTGACTTGTAAACTTTAGAACTTGGCTTATATACTATTCGAGACCACCATAATAAGTATTATCTATATAATTGGAGTGACTTGTCTAAATTGGTAAATTTCTAGGATTACACCCAAATAGCCTTTATATGTTATGTGATATTAACTAACTACACTGGTTAGTTAACCCCCGTATAAACCCTTTGTTACTCTCACTTTTAGTGTAAGATACCCCTAGAAAAACCCTCAGAGCCATTCCTTTCGTTTCTTACACCTTTGTTATAATGTTTCGATACACCCTTACACCTTAGCCTACCCTGTAGATTAAAATCCGTGGTTGGTTAATTGCTTTAGGCAAAGTGTGTTTCCTTACATTACCTGTGTTCGCGTGCGTAATTCATTATCTTTGGTTAGGTCAGGAAATTGCACAAAGCAATTGGTATGAAAGTAAATATTGTATATCTTTTAGTTTATTTTTTGTGTGTTTACTACTTTCGGTATTACAGTTATTTCTGAAAGTATGAAGAGTATGAAAAATTATCCGAAAAAATAGTGATAGAAAAGTTGTGAAATTTTACACATATATGTTGATGTCAAAAAAAAAAAAATAATAATAATAATAAAATCGAAAAAAAAATAGAAAAGAAAAAGAAAAAGGAAAAGTTGGAAGTTTGTTTTAACCAACTTATGTAAAGTTTTGTATTAAGTGGGAGATATCACCACTATTTGTTGTATATTATATTTATGGATTGAATGGGAGTTGGCCGTTATGGGAACGCCAACTATGGTTATTCTTTGATTGAGATCTTGTTGAGTATAATTCGTGTCTACCTAAAGCGTGTGTTTCAAGTGTTAAAGCGTGAGTTATTCAATGATATGAGTCTTATTTATGGGATGGTTGGGAAAGTGATTAACCACACTTAGGATTTTAATTTATCTGTTTTGTTTATTTTTCATTTTACACCAATTTGTATCCCGAATATTATCCATACCCTATATCATTCTTCATCCAAACCTTTGATTTATTGAGATTAGGGATTTGAGCAATCTTAAGTATCGTAGTCGTGGATTCGGCTATGTATTTATGATTTTGTCGCCCTTTTTGATATAATATTATTGGTGAAGATTACTTGGTCCTATCTTTAGCCTATTCGAGTTAAGGATTTGAGCAATTGCAAGTATCGTGGTCGTGGATTCGATCATTTATTTGTGATTTTGTCGCCTTTTCTGGAATTTGAGATCGATAGAGATTAAAAAGGATGATCAACCCTTAACCAACAAACCCTTTTTACCGCTTTAGACTTGTTATTCCTTGGCTTTAGTGGGGGAGATGCGTATACTTGCCAAGCCTATGATAGAATATTCGTCACGACTAAGCAACTAAACGATTTAGAATTGTTTTGCATTAAAAATTATTTTGGTTTCTACTTCGTTAAGTGTTTGGTTGTGTGATTATGACAAAACGAATACATGCTTAAATATAAAAATAAATCCTAATATCTTTTAGGATACATTTTCATTCGATTAATTCTAAGGTTTACTTGGGGACAAGTAAAGTTCAATTGGGGGGATATTTGATGAACTCAAATAAGTACATTTTATTATCATCATTTATCCTGTTTATTTGACTTGTTTTATTATATTATCTATGAGAATTGATACATTAACGTTTACTTTAGTAATTCTCAGGTAAAAACAAGCATTATGTGAAACTTGGCGATTTTGGATTAATTATGTAGCAAAACAAGCAAGATGTCAAAAGCCTACTGAAATCCAGAAGATCAAGCTCGTTCTACTCCAGATACGCCGCATCATACTTCTAACATACGGCGTATCACTATCAAGATTTCACAAGTTACAATCCAAGTACATGCGCCGCATACAAAGCCAAGATACACCGCATCTGAAGACGGTGTACGAATATTCCAGAATATATTAATCTTGGACCCCACGCGAAGTTAAGTCAATGCGCCGCATCTATTAACTCTATGCACCGCATCTACCCCTGAGACAGAAACTATAAATACCCCAAGGCCAGACGAATTTCGGAGAAAAACACTTAGCTTAACTCAGAGACCGAAGACAGAAGAACCCTAGAGCCGAATTCAGACGACCAAGCAGCACAAGACACACCTAAACGAAGATACAAGAGCTGTAAGAAGGTCCTGCATGTATTCAATTCATTAAGTAGTTTTGTTTTATTGTATTAGTACACTTTAATTCATCAGGATTGATGGGCTTGTGTCATGTGACTACGGAAAATCATGCACTCTCCTTAATATTGCTTTCCCATTAATTAAAGTTTATATGTTGATGTCTTTGGTGACTTTTATTAGTGCATTGATAACCTCTATGTCTAGCTGAGCATTGGTTGGGTCGCCATGCCCCTTCCTCGCCTATTTGTTTTAGCGTCTCTTTAATAAATAGGATAGACATAAGTAATCATTAAGGGTTTACTCGCCGATAAGATTAGAGCCAACGAGAAAGGTTTAATTATATACACTTCATATAAAACTAGCAATAAAATAAGTGACAAGCTACTTAATTATCAGGACAGGTCTTCTTATTGTCTCAAGTATCTATCTGTGTACGTGTGTGCTAATCGCTGATTCGTGCTCATTAGTTTAGTTTTCTATTTAATCATAACCAAACCGTGCCAGTCTCTCAGGCTGAACCCCTGATGAACTCAAATAAGTACATTTTATTACCATCATTTATCCTAATAATTTGACTTGTTTTATTATATTATGTATGAGGATTGATACTTAATCGTTTACTTTTGTAATTCTCAGGTAAAAACAAGCATTTGGTGAAACTTGGCGATTTTAGATTAATTATGGAGCAAAACATGCAAGAAGTTAAGAGTCTACTGAAATGTACAAGATCAAGACAAATCTGCTCCAGATGCGCCGCATCTCACTTATTACATACGGCGCATCACTATCAAGATTTCACCAGATACGATCCAAGATACAAGAGGACATGCGCCGCATCTATTTATGGAGTTACGCCGCATCTTCTGGCGGTGTACGAATATTCCTGAATATATTAATCTTGGACCCCACGCGAAGTTAAGTCAATGCGCCGCATCTACTTACTAGATGCGCCGCATCTTACCCTCAGACAGAAACTATAAATACCCCAAGACCAGACGAATTTCGGAGCACATATTATATACGAAGTACGAAGACCAGAGAAACCTAAGGCCGAATTCAGACGAATAGGCAGCACAAGACACACCCGAACGAAGATACAAGAGCTGTAAGAAGGTGCTGCATGTGTTTAATTCATTAAGTAGTTTTGTTTTATTGTGTTAGTAAACTTTAATTCATCAGGATTGATGGCTTGTGTAATGTGACAACGGAAAGATTGCACTCCCTTAAAACTGCTTTCCCATCAATTAAAGTTTATATGTTGTTGTCTTTGGTTAATACTTATTAGTGCATTGATAACCTCTGTGTTTATTAGTGGCCTGCGCATTTGACTACGGAAGAGAATGTGGCTCCCACGGTTGTTACTAAATTGATCACTTAGGAATAACTTTTAGACATAAGTAATCATTAAGGGTTTACTCGCCGATAAGAATAGGGCCAACGAGAAAGGGTTAACTACATACACTTCATATAAAACTATCAATAAAACAAGTGACAATCTACTTAATCATCAGGACAGATCTTCTTATTGTCTCAAGTATTTATCTGTGTACGTGTGTGCTATTCGCTGATTCGTGCCTATTGGTTTAGTTTATTATTTAATTGCAACTAAATCGTGCCAGTCTCTCAGGCTGAACCCCCTTGCGTTAGATTAGGTTGTATAGCTAACTTAGAATATTAAAATACTGATTAGAATAACGAGATAATACGTTCCACTCTTAGTGATCGACACTCTACTTACCATTATATTCATACTGACCGGGTACACTGCTCGTTAAGTGTGTGTGTTATTGATAAGTCGGCTAAATATAAATTTAAAACTTGAGTAGGCATTAATACTGCTAAACCGCAATGACACATCGCACCCATCAAGTTTTTGGCGCCGTTGCCGGGGAGTGAATTGTTATTATCTGTTAATTTGATTAGTATTTTAATTAGGTTTTTAATTTTTTTAATCTAACCGCTAACTGTGTTGTATATTTGGTTAATTTGCATTCATTGTATTATTTTGCATATTTTCTGTTTTGTGTGTTATTTGTTTGCTTTTATTTGTGTTTATTTTCGTTTGTGTTTTTATTTGTTTTTATTTTTCGTATTTTCTGCATACTGCTATCGTTGTATTGAGCTTAATCAAACGATACGGCGCATCTGATTTCTCAGATACGGCGTATTGCGTTTAATTTTTTATAAAATACAACGCGTTTAATTAATTCGATACGACGCATCTTTCCCCAAGATACGGCGTATCTGTTTTTGATAAAAAAAAAATTTTTCTAAACGTTAACGCCATACGACGCATCTGCCTTAGCAGATACGGCGTATCTATTATTTTAATTAAAAACAGTTTTCGAATTATTAAACAGATACGACGCATCGATCTCTGTCGATACGGCGTATCTTCTGAATCAAAAATCTTATATTTTGAAACGTAACGAAAATACGGCGCATTAACTTTTGTTAATACGACGCATTTAATTTTAAATAAATATCGATTTTTGATAATTAAAACTGATACGGCGCATTCTAATTTCTAAGCGGCGTATCTATTTTCTGAATAAAGTCTGATTTAATTTTAACGATTATAAGATACGGCGTATCCAACTTTTTGGATACGGCGCATCGTCTGCAGATATCAGTAACTTTAACTTTTCGTATTCCGTTTTCGTTGTTAATTTTCTAATATATTACTTTCTTGAACAAATCCTACTGATGCTTTCATGAATATTTCAGAGGGAAAATGGTCGAATTCGGAGAACTGATTGACTTCGACTTCGAAGCCAATTTTATGGATGGAGTATTTGTGCATGATAAATCACCCGAACGTTACGATGGGGACTACATTGAACTTAATGACCTTGATGGACCATTAGAATCCAATGACCTGTTCATGGATGATGCGGAATCTGAGTTAGAAGATGGAGAAATTCTGGATAGTCCAAAAGTCAACGTTATTAATACTAGGAATTACGATGAATTTGAGGGATATGATGGTTCTTGGGATTATGGTAGAAGAATCCACGCCGATTGTGCTTACAATTTGCAATTCCCATGCATGATTGGGTACAAGTGTATTGACGCCAATTTCTTTCCTATTTTACCAATCAATGTCATGTCAAGAAGCTTTTACAATTCTATTATGAGAAAAAAAAGTGGAATATAAGGGAAAGAATGTAGTTGGAGCCTTCATTAATGTCCCGATCTTCGTTGGACGCTTTACTATTGTTACTGAGTTCGCCGTTGTTGAAGACATGAATGCCTATTGTGACAGCAATATGGGTGACGTGATTGTTGGAAAACCATTTTGTAGGGAGATCACTATTAATGCAAAACGATTTGAAGGAAAGATCACCTTTCAATGTGGAAGCAACGTTATCACTTATATGATGCCCCGCACTCACCCTGGATTTAAACATGCTACTAATAGGATCTGCTACAAATTTTCTCCATTCCTTTTTATTAGTTATGATGACATGAAGAGAGGGATTGAGTACCCATATCAAATGATGGAAGGATTCTACAAAGGAGTGTTGAAGTTGGGACCTGATTATATACGTGACGAAATTGTTGCTAAATGGATCCTACGTGGCAATGTGGGAATAAATGATCGATATTAAAGAGCTGAACGTGAGTCTAACTTGAAGACTCTGGAATAAAGATAAGTGCTGACCGGGAGACAACCCGGAGAAATTTTTATTATTCTGTTTTTGTGTCGAGTCAGTCAGGCCGCAGAGGATACGGCGCATCTCAATCCTGAGATGCGACGCATCTCCTGCACTGGTCATATCTTACTTTATTTTTCCGCATATTTATATTTTAACTTTAAAACTTTTTATCAGTTTATTTTAATGCGGCGCATCCCTGGTTAAGGATGCGGCGCATCTTCTATTCTGATCCGTATTTATTCCAGGCTCGATACGGCGTATCTACTTCCATAAGATACGGCGCATCGACTGACCTGATGATTTTCATTTTTAATTTTTAAGTTTTATTTTAACTAACTACTAATGTATTATGCAAGTTTGAACCTTTCTTAATTTAGGTGTGTTTTTAAATCCTTGGTGGTATTATAGATTCCTGCATTTCCTGTGGATACATCTATTATGAAGCTTAAACGTTCTAATCCACAAGAAAGATGATTTTTGCTCTTATACAAATGGAGGATCATACCGAGCAAATCTCAGGGGAGTTTTTCTGTTCTAATTCTTTTATTTTCCAGTTTTTAACCTTTGATACAAACAACGAGGACGTTGTTTAACTTAAGTGGGGGGATTGGAGAATTAGAACACTTAACACTTACTTGTCCTAAACTTTTCAAAATATGCTTAAAATGTGCTTAATATATCAAAATTTAAAATTTTTAGCATGTTTTTGTTTAAAGTCTAAGTTGCATTGCTGCACACATGACGTTATTTTCAAAAATTGTGATTTTTCAAAATTCACAAATCTATGAGTGTGCCGGTGACTTGTAAACTTTAGAACTTGGCTTATATACTATTCGAGACCACCATAATAAGTATTATTTATATAATTGGAATTACTTGTCTAAATTGGTAAATTTCTAGGATTACACCCAAATAGCCTTTATATGTTATGTGTTATTAATTAACTACACTGGTTAGTTAACCCCCGTATAAACCCTTTTGTTACTCTCACTTTTAGAGTAAGATACCACTAGAAAAACATTCAGAGCCATTCCTTTCGTTTCTTACACCTTTGTTAAAATGTTTCGTTACACCCTTACACCTTAGCCTACCCTGTAGATTAAAATCCATGGTTGGTTAATTGCTTTAGGCAAAGTGTGTTTCCTTACATTACCTGTGTTCGCGTACGTAATTCATTATCTATGGTTAGGTCGGGAAATTGCACAATGCGATTGGAGTGAAAGTAAATATTGTATATCTTTGAGTTTATTTTTCGTGTGTTTACTACTTTCACTATTACCGTTATTTCTGAAGTCATGAAAAGTATGGAAAAATTATCCAGAATTATCATTATAGTGATGTGGTGAAATTTTACACATCTTTGTTTATGTGTCAAAAAAAAATAAAAAAAATAAATAAATAAAAAAAAATCGAAAAAATAGAAAAGAAAAAGAAAAAAAGAAAAGTTGGATGTTTGTTTTAACCAACTTATGTAAAGTTTTGTATTAAGTGGTCGATATCACCACTAGTTGTTGTATATTATATCTATGGATTGAATGGGAGTTGGCAGTTATGGGAACACCAACTAAGGTTTATTCTTTGATTGAGATCTTGTTGAGTATAATTCGTGTCTACCTAAAGCGTGTGTTTCAAGTGTTAAAGCGTGACTTATTCTATGATATGAGTCTTATTCATGAGATGGTTGGGATAGTGATTAACCACACTTAGGATTTTAATTTATCTGTTTTGTTTATTTTTCATTTTACACCAATTTTTATCCCAAATATTATCCATACCCTGTATTATTCTTTATCCAACCAAACCTTTGATTTATTGAGATTAGGGATTTGAGCAATCTTAAGTATCGTAGTCGTGGATTCGGCTATGTATTTATGATTTTGTCGCCCTTTTTAATATAATATTATTGGTAAAGTTTGGACCTATCTTTAGCCTATTCGAGTTAAGGATTTGAGCAATTGCAAGTATCGTGTTCGTGGATTCGATCATGTATTTGTGATTTTGTCGCCTTTTCTGGAATTTGAGATCGATAGAGATTAAGGAGAATAATTAACCCTTAAACCTCAAAACCCTTTTTAACCGCTTTAGACTTGTTATTCCTTGGCTTTAGTGGGGGAGATGTGTATACTTGCCAAGCTTATGATAGAATATTCGTCACGACTGGACAGTTAAACGATTAGATTTGCTTTTATCAAATTATTTTATTTTACTTCTAATTCGTTAAGTGTTTGGTTGTGTGATTATGACAAAAATGAATACATGCTTAAATATAAAAATAAATCCTAATATCTTTTAGGATACATTTTCATAAGATTAATTCTAAGGTTTACTTGGGGACAAGTAAAGTTCAAGTGGGGGGATATTTGATGAACTCAACTAAGTACATTTTATTACCATCATTTATCCTAATAATTTGACTTGTTTTATTATATTATGTATAAGGATTGATACTTAATCGTTTACTTTTGTAATTCTCAGGTAAAAACAAGCATTTGGTGAAACTTGGCGATTTTAGATTAATTATGGAGCAAAACATGCAAGAAGTTAAGAGTCTACTGAAATGTACAAGATCAAGACAAATCTGCTCCAGATGCGCCGCATCTCACTTATTACATACGGCGCATCACTATCAAGATTTCACCAGATACGATCCAAGATACAAGAGGACATGCGCCGCATCTATTTATGGAGTTACGCCGCATCTTCTGGCGGTGTACGAATATTCCTGAATATATTAATCTTGGACCCCACGCGAAGTTAAGTCAATGCGCCGCATCTACTTACTAGATGCGCCGCATCTTACCCTCAGACAGAAACTATAAATACCCCAAGACCAGACGAATTTCGGAGCACATATTATATACGAAGTACGAAGACCAGAGAAACCTAAGGCCGAATTCAGACGAATAGGCAGCACAAGACACACCCGAACGAAGATACAAGAGCTGTAAGAAGGTGCTGCATGTGTTTAATTCATTAAGTAGTTTTGTTTTATTGTGTTAGTAAACTTTAATTCATCAGGATTGATGGCTTGTGTAATGTGACAACGGAAAGATTGCACTCCCTTAAAACTGCTTTCCCATCAATTAAAGTTTATATGTTGATGTCTTTGGTTACTACTTATTAGTGCATTGATAACCTCTGTGTTTATTAGTTGCCTGCGCATTTGACTACGGAAGAGAATGTGGCTCCCACGGTTGTTACTAAATTGATCACTTAGGAATAACTTTTAGACATAAGTAATCATTAAGGGTTTACTCGCCGATAAGAATAGGGCCAACGAGAAAGGGTTAACTACATACACTTCATATAAAACTATCAATAAAACAAGTGACAATCTACTTAATCATCCGGACAGATCTTCTTATTGTCTCAAGTATTTATCTGTGTACGTGTGTGCTATTCGCTGATTCGTGCCTATTGGTTTAGTTTATTATTTAATTGCAACCAAATCGTGCCAGTCTCTCAGGCTGAACCCCCTTGCGTTAGATTAGGTTGTATAGCTAACTTAGAATATTAAAATACTGATTAGAATAACGAGATAATACGTTCCACTCTTAGTGATCGACACTCTACTTACCATTATATTCATACTGACCGGGTACACTGCTCGTTAAGTGTGTGTGTTATTGATAAGTCGGCTAAATATAAATTTAAAACTTGAGTAGGCATTAATACTGCTAAACCGCAACGACACATCGCACCCATCAACCCCCTTGCGTTATATTAGGTTGTATATCTAACTTAGGATATTAAAATACTGATTAGAATAACTAGATAATACGTTCCACTCTTAGTGATCGACACTCTACTTACCATTATATTCATACTGACCGGGTACACTGCTCGTTAAGTGTGTGTGTTATTGATAAGTCGGCTAAATATAAATTTAAAACTTGAGTAGGCATTAATACTGCTAAACCGCAATGACACATCACGCGCATCAACAGTGAACAGGACTCACCCATGAACTATCCTCAATGGGATAAATAATTCCAGTGTCAAGAAGTTTGATTATTTCTTTCTTAATGACTTCTTTCATATTCGGATTGAGTCTTCGTTGTCTTTGAACAACAGGTTTATAATCGTTTTCAATATTTATTTTATGTTTGCAAAAGTTTGGACTTATTCCAGGAATATCAGAAGTTTTCCATGCAAAAGCTTCTTTGTGCTTTTTAAGAGTAGAAACAAGTTGTTCTTTTTCATCGGGTTTGAGTTCTGAAGATATGACAACTGGAAGATGAGAATTTTCTTCCAAAAATGCATATTCCAGATGATCAGGAAGAGGTTTCAAGACTAGATCTACCGGCGGATCTTCAATTGAGGTTTTGATTCTTATATCATTATTGAATTCCAACTCCTCAAAGTTGGTGTTTTCTTCCTCATAAATTTATTCAGTGTCAATCTGCATAAATTCAACGAATTCTCTGTCGAGATCTTCATCACTGATTTGTCCAGATATTTTATGAGTCTTAATTCTTTCATCAAGCAACTCATCAAATGTTTCCTCTGTTATATCATCGATAGCATCAATGCTATAACAAGTGTCATCATTCGCATGAGAATATTTCATGGCTTGATTAATTGAAAAAGAAATTCTTTCGTCCCCAACTCCAAGGTTGAGTTCTTTATTTTTCACTCGAATGATAGCATCTGCTGTATTTAGGAAAGGTCTTCCTAGAATTAATGGAACTTTGCTATCTTCCTCCATCTCGAGGATCACAAAATCAACAGGGAAAACAAATTGCCCAACTTGAACAAGCATATTTTCAGCTATTCCAATAGGATATTGGATAGTATGATTGGCTAAGCGTATACTCATTCTCGTTGGTTTCAATGTATTGATTGAAAGCTTCGCATACAATGAGTATGGCATAAGATTGATACTTGCACCGAGGTCGGCTAAAGCATCACAAGTGATTGAATTTCCCAAAGTACATGGGATAAGAAAACTTCCAGGATCACCGAGTTTCTTCGGGAGCTTATTCTCAATAATGGCTGAGCAATCTTCATTCAAGAAGGTAGCGGAAATGTTTTCCATTTTACTTTTGTTACTCACAAGTTCTTTCAAAAACTTCCCATAATTGGGCATACCAGCTAGTACATCAACAAGAGGAATGTTGATTCTAACTTCTTTTAGTAAGTCAATGAACTTGCCATATTGCTCTTCCATCTTTTCTTTCCTCAAACGTTGAGGGTATGGAATTCTTGGTTTGTATGGTTTGAGTTTTGGAGTAGATTTAATAACTGGTGTAGAAATTTGTTCATTTTTTTTTGGTTCTTCTTCTACTTCATCCTCACTATCATCATGGACAATAGTGGTTGTTTGGGTTGGGTTGGGTGGTGGATCATAAGACAGGCCACTACGAGTTTATACAGCATTCACATGCTCATTTCTCGTTTGAGGTGGACGATAATTTCCAGATGATGATGGTTTTGGGTTGGTTTGAGTATTGCTTGGCAAGGTACCAGATGGTCTTGCAGCAAATTGATCAGAAAGACTACCAAATTTGGTTTCAAGATCTTGGATAGAAGCTTGATGATTCTTTTGACCTTGTTCGACTTTGCTTTTGAGCATGAAGAATTGATTTTTCATGAATTCGTTCGTTTGTTTTTTAGCATGCACGAATTCACGCATGGTTTTTTCAAATTCAGATTCTTCGTTTTTCGTTTCACGAGATTGTGGTGGTGAACGGTTATCATCATGAGAAGATGTCTGACGGTTTTCGTCACGAGTTTGGGAATTACGATTGTCATCCCTTGGTGGACGATCTTGAAAATCTCAAAAATTCCTACCGTAGTAGTCTCCACGATATCCTCCTCCTTGATATCCTCCAGAAACATAATTGGCTTCTGCTTCGGGACCTCCCATGGGTTTATCATCACACTCGGATGATGAGTGATTTCCACCACAATGAGTACATCCCTCACGCATTTCTTTGATTTCTTTTTGGATACTTTCGAATTTGGAATCGATTTTAGAGGTGAAATCTTTCATCATATCTATGATTTTGGAATTTTCATTTGTTGCTTCAGCGAATGTAACCGATTTTCGTTGAGGTTTGATTTTGGAGTCCTTAGACCAATCAAGCTTTAGAAGTACACGGTCTTCTAGTAAGTTGTAAGCTTCGTTAGGGGTCTTATAAAGGAAAATTCCCCCGGCATCAAGTATGCCTTGCGTTGCGTCATCGAGACCATGGTAAAAGATTTGAATGATATTACCACGAGACAATCCATGCCCATGACAACTTCGGAGCATGTTTTTCATTCGAAGCCAAGCTTCAACTAGATTTTCTCCTTCTTTTTGAGTAAAGCTACGAATTTCACCTAAGAGACGATCAAACATGGCTGGTGGAAAGAAACGTCCGACAAACGCTCTTCTCATTTGGTCCCAAGTTGTGATCACTCCGGGGCTTAATTCATTATACCAAATTTTCGCTTCTCCGGTGAGAGACGATGGAAAAAGTTTAAGACGGATTGAATTTGCATCGGTAGTTCCATAACGAAACATGTCACAAATTTCAAGGAAATCGACGATATGTTTGTGTGGATCGGATTTAGCTCTACCATCAAACTGGTTGTCTTTAATCATCGAAAGATGATGACCTTTGATAGTAAAGTTTTCTCCAAGATTAACGGGAACAATTGCGGCTGCGGGTGTAGGAGCTACAACCCTATTGGCATCCCACATAGGTTGATCGTCAGCCATTGGAAATGGTAATTCAAGGAAAAGATTGACGATTGGATGAACTTCGGAAAGGTTATCAAACGGTGGATTAACGGTTTTTGGTTTTCTTTGATCGGGTGGAACGAATGGAGTTCTCTTTTTTGCGAAATAAACTTTCGGGGTTGGACAATGGTGTGCTCAATTCGTCGCTTGAGGAGCGAGTGGTCATACACGAGAAAAACGAACCCTATCGAAAAGGATTTAAGAAAGAAAGAAAAGAAAAATAAAAATAAAATAATTTTTTTTTATGAACAGTACCACTGGACCGGCGGTCGAGGGCTAGGACCGGCGGTCTGGTTCGAAAAGAGAAAAAAAGGAAGAAAAAGAAAAAATGGACAGAATGTTGAGGCCGGCCGGTCGGAGTCTGGGCCGGCGGTTTGGTTCTGGAAAATTCTTACAGAGGGCTTGGGCCGTTCGGTCAGGCTTTAGACCGAAGGTCTGGAGGAAAAAAAAATTGTTTTGTGTTTTTTTTTAGAACTTAACGAATACGCGAACGAATATCAATACGAATAGGAATAGAACAAGTAAATCATAAACAAAAACGTGATCAAATCCCCGGCAACGGCGCCAAAAACTTGATGTGTTTCTAGGGATATACCCGTTATGAGTGCAAGTTTTAAATTTATAACACGATTTACCAATGATTCAAACGAAACACATACGAGCAAGTATACTCGTCCGTGTGTAGTAAGAGATAATTAAGGTAAGCCGAGGTCGTTCACTAGGATTTGTTTAGTTTTTATGATGTGAGTTTTTGTAAATAAAATCAAGCCAAATTATCGATTCTAATCGCAAGCAAATTAAGATAATGTAAATTTAATAAATTAAAGACTACACTTGCCTAGACTAGTTTGCACAATTCTCTCGATGTGATTATGACGATGGTTCCATTTGATTATGATCAACAAATTAGGTGATGTTCTAATTCGATTAGTGGGTATACTAACTCTATTGTTTCCAACACTTTCAATCCTCGTCAAGATTTTAAGATTATAAAAACAATATTTAAGATTTGATCAATCCAAGACTAACACAACTCAATTACTTGATTCGCTTTCGTTTCACAAGTAATTGACAACCACACTATTTAGTTTTCCAAGTTTAACCAAGTTACTTATGAAATGGTCAATACATAAGGTAACACCCTCATAGACAAAGGTTTACAACTAATTAACTAACAATGTCTTTTTCATCCCATTACACTATTAGTAATTAACCAAACTTGACAACTCTTTGGTGGAGAAAATTCTTAATAGTACAATTCGTTCTTAGTATTAGCTTTTCTTTTATCTTAGAACCATTAAGTCATAATCAACCAAAAATCATGTAACAAACATCATCTAGGCAAGTGCACAAGGCACTTAGCCACTCATAGCAAATAAAGAAATAATCACAAGAAATTTATCACTTGAAAACATGATTAAAAAGTCTTACAAAAGTTGTAATGATGATTACAAAGAGTAGGAACACTTGTAAGATAATCAACAAAGTTTCCTTGAATGATTAAATGGATGATTGGTGAATGTAAGCTTTCCTTTTTTCTGCGTTTTTTCTCCTTTGTCGCCACCTTGTAGTGAGTTATAATTGATAGCTCTTTTGATTGTATTGTATATTGTTGTGTGTTTTTTCTTGATTCCAAGCATACATATATATAAGATGACTTTCCTTGGTCACCAAGCATAATACTTGAGCCCAAAGTGTCACAAATTGAAGGCAAGATGAGTTAATGGAAGTAGATGATCGGACTTTGGAGTGATGACACTTAACTCTTCTCTTAAATGCAACCATGGAAGACTTTAAGTGGCTGGACCCATGGTCGGAACCTAGGACCTGCGGCCTGGATGTCTGCTGGACCTTGGGTTTGAACTCTAAACCTTTGGTCTGGAAATGACTACTCAACCTTGGGTTTGAGATAGGAACCTTGGGTTTGGGATAGGACCTTTAACATTCATTTCATCATTTCATGATCTTTTCTTGAGCTTGAAAATCATTGTAATCTTGATTCTTTATCTTTAACAATCCTTCCCAAAGCTTTTATTGTGAGATGAACCCTACGTTTGTGCATAAGCTCTTGATTTAACAACTTTTCTTCATCTTTTTAGCCATTTCCTTGAACTTGATCGTACCTGACTAAAATACATCTTTTGCACCTTTTAAGCATAATATGTTCACAAATACAACCAAATACAATGCTTAAACATAGAAATAACACAACTAAAATATGTTCAAAATGAGCGTTATCAATATCAAAAGCTGATAGGGAAGTTAATCTATCTAACTTTAACTAGGCCTGATATTTCCTATACTGTGCATTCATTAAGTCAATTTATGCCTAAACCATTGAAGTATCATGTTAAACTAGCTATGAGAGTCCTTAGATATTTAAAAGGGTCACCAAGTAAAGGAATTTTATTTAACAAAAGTAATGACCTAACTCTTAAAGCTTATGTTGATTCAGATTGGGCTAAATGCCCTTCTACTAGAAAATCTGTTACTGGATTCTTCTTGTTTTTTGGTAATTCCTTAGTGTCTTGGAAAAGTAAGAACACAAAAAACTTTAGCCACTTCTTCTGCTGAGGCAGAATATAGGGCTATGGCTTCAGTAACTTGTGAAGTAATATGGATCTTAAAAATCTTAAAAGATTTGGGTGTTAAAAATCCTTTACCTGCTAAAATCTTTTGTGATAATAAGGCTGCAATCAAAATTGCAGCCAACCCTGTGTTTCTTGAAAGGACTAAACATCTTGAGATAGACTTGCATTTGGTGAGAGAAAAAATTGCAGCTGGTGTGATTGAATCTATTTGGGTAGATTCACAACACCAATTTGCAGACATTCTAACTAAAGGATTACCTACTGCACAACATAATTTCCTATATGATAAGATCAATCTTTATGATGCTTACCAGGATAAAACTAAAGGGGGGGGGGGGGGGGGGGTTGTTAGATTATGAAATCTTTTCTTTCATTTTTATCCTTATAAGTACAGGGTTTGATTGTGTTATTCTTTATATCTGTTTTGTAGCTTTGTCAAGAAGTTGTGCTAAGGTTGTCAAAGATAGAAGTGCAAGGGCTAGTGTTGATATAAGCTTAAATCTTGAGTCTATATGAAGAGGACAACGACTCTTTTCATCGGTATCAAAAAAACACAGAGAAAAGTTTCCATTTTTCTCTCTTAGTGATTACACTTAATGATTGTGTTCTTGTATATGACTTGGTTCACTATCCTGGGAACAAGATTGTTTCCTGTTATAGATCAATAAGAAGAAGAATTATTGTTGTATTATACTGGTTTTACTTTTCTACAGTTTGTACTTACCTTTAGTAAAACCAACTCTATCTTAACTACATATAAAACCAAAATGGTCAACATTGGAAAAGTGAAAAGTCAATGTTGTGGAATGTTGAAATACTTATATGAGGAAATTTACAATGTCATTTAAGACACAAAGACCAGACATGTGTTTGAAAAAGTCGATATGTCGAAATTGCAAAGCCATTTAAGACACAGGGGTACTAATTCAGGAAACATATATAAAGCCATTTAAAACAAAAAAAGTTGCTTTGAACTATTTACATGCGTTTCGAAAGTTATAAAAACAGAATGCACCTTTCATTTGGAATTGCGAACTAATTAAGGAAACATATTGATGGAGAAGAAACTATTGTAATGCAAATGAAAGGAGGCGGGAACTGTAATGTTAGGTTGTACATTCTCATTCATGGAAAGAACAACCTTTTACATGCACATACATTGTTAATACTTTCCAAGATTGTGTGGTTACATCTGGTTTGAAAAAAGAAACACATTTACATGCACATTCATGGAAAGAACAACGTCACATGCACATATATTTACATGCACATGGTTACATAAATTTACATGTATTTACAGAGACAGTTATATCTATTTACATGCATATTCATGCTTTATCATTTGTGAAAATAAATACTTTCCAAAACATTCTCCTATTCTCTACTATTTAAACAACATATATAAACTTTCATTTACATTTTCAACTTAGATTAAGTAGAAGTAGAAGTATAAGATGAAAATGAATAATGAAAAAAAAATGTTCATGTTGATGATTATCTTTAGGTTAGTACATTGTAATCTTTTATTTATCTTCATATTTTTTTTTTAATCTCTTATAACGCATACTTGTGCAATGCTTTTGTTTGTTTCTTTCTTTACAGCTTCATCCCCCTCTCAATCTTGCTCCAAATCCTTATCCATTTTTCAACCCAAACTTGATAAACTGAAACTCGGATGTTGTTATTGTCATCGCAAGTGATGATGATGATGAGGAGGAGGAGGAGGAGGAGGAGGAAGAAGAAGAAGAAATCCCAACAGCAACAACTGACAATCGAGTTTTCGTAGTTGGTCGGAAAAGAACTTATAATTTGATTGATGAAAGTGATAGTGGTGAAGAATAAAACTGAAACATATTGAGTATTATGTTTCTTCTCAAAAGTTTGTTTTTGTTAAAACATCTTGTTTAACAAGATGTAAAAGTTATAAATAAACGATGAATTCTTCATGGCTTGATTTCCTCCTCACCTTGAATGTATTATTAAAAAAAAAAAAAAAAAAAAAAAAAAAAAAAAAAAATTGAACTATTACTTTAGTAATGCACGTTTTATTGATGCATGACATTGTTTTGTTTTCCAAAGTTTATTTGAACTTTTCATTGTTTGGACTATCTAAAAAACAATATTATGGTATGCTTCTGAGTGTTTTGGCTACCTTTGTGTATCTTCTTTTAATTTATTATGCTCCAAACTCCTTTATATTAACAGTTTCAAGAGATAAGGTTTATAATTTATTACTATACTCATCTGTTATAGTTGTTTCTAAGCGATCAGTTGACAGCGATATCTAAATATGATCCACCAACTAACCTTTGGTGTACAGGATCCAGGACAAGTGTATGTACGTGTAGGTTTTGTATTATCTATATGCGCCATTAGCATTAACCCGGAATTGTCAAAAAGACAAGTAGAAATTGTAGATTTTAAGGCATATGCATGCGTACTTGATATAGCGAGAGGCTAGGAAAGAACAGGCAAACAAATTTAAGATACAAGCATACTTATGTATATCATGGGCTCGCACATCACGTAGTATTGAACTATTAAACTATTACCTTTTCAATCTACTTACTATAAACATGGCACATTACGCACTATTGGCACATTACGTACTATTAATAGCATGGATTAGATCATGATATCGTAAGTTCATACAAAAATGCGACATCATAAAAAATGCGACATTGACAGTTAAGAAAATGCGACATCATGACATTGAAGTTAAATATGTGTTTGTCTCTATAAAAAAACCAACTTCATCTCTGTATTTGATTGTAACTTTCCGTATATGCCTACATGATACAAAAATCGAACCGAAAAATAGAGAATCAATGTTGTAATTTTTCCTATAAAAAAATGCGACTTATTACATATAAATCAACCATATATTGTTCCATTGTTAAAAAATAACAATATATCTATTACCTCAAATGTCTAGAGAGATATAACGTACAACTACAAAGGTAATTAATGAAGCCAATTCAAGAGTTCGGTCAAGAAGGAGTCGACACCTCAAATGTTGTGTACCAAGAAGTTTTACGTGACGAATAACGTGCATTATTAATTATTTTATAATTGATATAATCTTTTATTTTTAGTTTCACTAAATGTTTTTATATGTTCTTTGATACATTTTAAGAATTTTTCTTTGAGTTAAATATCGCATTTTACAACTACATTTTGATTATTTCACATTTTATGTATAAACGTTACACGAACAGTTGTTTGCCAGCAAATATCCCGTTGCTATGCATTTTGATTATCTATAACTGTTTGCCGCTAGAAAATTTCGTTGCTATGCACGGGTACTCGTCTAGTATATCAAAGGTCACGAAAGCAATACTCACACCCGTAATCACGAATGAGTGAGTTTTCGACATTTTCCATCATTATAATTTAATTTTATTATTCTAAATTATTATAAGATGGTTGTGTGTCACATTTGTTACGAAATTTGAAAATGCAACAATATAATGGGGGATGCGCGGTTGTAAGCGAGTGGTTTCGGTGTTGGTATTGGGTCGCAACAACCAGACCTAAACAAGAATAATGTGGGGGTAGCCGCTAATGTGGCATCTAAAATTCAAATTCAAGCCAGTATGGGGGTAGCCGCTAATTGCACTATATAAGATCCTAAAATTCGAACCCAATATTACTGATCATAATATATTTAACTTTCTTGTAATGTTGGTTAACAATTCACATGGGAACAATTGAAAGATCACATACTGCAACTTATACGGCCATTATTAAGTAGTCTACCAAAGATAAGCTTTTTGTTAAATTGGGTCTATGATATATTTGTCAACACTCCTAATGTTCGTGTAACATAATTGTAATCAGGAGTATCTTTTAACTAATCATAAGTTTTTTGTAACACATTCACTCATACATCACAATCGTTGGAATTAAGATGAATAAATCTACCTCAACTTTTTTATTATTAACAAAAACAAAGACTCAAAATACTATTCATCCGGGTTAATAAAACCCTTGTTTATATCCTACATCAAGTATAAATTCGTTCAAAGAGTTTGAGGAAATTAGTCCCTAATCACTTTTGTTCTTTATTTGATATCATTTAAATCTCATGTTCAACAATTTGAACATGATAGATAGTGCTAATTTTGTGCAATAAATGAGAAATCTCGCAAAAGAAGAAAAGTCCGAGAATGAAGTTGAAAACGGAAGAGATTGACACACAAAGGTATCCGCGTAAAATATATATGTAAACCGAGACTATGCTCAAGGTCCGAGGCTGTTGGTACACAAGGGATCTTTCTTAGATTACATGATGTGCATTTAAGGGAGATTGTAAATTCATGTAAGTTTACAAAGCAAGAAGAGTGAGATCAAATAGTCTACTGGTACACGAAAGAAAGACACAAAGAATGCACCATAAATTGATGGAACGCAACGTATGAAATTGACTAGAAACACACACTAAAGATGCCTAGTACTCCTTGTCAAGTTTCTTTTGTATCAACTCTCACAAGGCGTGTGCTTCTTTTTCGCTTTTAAATTTTGTTTTGGTATTTAGAGTAGAAAATGTTGGAACCCTTTGGTTTGAACAGGTGAAACTTGATCTATTCTTAAATAGCTTGTATAGACTTTGGTCTAGGATACAAAGTTTATATTAAAGAGGTGTGCTTATCTAGTCGATAGTTTAAGGTTCTGACCTATCGTCCATAGTCGTCAAACTAAAATACCATAAAGAATTTAAGGTGTGTTTGTTTCATTAAGATGTTTTAGGTCTAAGTCTGACTACCACATCTTAACAGTAAGAGGTGGCTAGAAAGTCTAAATCTGAACGAAATAATGTTGTTTGTTTTTTTATAATTGTCAGAATGATTTTAAGTGCTCGTTTCTGCAATTTATTTAAGTAACTTATGTAAATATGAAACAAGACTTTTTATCATAAATATAGCATAGTTAATAAACCATCAAATATATTATATTAACACGAGTCTTCAATCTCTTATCGAGTAAGAGGCAGTAAGACAAGTCCCCCACCTCTTACTGAGTAAGATGTTATATGTCTAACTAGGTCTGACTCAAAAGAAAATAACAAACAAGCAAAACGTCTGACCACCTCTTAAAAAAAAAAAAAAAAAAAAAAAAAAAAAAAAAAAAAAAAAAAAAAAAGCCTATCATTATGTGAAGGCAAAATCTGCAAAAATCCAATAAAACAGTCATAATTGAATAATATGAGTAAATTTTTGGCAATCAACATGCTCCTGCATATTTTCATTGGATGATTGTATTCTTTTTATAAAAGAAACGATCATTGTATATTTGAGTGAAAAGAAAAATGTTAATTTATTCTTGATATGTTTACATTGACTTCTTAGTCGTTGTTTATTTTCTTTTTATGAAAATACAACCAACTCAATGCTTTAGTGAAAGTAAGATTGTTGAATGTGTTTGGAGAATGTTTTCCCACATGACAAATGAAGAACAATTAAATAAGGAGAAGACTCTATAAGTGGAGGAGGCGCATTAAAGTAAGTTCCCAATCTCATAGACATGCTTTTATGAACTTATAGTTTTAAACAATGTTGCAAAAATCGTGAATCGGTAGCGTGACGGTCGACCACCCTGCAGCGATTAATCGGCCAAGGCGGGATTAATCGGTTATTAATCGGATTGGCATTTTTTGCATGTTTTGGGTATTTCTGGAGACCAAACTAAAGATCGTAACTGATTCCAAGCCAACTATGTTTTCAAACCTCAATAAAAGGCTCTAATTCTGATTATGAGGCTCATTGTGTGTTATAAGTGAAATAAACGATCCCCAAACTAAGTAGAATGCCTAAATTTTTAATTTTTTTTAAACCTGGCCGATACGGCCGATATGGCCGATACGGCCGATTAATCGGCCGATACGGCCGATTTTTGGGCTTTTTTTCCCCAAACTGATTTTTTGTCCGATTTTCATAATTCGACAAGGTCGACGGCCGATTACCGATATATCGACGATTAATCGGCCGCCACGGCCGATTTTTGCAACATTTGTTTTAAATGTTATAAAGCTTTAAAGGGTCTCTTGTATAAACTCTATGTTTTACAGTATATTACAAGAGGGTTTTTTAGCGCTCCTATCATTTACTCCCTCCGTCCCACTATAAGTGTCCACAATGGAATATTCAAAGTCTTTGTTTTTCAACTTTGACCGTAAATATTTTTGTTTGTGTTATATAATACTTGATGAAAGTTATATGAATTGATTTAGTTTTAGATGTGTTTTCATTGGGTATACTTTTCATCAAGTATTATATAACACAAACAAAAATATTTACGGTCAAAGTTGAAAAACAAAGACTTTGAATATTCCATTGTGGACACTTATAATGGGACGGAGGGAGTATAAACTGTACAATTCTCTATTTAAACTTTTTTGTGCCTCATTTTGTTTATGGCTGTATTAAGCAATGTTCTAAAACTTGGTTGACCTGGCCGGTTGAGCTGGCTCGGACACCGGACCGAATATGACCGGGTTTTTGCTTTTTTGAGAACCGGATTGAACCGTTGGTTTTTCGTTGACCCGGGTTGACCCGGTTTGATAAACCCGTCCGGGTCATGACTTTTTATCAAAAAATATAACAAAACCTTTTTTTAATATTATCCTTTCTATGCTTAATTGACAAGTTGAAATAGTGAAAACTAACGTTAGTTAAAATTTTATAAAGCAATAAATTAGCATTAAAAACTATCTTAGAAATATCAACTAATATCGTTTTCATATAAACCGTTATAAATTAAAATTATAAGTTGATTGTTGTCGTAAATTTTTGCTATATTATTATATACTAGCAGGGTACCCGTGCGTTGCCATGGCGGGTACCCTGAAATATAATTTTCTGGTGAATCATGTATTTTAGTTTATTATATTCTTTTTGACAATAAATTTACGGATATCAAGAATTTCGTATAGCACGTGCCCGTTCGGGCTCGAGCCCGTTTGGCCCGCGCCCGTTGGGGCTCAAGCCCATTTGGCCCGTTGCCCGTTCGGGCTTGAATATTTGTATAATGTGCTTTATTATTTGGATTAGTGACATTTAATGTAGTAATTGTGTTTAATTTGGTTGTACAATATGCTTGATAATTTGTATTTCTTATGTAAGGGGTGTTTTAATAACTGTATTTATTGTATTTATTGACCAGTTAATTAATTGACTATATTAAATAGCATTAATGTGGTGGTTTTTTTATAATATGTGCATTAAAGTGGTGTACATTATACTTCTTGTCTTGTACGTCTGAAAATTATGTGCATTAAAGTGTTGTACACTATGCTTCTTTTCTTGTAAGTCTTAAAATTTGGAGAGAGAGTCATCCCTCTATTATATGTAGTATAGATATAGAACTTAAAAATAAAGCTTATCGGTAGAGTCTCAATTTTTTTATCGGTTCAATCGAATGTAGGAATAAAGTCATATAAATCATGAAATCATGCAACACTACATATTAAATTAAGAAAAAAATATGCATATGTATAGAACTGGTTCGACCTGATGGTTCAACCGGTTGAACCGATGACCCAGTGAATCGGCCACTAAACCGGATCGATAGGTTTTAAAACATTGGTATTAAGTATATGCAACAGAAACAATATATCATCTTAACTATAATCTTAAAAGCTATATGAATAAACTATACTTTATGTTTATATATATGATGTATAGTTTTTTACCATATACTTAAATTGTCACATGTATGTTATTTTCATAGACCACAATAGCTTCGTTCGGAATTTTTTCAAAAGAAATTTTAGACACTTGGTTATGGTAGACTTAATGCTTGTAAAATCAAGTTCTGTTCACGTTGACTTGTTAGCTGTTGTTTATATTGTTTACATTGACTTGTTAGACCACTCCCAACGGTGGGAGTTAAACACACGTTAAGGGCACAAAAGGGTGAGTTAAACCCACGTTATAGTGCGTTAATTGTTGGACCCTTGCTGCGTTAACGCAGCGTTAAGGTGCCAAGTTATAACCTTAACGCTGCGTTAAGGTTATATTCCGTAAAAAAAAAAAAAAAAAAAAAAAAATCACTTTAGCTTCTTTTAAGGGTAGTTTGTTTTAAAAAAAAATTTTGATATAAAGGTGAGTTAAGGTGTGTTAAAGTTGAGTTATTGTTGGGTGTGTTAAAGCTGAGTTAAAGGTGAGTGTGTTAAAGCTGACGTGGCATTGTGTTAAAGTTTAAAGCTGAGTTATTGTTAGGAGTGGTCTTAGCTGTTGTTTATATTGTTTTATGAAAATACATGCTTTAGTGAAAGTAACATTATTGAATGTGTCTAGAGAATGTTTGTCCCACATCGACAAGTGAAGAACAATTGGATGAGGAGAAGACTCTATAAGGCTGGATGGCTGGGTAGTCATTTTTTCACCATACACATCAGCGTCACGTCAGCTTTCTCTCTCCTCTCACTCCCCTTCACCTTTTTGTGGGCAAGGCAAACCCATCTTCACCTTAACTCCATTTTTTTTTTTTAGTTACGTAAAAATATAAAACCGTAAACGTTAAAATTTAAAATCACAACGTACGAAATGAAAACTTTACATAAACTGAAAATAAACAATACATAAACTTCTTGGAATTAAAACATTACATAAAGATAAAATTAAAACATTACATAAACATAAACTTAAGTTATAGATAATACGGGTGATCCCAAGTCTGAGAGTTGTTTGAGCGGTAACCATCGTCGTACGCAGAGTAGTTCGCAAACTTCTTTGCTTCTAACTCTGCTTCCAACCTGCTAAGCTCCCGCTCCTTACTCTCGTTCCAGCCCGCATCTTCTTGATCCAGATAAGGTTGATATTGTTGTTGCTCAACAAATCTTGGTGCATCAGATGAAGTTGATGCACCTTGCACAAATTGTTGGTTCTGTTGTGATACAGAACCAGCTGCCACATTTTTCTCAAAACTCCAACGGATCTTGTTGGAGATTTGGGCCTGTATCTGATTCACACAACCCCACAACATCTCACTGACGGCACCGTCTTTGCAAGCTTCATCATTCAAAAACTGGTCGATCACATCTTTTCTTTCTTCAGAGATGTCTTTGCACTCCACATATCGTTGTCTCAAACGTTCTTTCAGTGCCTTTGCGAGCTCAAACTGTTTGATAACTTCGACAATAGCATGTTGTCGAGCAGCATCGTCTTTCTCTCGGTTTGTGTTTTAATATACTTTTTCATTTGTTCGACAGTATGGGGGAGACGACAAGCCATATTAGAAGTTTAGATGATAATAGAGTTGTGTTTTGGTGAAGTAGTGGTTTAAAAATGGTGGGTTTTGTGTGTATTTATAGAAGAAAAAATGGGTAGTGGGGATTTTTTTTTTTTTTTTTTTTTTTTTTTTTTTTTTTTAATTTTAATAATCACTACTACAAAAGAAGCTATATAGATCGGTTAGAATGTCATATATAGATCGGTTTTGAACCGCTCTATACAAGAGTGATCTTTATGAGAGAAACACATATAGATCGGTTGTGAACCGATCTATATGAGAGAACACATATAGATCAGTTAATACCTAAGAACCGATCTTTATGTTCATTTTCAGAAGGAAAAAAAAATTATTGAAACCATATTTTCTTGAAATATATGTTCCATTGCACACAGAATAAACTAACAATATTAATCCGATACATATGTGTTGAACAATATCATCATCTTACGATACCAAACAAAACGGATTCAAAAAAATACTTTCTTACATAACAACAGCGACAGAATCCCCTTGTCCTTGATCGTTCTAGAGAAACAATCTCCAATACCCTTGTATGGTTGAGAAAGACGTCCAGTCTTAAGTATCTTATCTTGGTTTTGGATCAAAAGCTTCACACGCTCAATTGGAGCAGCAGCGGTTTTGGACACAGCAGCAGAAACACCACCCATTAGAAAATCAACAGCAAAACCAGCAAGTCCTTTCTCTGATGGAGCTTGAGCTTGAACAAAAACAGGTGAGTAATTTGCAGCTATCAATTTCTCTGTCACGGGATAACTAAACGCTGCATTTGTGTAATTCCCATAAGCGAACTGCTTCTGAGTTGCAGCTGGCCTCTGGATGGTACCATAACGAGATCGAACATCCTAAGAAAAGGGTAGCCGGTTGGCCAGTTTACTAGCAGTTGCAGAATGCTGGTTTTGATCAGTCATTGTATTGAAAATAATACCCTGCAGATATAAAATTTAGGATTGTTAAAAAAGGCATTAGAACACTACTGACCATTAGATCAAAAATTGAAGCAAAAGATCAATGGTCCAATTTATAGCTGGAACAGGCAAAGCAAATGTAATTTAGAGATATTACAAGGGACTGGGACAGCAGGTCAATCTTGTAAAATTTTAATGTGTATTAAACGGTTCAAAATTATCTACGGCTTATCTATAGTAATGACATGTCCGCACTACATCCTCTAAAGAAATAAGACAATACAGGAGTATTAGATAATCAACATATTAAACTAAAAATAATCAATATAGCAAGAAGTATTATCCGGCTTACAATCTTGCTTTCTCTAGTCATGCTAGATTCGTCAATGGATAGAGAGTGGCCCTTAATTATATGACCATCAGCAGGGACCTGTATGTGGCATACCAAAAAGAGATCGAGATGGTAAGTCACCATAAAGTGTGGCCAAATTATAAGTAATACAAAAGATCGTAACCTACCTGATCACCTATATTAAGAGGTATTACATCACCGACAACCACGTCATATATGGAAACCTTCTCTCTTCTACCACCTTTAGTTATCTGATTGATCATTATGCAAGACAACTTAGCTTATGAGTGTCTAAATACTCATCATTTCTGTCACATTTAGACTGCAAAAACATTTAAAAAACATGCAGATATGCTTCAAAATACAGAAAATATCATTTGATTGTGTTTTTATCTGTTTCATGTGCAAAAGGATTGAAAACAATTGAAAAATGAGCAAAGTTTGCACAATTGGCAAGAAAGGTCCCCCAAGTTTTCAAAATAGCAAAATTAGTCCCTGGGTTTTCAAAATTGGAAAAATAACATCTATGGCCCTTGTACTATTCACACTTGGCAAGAAATACCCCTTTGATAACTTTGGAAAGTTGTCAACCCAGCCCCCTCAAAAATCCAAATGTTACACAAATGGTCCCTAAACTTTAAAACCCTTAAACTCTAAAAATAATTAAACCGGATCAAACTTAATTCCTTAAACCCAGTCCAATCCCAATCTTAAATAAACCCAAGCCCACCTCACTAATAAACCCAGCCCAATCCTATTAAAATTAAACCCGACCCAACCCTTAGCTAACCAAAGGTTTGACTTCGGTCAAACCTTCTCCCTTAAAACCGTTTCCCTGCAATACCACCCATCACCTCAACCTTTCCCTTACCACACTCTACCTAACAAACCAAAAGCAATTAATGCTTCTTCCCCATTTTCAAGATTATCAGAGATAGTGGATTTTTCCACTATCTCCTTTTTGGCGCCAAAAGTCCAAATGGACGTTTATGATGAATTTGATGAATCCAATGGCCAAGATCAAGTGGGAAAGTCTCAGAGATGTCATCTGAATATCTATAAAGAGAAGAAGTGAGGCAGAGGAGAAGATATCATAGAATCATAGTTTTATGTTCACTTTACTTAATCGTCTTTATTGTCTTTCTTAATTACATTGTCATTTAAATGCTTTCAGTGTTTTATTACTCATTGACAACGTGTAATAAACCTATTTACAGTACCAATTTCAATCTATCTTTACATTTCAAGTTATGCTTAATTCGTACTTAAATTTCAAGTCATTTCAATATTGTTGATTGTAGTTGTTTATTGGACTAATTAGATCACTTAAGCTCCTGACATAGCTTATATAAGCTATTAGTAACCTTAAAACAAGTTATAATCATTAAAAACAAAAATACAAAAAGAACTCAAGAAAATCAATGAAAAATACAAAAATGAGTGTTCATGAAGAGAACTGCATGGAGCAAGGTTAATTGTGGATTGCCTTTGGTTTAGTAGCTTATTGGTAAGCCTATAGGTGTGTTCTGTGGCCTTGGTTCTTGGTTTTCAGCTTGATAGCACTTTGTAAGCCATTTTATCATTTGTTGCATTTTACTGTAGAAGCAAGTTTATTGCTTTGATCTTTGTGTTTTTATGTTTCTGTGGTGTTGTTAAGTGATAATATTGATTAAAATTGGTTGTTTGTTCATTGGATTCACTTGGTGCTTAAAATTGAATTTTCACAGTGTAAATTGCATATTTGACAAATCTGTGTTTTATGCTTGTGTTGTTGATGTTTGATGCTCATTTGATCTTGTGTTATCATCTTATAACCATTGGAATCAGTGTTGTGGTCTAACTCTATCATTTGCTTTGAAAATCTCAAATTAGCTTTTATAAAGTAGTGTTTGGTTTATACTGTGTTAACTGTGATCTTGGGTTCATTTGTTGTTAACTTTGGTTTAAACATATCACTTAAGGTCATTTTAGCTCAGTTAAACAATAAAATCCAGTACTTACTTGTTAGAAAGTCAAAATAGCCTTTAATCTCACTTTATTTGTTATCTGTTAGCATTTAGAGTACCATTTTCATTAATTTTGCTCAATAGTTGTTAATCTAGCTTAATTACATCTCTTTTTAGCTTAATACAACATTTTCAGTTAATAGAATCAATCCTAAGTTCATATTAGGCAACTATTTAGTTTTAAGTAAAAAGTCAAATACCTCCCCTGTGCACATGTAATACCTGAATTTCAGATAACCTGTAAAAAGACCAAATTACACCTAAAACTATAAAACCTAAATAAATAACTTATAAAATTCTGAAACAATTCCAAACTTCTGAAAACGAACTACATATCAAGTAATTAAATTTCTGGGACAACATTACATTACTTTGAATGTACAAAAATTACAAAATCACATATACACATATACATGGTCCGAAATTAATTAAATAAACTTAATCTATATATTTGTAAAATCATTTTAATTAGATAAGTGCCAAAGAAAATTAAGGAGTTATACACCAAATCAAAGTATGATCTTGAGCTAACTTATGGCCGAAAATTCTGAGTATAACCCCCCTCCTAATCGGCTATTATTATATACACAATCAAATCATTATTTTGCAAAACCCAAAATTCCGAAAACCCTAAATCGCTACACACTAAATTCGACCAAAACATCCTTGCGACTTCTGGACCTGAGAAAGCAATTTTCTGGAGTTGATCAAGGTGTAAGCAAGCTAGGAAAAATAAGAGTTGGGTCGTGGAAGCCTTCGTTCGATCGTGGTGTTTTGTTTTGTTCGATCTATTGCGCTCGATAGGTATAAAATCCACACGACAAATCTTTACGTTCTATAATTGATCTAGCATTTTTCTAATGATCTATATGTTGTATATAACTCAGTAAAAATGTTAAACATGGATCATGCAAGCTAAACAAAGCGTACGAAATTATAAGAGTTAAAACGCACATAATTTCCAAATAATGTCATTTGATTTTTCTGTGGTGTAACTACAATTTTTACATGTCCTATACTGATAATATAAGCCTATAAAAATAACCACATGATTTATAGAAGCTCAAAATAATTGATGCGAATTATTGTGTATAATCGGATTTTAGAGGAAATAAAGAAAAATAAGAATAAACCCTAGAATGGATTAGGGTTAGGGTTCATGTGTATAGATCTGATGTAATTAATGTTTTAATGATGATGTCATGATGGTTTAATGATTGGATAAAACTAGGGCTTGTTTTGGTACAATAAAAGTCTATACGATTTGTAATTAAAACTATAAGGGCTTGTTTTGTCAACTTTGAAACTTCTGGGATATTTTTTGTAATGTCATATAAGTCAGTAGGAATGTGAGAAAAATATAACTTGAGGGTCCTAAGTGTAAATGTGCAAGAAAATGAATTAACTATATTTATAAGGGTCGATTTGTAAATAATTAAAGTAGAAGGACTAAAAGTGTAAATTTGGGAAACTTGAAGTTATTCTGAGTAAATAATGTCATTAAGGGTGTAATGGGTAAATTTGAGTATTTATGGGATTGATATGTAATTATAAATAAATTATGATTTAAATTGTAAGTTTTGTAAAGTTAAGGGACCAATTGTGTAATTACTAAATTTTGAATCTAATGAGTTTACAATTAAAACCCTAAACTTTTGTAACTTGATAAAAGGTACCTTAATTCCATAATGATCTTGAAATAAGGACTTAACCTAATCTGGAATATTAACATCTTACTAAACCTGGAAAGTTACAAAATGGAAAAGTAAAACTAAAAGTAATAGTCTGAGTTTGAATAATTCATAATTCCGTCTTCTACTTCTTAGGTGTGAAGAAGGAGAAGCCTTGATTTCTGCTTCGCATTTGCTTTCTTGTCTTTTGCTTTGCTAATAAGGTACAGATATTCCGTCCTTTCAGTAAGGGCTTTTCAGTTCTTTTTCTTCAGAATTCATTTCCTTATTAGGATTCCGTATACCATTGCTATGTTCCCTTTTGTTTGTGAACTTTCGATGTGATCTTTGATTTAAATCTTTTGCCATGTACCCTTAAGATGTAATTTTGGTTATTTGATAGTACGCCCGACCTTTGATCTACAGTTTGATATTACGAGCCAATCACTAGGCATGAGGGTTTCATGTCCATGTCATTGACGAACCTCTGACATGACTCTAGGGCAGGAGAGTGATGACCTGTTCCGTCCCTTAATTATCATTTGCTATGACCATTATAATTATGATTATTGATTTGTCTGTGGGGCGTATGGGTGCACTCTAGATTTGACCTGTTATCTGTATATGTTATATGTTACATATTATATCTGGTGACTGATTGTGTGTGCGATACACGTCTTTCACTTTGTCTGAGAGCTGATCACTCTACACAGGTATGTTTTATTATATTAGTATGCTATGGTATTGTACGTAGTCTGGGCTCGTGATGAATTGCTGTGTTTTGTTTTCTTAAATCTTATTCACTTTGTTTCTTTTCTTTTATTCATGTTCCATATCTCATTCCTTTCATTTTGACTTCGTATTGGTATGATTTGTATTCCTGATTTGCTTTTGTACTTGCTACCTGCTATTTGTTTCCGTTATCTATATATCTGTTCACTGAGCTTTTGAAGCTCAGCCGCATTTCTTTTCCTGCGGCAGGTACTTAAGCTAGGAGCTGGGTTTAGCTTTGGGATGAGAGCGATCTATTTTGGAGTTGACCTTAGTTGTTTAGCTCTACCATTTGAACTTCTATTTATTTTATTATGCCATTGTTTAGGCATTTGAATATTGGATTTTGTACTTAAGTTATTTGTCTTGCATTTTGATTTAAGTCATGTTGACTTATTTCGGATTTAATGTTAAGACTTATGATGTTTTATTTATTGAATGTTTGTGACTTCTGATATGCCACCATTGTTGTGATATCTTTACCCTTGTCGGGTTGGGGTGTTACAATTTATGGTATCAGAGCACAGGCTTTCATGAAACCTTAGAGCTTAGGCTATCGACCTGTGAGGATTTGGGTAGACATTAGGTTTCCTTTCGCGCACTCTTTTCCTGTCCTGCTCTGCTATGCTTTTCTTTTGCTCTATCATTTCCTGTTTGATCTTTCTAATCGTTTGAAAATCCTGTAGATGGTTGTTACTCGTCGTGGTAACTATTTTGAAGGGGATGAGGAGATCCCTAATTTAGAGGAGTTGGTGGCTAATGCTATAGCCAATTTGCTACCTGGGCTTAATGCTAACGAGGTGATCACTCGGATGATCAATGATTTTCGTAATGGAGCCGGTCCCTCTGGTGGCTCGGGTGGTGCTGGTCCCTCTAGTGGTGCTGGTGGTTCTGGTGGTACTGGTGGTGGGGGCCGACCCACTACCATTAATGGTTGGCTTGAGAGTTTCAATAAACTTAAGCCGTTGTCGTTCAGTTCTGCTGCTACTCCTCATGCTGCAGAGGACTGGATAACACACATGGAGAAGCTGTTTGAGGTACTGGGTTGTGAAGACGGGTTTAAGACTCGTCTGGCTGCGTTTAAGCTTGAGGGAGATGCGCTTAACTGGTGGAAGGCGCACAAGGAAGCTAAGGGAGGTGATGCTTATGTTCTTGGTTGTACTTGGGCTAATTTTCGTGCTACGTTCTATAATCGGTACTTCCCTATGTCCGAACAACAGAGATTTATTCGGGAGTACAACACTATCTCTCAGCTCGAGTCTGAGAATGCAAGGGAATTTCTGGAGCGATTCCAGAGATTGGTTAGCTTTGTGGGCCCGGTTGCTGGGGATGCCGAGCATCAGGCTAAGCATTATAAGTGGGCACTGAAGAGTTGGGTTTTAGATCGTCTTCTTAATCAGGAGTTCGCTGATCCGTCAGCATGTTGCGACGCAGATCGCAACATCGAGATATTTCATGAGAAGGTGGGTTACAAGCGAAACCGTGATGGCGACAGGATTCAGCCGCAGAGTCAGAATCGGGACAACAAGGGGTTTTCTGGTAAGGGCTTTGAACAGCGGAGTCAGTCAGATCGTGGTCGTGATTAACAGGGTCAGCCCGGTAGGAGCTATGATCAGCGGAGACCAGATTCTAGGGGTCAGGATGCTGGTTCGTTTTCTAGGCAGGGTGAGAATGGTCGAAAGCAGTGGAAGGATCAGCCTTCTAAGGGTTTTCAGCAGCAGTCTCGTGGTTCTGGATCGAGTTCTCAGAAGGGTTCATCTGGGAACTTACCTCCACCTCCTATCTGTACAACTTGTGGGAAAAGTCATCCAGGAGAGTGTCGTAGAGCATCTGGTGCGTGTTTCCGATGTGGGTCTGCTGAGCATCGGGTGAAGGACTGCCCAAAGCAGAATCCTGCATCTGCTAAGAATTATCTTCTTCCTCCGCCTCCTCCACCTCCGAATACTGGGCGTGTGTTTTCTACTACGCGGGATCAGGCGGCTAAGGCTACAGGTACCATTACTGGCTTTTTGTATATTGGTGATTTTACTGTTTTCGCGTTATTTGACACTGGAGCAACGCATTCTATCATATCTATGAAATTGGCTAAGAAACTGAACATACCTGCAACACCACTAAATAACCCAATTGCTATATCAACCCCCATGAAAAACCACATTCTTATCGACCATGAATATTTGAACTGTCCGTTACGCTTCGATGATCGGATTCGTCGGCGAATTTACTTCCTCTAGACATGATTGACTTTGATGTCATTCTGGGTATGGATTGGTTGGCTTTCCATCGAGCAACCATTGACTGCCATGCCAGAAATGTGATTTTCGGTGATCTGAATAATCCTGAATTCATTTACCATGAATCTCGCCCTCTTAAAACTGTTAAAATCATTTCCGCCTTGAAAGCTCGAACCTTGATGTCTCATGGTTGCCAAGGTTTTCTAGCCTCGGTTAAGGATTTGTCTGTTGAGAGTCCGGATATTTCTAGTGTTCCCATTGTTCGGGATTTTGCTGACGTTTTTCCTGAAGTACTTCCTGTTCTTCCTCCGGCTAGAGAAGTGGAATTTTCTATTGATCTAATTCCCGGTGCCGAACCTATCTCAAAGGCTCCGTAACGGATGGCACCTGTTGAACTGAAAGAGTTGAAGGAGCAACTGGAAGAGTTGCTGGACTGTGGATTCATTCGACCTAGTGTTTCGCCATGGGGTGCTCCTGTACTTTTCGTGAAGAAGAAGGATGGGTCTATGCGTCTGTGTATTGATTATCGTGAGCTAAATCGCATTACCATTCGAAACCGTTACCCGCTTCCTCGCATTGATGACTTGTTTGATCAATTGCAAGGAGCTAAAGTTTTCTCCAAAATCGACTTGCGATCTGGTTATCACCAATTGCGAGTTAAAGAGCAGGATGTATCTAAGACTGCTTTCCGCACCCGTTATGGACACTATGAGTTCCTGGTTATGCCTTTTGGCTTAACAAATGCTCCTGCTGTGTTTATGGATTTAATGAATCGGGTTTTCCATGAATTTCTTGATAAATTCGTCATCGTTTTCATTGACGATATTCTAGTATATTCTAAATCGTCCGAGGAACACGAGCAACATTTGCGTATTGTTTAGGTATCCTGAGGCAGCAGAAATTATTCACAAAATTTTCTAAGTGTGAGTTCTGGCTGAACCAAGTAGCTTTCCTAGGTCACATTGTGTCTGCAGATGGTATCACCATGGATCCATCTAAAGTTGAGGCTATCACCAAGTGGCCGAGACCTACCACTGTGACTGAAGTCAGGAGTTTTCTTGGATTAACTGGCTACTACAGACGTTTTGTGGAAAGATTTTCTAAGTTGGCTTTGCCATTGACTCAATTAATGCGGAAGGGTGAAAAGTTCATATGGACTGATGAGCGTGAGCAGAGTTTTGAAGAGTTGAAAAGGAGTTTGGTGTCTGCACCTATTCTAACTTTACCATCGGGTTCTGGAGGTTTCCAAATCTATAGTGATGCTTCTAAGAAGGGTTTGGGCTGTGTGCTTATGCAAAACGGCAAGGTTATTGCCTATGCTTCGAGACAACTGAAACCCTATGAGGAAAATTATCCAACTCATGATCTAGAATTGGCAGCTGTAGTTTTCGCATTGAAGATCTGGAGGCATTACTTGTATGGTGAATCATGTGATATCTTCACTGATCACAAGAGCCTCAAATACATCTTTACTCAGAAGGAGCTTAATATGAGGCAGAGGCGATGGCTGGAGCTTCTGAAAGATTATGACACGAACATCCAGTATCATCCAGGTAAGGCTAATGTGGTTGCAGATGCACTTAGTCGGAAATCTGGAGTGATTGCTAGTTTGGAGATTGATCCGCATGTCCTCAAGGATTTGGAGCGTTTGGATGTTGAGTTATGTTTTCGGCGTGATGTTGGTTACTGGGCTAGTTTAAAGATTGAGTCAAATCTGATGTTGCGTATTAAAGAGGCTCAGAAAGATGATGGTGAGCTCTGGGCTATAGTTCAGAATATTGAAGAGGGTAAGCAAACTGAGTTTAGAGTTGATGACGATGGAGTTGTTTGGTATGAGGATCGTTTATGCGTGCCTAATGATTCCGACTTGCGTGAGGCTGTGTTGACTGAGGCTCACAGTTCTCCTTTCGCTATCCATCCTGGTTCTACCAAGATGTATCAGGATCTTAAGCAACATTTATGGTGGAACGGTATGAAGCAAGATGTGGCGTTATTTGTCGCTAGATGCATGACCTGCCAGCAAGTTAAGATTGAGCATCAGCGAGCTAGTGGTCTATTACAACCTTTGGAGATTCCTACATGGAAATGGGATGAGATTTCCATGGACTTCGTTTGTGGTCTGCCTGTTACTCGTAAAAGACATGATGCGATTTGGGTGGTTGTTGATCGGCTAACTAAATCCGCTCATTTCTTACCTATCCGTATGACCTATAGTGTCAGTAAGTTGGCGAAAGTTTTCCAGCAAGAGATCGTTCGATTGCATGGTATGCCTTCGTCTATTGTTTCAGATCGTGATCCTCGTTTCACTTCGCGTTTTTAGAAGGGACTTCATAAAGCTTGGGGCGCTCGCCTTAAGTTTAGTACTGCATTTCATCCCCAAACTGATGGTCAGTCTGAGAGGACCATTCAGACTTTGGAAGACATGTTAAGAGCTTGTGCGTTGGAATGGACAGGTAGTTGGGATGAGTACTTGTGTTTGGTAGAATTTGTGTATAATAACAGTTGGCATGCGAGTATTCGAATGGCTCCCTTCGAGATGTGTATGGTAGGAAATGTAGGGCTCCTGTTTGTTGGAATGAAGTAGATGAACGTCTGATTGAAGGACCTGAGATGATTGAGATCACAAATGAAAAGGTAGTTGTTGCTAGAGAGAAACTGAAAGAGTCGCGTGCTCGCCAGAAAAGTTATGCTGATAAGCACCGTCGGGATCTAGAATTTAATGTAGGTGATCGGGTATTCCTGAAAGTATCTCCTTTCCGTGGTGTCAGGCGTTTTGGAATCAAGGGCAAGTTGAGTCCTCGATTTATTGGACCGTTCGAAATCCTGGAGCGTATTGGGGAGGTCTCTTATCGTTTGGCCTTACCTCCTCAGCTATCTCATGTGCATAATGTTTTACATGTATCTCTCCTAAGAGGATACAATTATCATCCGCTGCATGTTGTATCTTATCCACTTGATCAGATCCGGCCTGATATGTCTTTGTCTGAAGAACCGGAAGCGGTTCTGGACCGTCAGGAACGAGTCATGAGAAACAAAGTTATCCCGTTCGTAAAGATTCTTTGGAGGAATCACCCGGAGCGTGAAGCTACCTGGGAAACTGAAGAGTCAATACGAGCTAGTTATCCGCAGTTCTCGTTTTAATCTGGTATGTCCTTGTTTTGTTTTCCGCCTCTTTTTCTTTCTACTTCCTGCAAATTTCGAGGACGAAATTTTTTTTGTTAGTGGGGAAGAAGTTGTAATACCTGAAATTCAGATAACCTGTAAAAAGACCAAATTACCCCTGAAACTATAAAACCTAAATAAATAACTTATAAAATTCTGAAACAATTCCAAACTTCTGAAAACGAACTACATATCAAGTAATTAAATTTCTGGGACAACATTACATTACTTTGAATGTACAAAAATTACAAAATCACATATACACATATACATGGTCCGAAATTAATTAAATAAACTTAATATATATATTTGTAAAATCATTTTAATTAGATAAGTACCAAAATAAATTAAGGAGTTATACACCAAATCAAAGTATGATCTTGAGCTAACTTATGGGCCGAAAATTCTGAGTATAACCCCCCTCCTAATCGGCTATTATTATATACACAATCAAATCATTATTTTGCAAAACCCTAAATTCCGAAAACCCTAAATCGCTACACACTAAATTCGACCAAAACATCCTTGCGACTTCTGGACCTGAGCAAGCAATTTTTTGGAGTTGATCAAGGTGTAAGCAAGCTAGGAAAAATAAGATTTGGGTCGTGGAAGCTTTCGTTCGATCGTGGTGTTTTGTTTTGTTCGATCTATTGCGCTCGATAGGTATAAAATCCACACGACAAATATTTACGTTCTATAATTGATCTAGCATTTTTCTAATGATCTATATGTTGTATATAACTCAGTAAAAATGTTAAACATGGATCATGCAAGCTAAACAAAGCGTACGAAATTATAAGAGTTAAAACGCACATAATTTCCAAATAATGTCATTTGATTTTTCTGAGGTGTAACTACAATTTTTACATTTCCTATACTGATAATATAAGCCTAGAAAAATAACCACGTGATTTATAGAAGCTCAAAATAATTGATGCGAATTATTGTGTATAATCGGATTTTAGAGGAAATAAAGAAAAATAAGAATAAACCCTAGAATGGATTAGGGTTAGGGTTCATGTGTATAGATCTGATGTAATTAATGTTTTAATGATGATGTCATGATGGTTTAATGATTGGATAAAACTAGGGCTTGTTTTGGTACAATAAAAGTCTATACGATTTGTAATTAAAACTATAAGGGCTTGTTTTGTCAACTTTGAAACTTCTGGGATATTTTTTGTAATGTCATATAAGTCAGTAGGAATGTGAGAAAAATATAACTTGAGGGTCCTAAGTGTAAATGTGCAAGAAAATGAATTAACTATATTTATAAGGGTCGATTTGTAAATAATTAAAGTAGAAGGACTAAAAGTGTAAATTTGGGAAACTTGAAGTTATTCTGAGTAAATAATGTCATTAAGGGTGTAATGGGTAAATTTGAGTATTTATGGGATTGATATGTAATTATAAATAAATTATGATTTAAATTGTAAGTTTTGTAAAGTTAAGGGACCAATTGTGTAATTACTAAATTTTGAGTCTAATGAGTTTACAATTAAAACCCTAAACTTTTGTAACTTGATAAAAGGTACCTTAATTCCATAATGATCTTGAAATAAGGACTTAACCTAATCTGGAATATTAACATCTTACTAAACCTGGAAAGTTACAAAATGGAAAAGTAAAACTAAAAGCAATAGTCTGAGTTTGAATAATTCATAATTCCGTCTTCTACTTCTTAGGTGTGAAGAAGGAGAAGCCTTGATTTCTGCTTCGCATTTGCTTTCTTGTCTTTTGCTTTGCTAATAAGGTACAGATATTCCGTCCTTTCAGTAAGGGCTTTTCAGTTCTTTTTCTTCAGAATTCATTTCCTTATTAGGATTTCCTATACCATTGCTATGTTCCCTTTTGTTTGTGAACTTTTGATGTGATCTTTGATTTAAATCTTTTGCCATGTACCCTTAAGATGTAATTTTGGTTATTTGATAGTACGCCCGACCTTTGATCTACAGTTTGATATTACGAGCTAATCACTAGGCATGAGGGTTTCATGTCCATGTCATTGAAGAACCTCTGACATGACTCTAGGGCAGGAGAGTGATGACCTGTTCCGTCCCTTAATTATCATTTGCTATGGCCATTATAATTATGATTATTGATTTGTCTGTGGGGCGTATGGGTGCACTCTAGATTTGACCTGTTATCTGTATATGTTATATGTTACATATTATATCTGGTGACTGACTGTGTGTGCGATACACGTCTTTCACTTTGTCTGAGAGCTGATCACTCTACACAGGTATGTTTTATTATATTAGTATGCTATGGTATTGTACGTAGTCTGAGCTCGTGATGAATTGCTGTGTTTTGTTTTCTTAAATCTTATTCACTTTGTTTCTTTTCTTTTATTCATGTTCCATATCTCATTCCTTTCATTTTGACTTCGTATCGGTATGATTTGTATTCCTGATTTGCTTTTGTACTTGCTACCTGCTATTTGTTTCCGTTATCTATATATCTGTTCACTGAGCTTTTGAAGCTCAGCCGCATTTCTTTTCCTGCGGCAGGTACTTAAGCTAGGAGCTGGGTTTAGCTTTGGGATGAGAGCGATCTATTTTGGAGTTGACCTTAGTTGTTTAGCTCTACCATTTGAACTTCTATTTATTTTATTATGCCATTGTTTAGGCATTTGAATATTGGATTTTGTACTTAAGTTATTTGTCTTGCATTTTGATTTAAGTCATGTTGACTTATTTCGGATTTAATGTTAAGACTTATGATGTTTTATTTATTGAATGTTTGTGACTTCTGATATGCCACCATTGTTGTGATATCTTTACCCTTGTCGGGTTGGGGCGTTACAGCACAGGCCAATAAGCTTATTTCATAAGCTTGTATCTTGTTCATTAGTGAGGTTTAGCTTGTGTTATTTGTTGCTTTGTGAAGCCCTTCTGGCTAGTTTGCTGTTTATATGCTTATATTTCCATCTCATGCTTGTTGTAACTGCTTATTGTGCTTATCTTGTTTTCTCAAAACAACTCACTATACTGAGTTATCAGTATAGGTGAGCCAATTTCATAAGCTAATCAAAAGCTCATCAGTAAGCTTAAGCTTGTGTGCTTTGGCTTTTTCTAAAGCTAATCCACCAGTCTCAAAGGTTTAAAGCTTGTTTTTCATTTTCAAGCTTATTTAATAAGCCTGCTTGTGGCTTTTTGTTTGTCCCATTTTTCAGTATACACTGAGTCATCAGTGTATTTGCTGCTTTTTCATAAGCCATTCATAAGCTCACCAGTGGTTCCCACAGGGTGAGCTTGGACTTTTTGGAAAGCTAACCAACCCATCTTGCTACTCTAATCTTCACTTTGTGCTTTATAGCTTATTTCATAAGCTTATTTTGCCTCTAAAGTCAGCAGCAGGTTGTTGCTCTAGCAGTACCTTTCTTACACTAGCAGTACCTTGCTTATTTGCTTATTCCAAGCTTATCAGTATTATTCATTGTACCATCTAGCTTATTTCTTGTCCCTTTAACTTATTTTCATCTTATTTCACCTTTGGTTCCAGCTGTGAAGCTTATTTCAAGCTTATTTGAGTTTAAACCATCAAGTCGAGCTCAAAAGCTCAACTGATAAGCTCATAAGCTTCCAAACAGCTTATTTTCAAGTTCCAAAGTTTTTGTCTTTATTAAAGTTTGTTATTATCAGTAGTTAAATAGATTTGTAAAAGAAAAACCAAGAAAATCAAAACATAAAAATAGTGATAGCTTCTATTTAAGCCATTTGGCTTATTTTGAGCTTTTTCATTAAGCACTTTTCATTTTTATATTTTTCCTAGCTTCCTGTACTTATTTAATATTTCTATAAAAAGTTTTAGATTTTTCTCAGATCATTTAGTATTTATTAGAATTTTTATTAGTTTAAAAAGTATTTAAATAAGTAATTAATTAATAATAATTAAATAAATAGTCAAATAAATATTTTTATTTTTCCTAAAATTTTCTTTTATCATTTTGATTCTAAAAATATAATTTTCACATCCGTGGGATTTATATTGGTCAGAATTCACGTTTTATTTTGTACGTTTACGTAATTTTTATTTAAACGCACGTTTTTAAGTTTTAAACGTTTCTAAGTCATTTACTTTCTCGTAATCGTTTTTATAGCTTGTTTAAGTTATTTTCTTTTAAAATTCCTTAGTTTAATCACTCACACCCTTTTCCTATTCAATTTCACCCGATCACAGATCCGTTCTATTACAGTCTTCACACCTCGTTGGGACTTAACGACCCGGGGATACACTAAACTCCTTTGGTAAATTGCATTGTGCCCTAGATTGTTTGACTCTTGTTGACCATTTACATGGTCAATATTAGTTGACCGTTTGGGCGCGATCATTATGCAAGACAACTTAGCTTATTAGTCGAGTGAAGATGACTACAAGTTTACGAGAACATAAAATGTTCAACCATTAGCACACAAACCTCTATCTGTATATTCCGCTTCTCTGCATTCAGATTCTGAAACTGCAGAGACTGTCTGTAATCACTGGTCGCTATTATAGTATACAAAAATTAATCATTTCCAGAGACAATTAATATATATCTTATTAGAACTAGCAAATAGCAAATACATTTTACATATCATAACGATGAAAAACATCAATTGCCTCACCGGTCACAAAAATAACCAGAAGAACAGCAAATTTAATGCTTCCTCCATCTATCCATCTGGTTTGATAAGTCAATATCATCTCCTGGTACTCCCCTGTCCAGATCAGTTTTCAACATCTCGGACAACGCAGTGACCTGAAAATAGATATAGCTATCATACATGTAAGACGATCGAGCTATATAACGGAGAAAATGATATTAAATAAAAAATATATGTTCCATAAAAGATAATAACTTGCCCCGCCATACTGATGAAGGGCAGATATATTATGATCCCTGGTCATTGAAAGAAGTTGGTCGAGTGCAATGCCATAACCACCAGTTGGACGTGGAGGAGACGCTGTTTCTAGCACTAATTAACACAAGAAAGATGTTACATACATGTATGTACTGCATAAAATTAAGGGGATAAAAAAATTAACGGGATCAATCCTATTATTATATCATAAGAGAGGAGCATTTACTGAATGCACGTTGCCCAGCCAATTTGAATAGCAATGCAGCCTAACACAGTAAGATGATAAGAATTCAAAACCTCACTAATTAACCTAACCACCATTTGGTCCATTATTTCCTGCTGAGAAAACAACACTAATACCTTTCTGCATAGCATGGAAAGACCTAATATCAGAACTCGAGTCGAATAGAGGAACCAGTGGTGGTGGTAAACCAAAAGAGGCTGATATATAGAAACTGAAATGTGCTATATTACTAACAATAAGCTAAATGGAAAACTGAATAAGCCACAAGTACAAGCAAATAAGCTCTGATCAAAGTAATTAAGCAAATAAGGCTACTGATATACCTATGGTGCAGGGCAAATTTGAGCTTTTTCAAGCTGCTGAAAAGCCATGACAAGATTCATCTGCAAATTTGAGCACTCTGCGAACAGGCGTCTTTGGCATAAACTTCATCTGCAAACCAACCAAATATCGACCGAATAATACCCGTTAGATCAAACCTTAAAATATTAACATATACATTCCAAATTTCCAATAAAACATATAAAAAAACAACTATTTTTTTGTTTTTATAAAATATCTAAACATATACATTCCGAAAAAAACATATAAAAAAAGCAATTCTTTTATATATATTTTTTAATAAAAATAGTTAACATTAAAAAAAAAAAAAAAAGGACCTTTCTTTGAGGTTTAGGAGCACCATTTAAAGCCTTCTCATCCATGACCATTAACAACCACTTTCTGCAAATAATAAACAAATAATCATTACTATAAAAGAAACCAATATATAAAATGGTAAACATATACGTATAATTTAGATACTTTTTATGATGACGTGGCACTGATCGCCGGAGGTGATGAGGGTGAGGGTGAGGGTGGTGGTGGTGGTGGTGGCGGCGGCGAGTTTGAAGGGGAGCTTATAAAGTACTTTGTGCAAACAAACTAGTTTCAATTAATTAGGAGTACATGTTATTATCAGTAGATTAAGGCCTCATATGCACAAAGAAGAATCATGAAGAATTAAAGATCCATACCTGACGAGTAGATCTAGTAGATCTGGATAAGAATGGCTGTGAAATTTTGGGAGAAATGTGTAGGTGTTTTTTTTTGTGAGAGTATATGATTGTGGGGAAATTTGGGGGAAATGTGTGTGTCTAAATTTTGGTGAAGCGGCAAAGGAAAACTTTTATCCCGCTAAAACTTTTTTGGTGAATTTTAATTAAATAGATCGTTTATTTATTTATAACCGATCTATATAATACAAAAGTGTTGAATAACTTAAAAAATTTAGCAATACATAGATCGGTTTTTTGTTAATAACCGATCTATTAAATTTTGAAACTAATTAGATCGGTTATTAACGAAAAAACCGATCTATTTATTATTTTTTCCCCTCTTTTCCCTTACATAGATCGGTTTTTAACATAACCGATCTATATGAAGTGATCTATATAGCCTTTTGTGTAGTAGTGAATAATCAACAAGTCGATAATGCAACGGATAGTGTACACATGGGACCATTTTTCTTTCTTTTTCGTATGGTGATCAGACCACCTATTTATGGTTTTGGTTTCTGTGTTAGCGCGTGAATTGGGGAGGATGGCAAGGAGGTAGCGCGTGAGGGAGAGTGAAGTGGTGAAACCTTCACCTCCCTTGCCGACCAGCCTGTGGGGCAGATGCAATGAAGTTTCTTATATCTCTATGTGGTCTTTGTATAAACTTTATATATTTATAGTTTTAAATGCTATGAGTTTTAATCATGCTCTATGTACTCTTTGTATAAACTTTTTGTTTTATACTACATAGAGGATGATTATGGCTTCTGACATTTATAAACTATACAATTCTCTAGTTAAACTTTTATGTCCCAAATTGTGTATGTACTAAGGCTGTTTTAAGTATATGTTAAAGAGAAACAATAGATCAATGATCATCTTAACTATAGTTTTGCTTATACATTATGATGTATAGTATATAGTTTCTTACCAGATAATTAACATATATGTTATTCTCATGACCACGATAGCTTATTTCAGATTTTTTTTAAAAGAAATTTTAGACACTTGGTTAAGATAGACTTAATGCTTATAAAATAAAGTTTTGTTATCTCTTTTTATGTAAAAGTTCTAGATAGCGATCGAGTTTTAGACTCTTAATTAGTACTAATAACTAAATAGCATATTGATCGAAACGGCGTTGTTACAACTCGTCATCGAAAATAGATGTCGTTTACTCCATCAACATGACTTCTGCTTTGTTTATTTATTTTGATAGTACAAAGTAATATGTAAAATTTCCTATCATACATCCATAGTCTATAAAATACGAGTTTGATACTAATAAGCTAGTCTTTTACATAGAAGTGTATAAGATTTTGCACATCCGAGCCTATCCATATAACATAATGAGGGTCAGGGTTTCTCCGCATATTTAAAACTTTTGAAAAGTATAACACAATAAAACTTCAATGATTTACGAAGCCGGATGAGATGAACGCACAAGCACAGGTATTTTAGACAACGAATAATGTGGGGTAGCCGCTAATGTAGCACCTAAAATTCAAATTCGAGCCGGTGTGGAGGTAGCCGCTAATTGCACAATATAAGATCCTATAATTCGAGCCGAATAATACTGATCATAACGTATTGAACCTTCTTATAATGTTGGTTAACAATTCACATGGGTACAATTAAAAGATCACATATATACTGCTACTTATATGACCAATTATATGACCATTGTTGAGCACTCAACCAAAGATAAGTTATATGTTAAATTGGGTATGTGATATATTTGTTGACAGTCCCTAATGTTCGTGTAACATATTTGTTTTCACGGGGTACCTTTTAATTGTGTTAGAGTTTTATTGGAAAAATATTATCGTGTATGACTAGATTCGAACTCGGGAGCGAGGGATTGCACACTTTACGTATGAATGATTAACGTAAATAATTAATATATATAATAGTTATGTATTTTAATTATTTGGACACGAAATGAGGACTAACGGACGTTAAGTAATTAACCGAATTGACTAACGATCGTTAAGTTAATAGTTAAAGGACTATTAGTGAAAAAGGAAGATTGGAAGGATCTAGAAACCCAACTATGGGCTAGGGCCGGATTTGTCAAGGGTTTTTCAACCCTAAATCGACCAACTTGGTCTCCAAGTCTTCTATTCCCTATAAATACAATACGGTACTTTTGTTTCTTGTTTTTTTTAGAGGTGCAAAACACTATGACAAAAAGGTGACAAATAGTTGTTGTCTTTTCCCTTTAAACAAAACAGTCGATTGGCTTTTCATACCAATCAGTCACTGTTTTTTTAATTATTAAACAAAAGCTAGTTTTGGTTTAATTCGTGTTCAATCACTAGCATCATTCGTTAGTTGATTAATAGTACGTGTGTTCGAGAACTCGTTAATATATTATTTTAGATATTAATCTTGGATTGTGGAACAAAAAGGTAAGGGGTTTCACGTTAATCCGTTTGATTGTTCAAGTGAAGAAAAGAGAAGTTTTGATCTTTGTTTAGCTAAGATCAAGGTACGTTTTCCTTTATGTTTTCGTTATTACTTTGTACATGTTAATTATGATCCTTGCTTCCGCTGTATATATGCTTTGATGTTTATGGTTTATTTATTTATTTGAATGTCAAATTATTTGAAACCAATAAATTGATCATAAGTTTGTGTTTAAATTCCCTTCAATTAAAACAATTTTTTATAGTTGTGTTCCTGAATTTTGTAGTAGCTCGTACCCATCGCATATATACATGTTATCCAAACATCATTCTTAGAGCCCAACTCTCACATTGTGTTGCTGAATAGTAATTTTGGAACCTATAACATTTTTTATTTCGTCATAAATATAGATGTTGAGGTAAAACCTTGTAGGAAGGCCCCACCTCGGTGTATCGTCCTTCGGAGTGAGCTCCCTGGACTTTCTTTGCTCCTACACACACGAAACACGCGCGTTAGGCTCGCCTCGGGTTTTATCCCAAGACCGACCTCCGGCGTGAGAGTAAGTGTCGGTTTATTATGAGGTGAACAGTAATATGAGAGTAACAGTGGTAGGTATGTGAATTGAATGAATATCATAAATGAGGTGTGGGTATTTATACTACCCACACCTACTGTACCTGTTTACCTCGGGACCATGCGAATTGACCTACGTCTGACATAGTAGGAATGTGTCAGGTCACGTGGGGAACACAATCCCGTGAAATCCGGGAAAGTGTTGGTTGATGGGACTACACAGCGTAAGTGGCGGCGGACCTGCCGGTGGAAAAGACCGGAGGTGAGACAAATAGTCCGGACGTAGTAAAATGTCCGGACGTGCAAAAATGAGTCCGGACGACTCATATCGTCCGGACACATACGCCAACATGTCCCCCCCAGTATTGTAGCATCGGTTCGGGCTGATGGTGCAATACTTGAAGTGGGAATTCGGATAGGGACATCCGGACGCATACACCAACATGTCCCCCCCCCCCCCCAGTATTGTAGCATCGGTATCGGGCTGATGGTGCAATACTTGAACGGCTTTTCACCCTATGCTTTGGATTCATACAACCAGTATTGCATTGTTAGTAAAATATTGATATGATACTTTAGAGAGTACCTTATGGCCTTTCGGCCTAAGTCATTTGGACTAGTGTTGCAGTTGCCTCCCGGTATGTGTCCTTCGGACACATAAATCAGTAGAATATCGTCGTGACCCTTTATCTTTAGTTGTTCGGAAAGCTATCTTCCATGTCCTTTGGTGTGAAACAATCGGACGTGTGCAGTGATGTGTCTTCTAATATTGTTTTTATATGTTGGGGGCCGATGGATTCGGATTGTATATACCTGTTAGCCCGACGATTGTGGGGCTTGTTCAGACTTGTTGGGCTAATTCAGTTGTAGGCCCATGGGCCGGATAAGGTAGCGTTTAGTTTTTTTTTTATATTAACAGTTGCGTGCCACTCGTCACTTTGCTTATGAGCATCAGACGTTCTACAAACTGCCACGTCAGAAGGTGTCAGGATGACGTGACCTTTTTACTTCTTTGTAAGTTTTCCCTCCTATATATATATCGGTTTCTCTTCTCATTTTTCAGTTTTCAACTGCGCTTTTTGTTTTACTTTCCTTCGGTGCATAATCTATTTCTTCGACAGATCGCCTGTTTTAGGAGTTTCCGAGAGGTGCGTTTCATTCCTTTTTTGTAATTATCTTTAGTAAATTTTCCATCGGCATCCTTTTAGATATGGCCGTTGAGATGAGCGCACATGGGAGTTTCTCATTAGCAAGTAGGCTTGGACCGCAGCCCTCGAAGATAGCTCCTAAGTTAGATATGCATGTACATACTTCTAAATTGACGCAGGGCGAGTTGGATCGTGTGATTGGTGAGTTCGGAATCCCTATAGATTTAGAGCCAACGTTACCTCCGGAAGGAATGGCCATGGACATGTTACCGGAAGATAAAATCGGTATTTACGTTCACCAGCTAAGGACAGGGGGTATCAGAATTCCATTCTCAACATTCTTACTAGCAGTGATAGGATATTTCCGGGTGCATATCACTCAATTGGTACCGATAGGTTTGAACAGGGTAACCATGTTTGAGATTCGCTGTTATAGTCTGAATGTGAGACCAACTGTCCCTCTTTTTAGGGTCTTCTATAGACTGTGTAAGCAGGGGCATTGGTTTTCCTTTGAGAGCCGAACAGGGGCGCGAGCAATGAAATGTTTTGAGGAGGTGTTGACCGGGTTGAAGCACTGGAAGACTCATTTCTTTTTGGTAAACCGGAGGGCGTGTCCGCAGGCGATGCCATGGAGGCATAGGGATTCAAAAGTTACCGGCGAGTTTCCTGAGTCGTATTCTGAAAGGGATGCTGAAATGATTGCTCGGAAGGTGATTCCCTTGAGAAAACCTTCAGCCGCTCTATTATGGATGACGGGACTCAGTAGGGTTTTTGACTATCCCGGCTATAAGGGCGTTCTAAAGGATGCCGATGGGCATGGTAATGTAAATTTGTTTGCCTTTGTTTTATAAGGCCTGTCTGTTTTTTGGCTTGAAGTTTAGCTTATTGTCTCTACTATCCTCTCTTTTTTTTGTAGTTCTTTCCATGACAGAGTATTTGGAACTTCCGGTGGAAGTTGATGTTGAAGTTAGTAGGGGAGATCCTTTGGAGGATGAGAGTCAAAGGCCGAAGCGAACCACCGAGCCATTGGCCTCGGGGAGCGTAATTCCTGAGACAACTCCTTTACAGAAGGTAGTTGAGAAACCGGACCTGAATATATTGTCCGCCAGGGAAGAAAAGGAGAAGAAAAAACAGGCAGCAGAGGCGGAGGGGAAGAAGAGGCATGCTGAGGGCCCATCGGTTGTTCGGAAGGCCAAGAAGAAGAAAAATAAACGGGGGGAGGGAGAGGTATCCTCGGATCATACTCTTGATGCCACTCCCATCCGTCATGTTGAGCCGTCTGTAGCTGAGGATACTGTGGAAAGGCCGGGCGAAGGAGATAGGCCGGAGCAAGAGAATGTGGAAGGTGGTGAAAATCCGGATGTTCGGGAATATTCGTCTGAGCATACTGACGAGAATAATCCTGAGAAACAGCCTGTTCCGGAAACTGGCATAGAGGATCAGCAGTCTTTGTCTGACGGTATGAAATATCTTTCTTGACTGGTGATGGGTTTTTTATCCGAACCTCTCTTTTTTATTCATGCTTCCTCGTTACTCTTGCAGATCGTTCGGTTCATTCAGACCATTCCCTGCCTTCTCAACATATTATTGTGGAAAATCAATCAGTCGGAGGGGGTAGGAAATTTTTCTTGTAGTCTTTTTTCTTTTCTCTTTTCTCTTTTTTTTGTTTTTGTTTTTACCGAGTAATTTATTCTTGTTACAGATCAGGGTTTGCTTGAGAAGGAGCCTTTTGTTCCCGGTTGGTCTTTGCCTCGGAATGTCCGTTTGGATTCCTACCAAGCCTGCCGGGAGTTGCTTATGCATGTCACACCCCCTGCTGAGAGGGCTGCTCTCGAAGAGTTGACTCTCAGCCAGGTGGTTCATCTGGCGTATGAGCAGGCTGGAGGTGGCATTGCTATGCAGGCTGAGTTGCTTCGCCAGTTCGATCAACTGCTCGGTGAGCACAAGGAACTAGATCGGAAGCATAAGGCCGGTATAGTGCAGCGCAGTGCGGAGCATGGCAGGCATGCACGGCTGGTTGACGAGTTTAATGCTCTTAAGCAGGAGCTATCCGATGTGCGGGCCGGGATGTCAACCAGAGAGGAGAGATTATCTGCTCAGTTAGTTGAGATGGAGAGAGAGAGGGATGAATGGAGGAGGATAGCTGATTCTCGTGCTGAGGGCCTAAAGGAGTTGGAACGGGGTGTAGGTCAGAGGGATGAAATCATAGGGAAGCTGGAGCAGGAGAATAAAGACTTGCTTGCCCAGGTTGGACGATCAGAGATTGAGCGTCAAAGTGTTGTGAAGGATCTGTTTCCAACTGCTTGTCAACGGTTGTTCTGCAGTTCCGAGTACAAAGAGAGTATGGGAAGGGTTTACAGCTTGTCATATACCGCTGGGTTTCTAGATGGTCTTAAGTATGAGCGTAAAAAAGATGATCATGATAGACTTTTGGCCAAGTTTTATAATCTAGACATGGAGGCTCCCCGTATCTGGCAGGCGGAATATGCGAAGCTGTTCGAGGCTCAGTACCCGTATGTTCAGAAGCTTGCAGATTCTTACCGATTGCCATTGGCCGAGCTTATGGATGTCCTTCCTGTCGTCCGTGCTCCTCCGACGAAAGTTATGACAGCCCGGCCCCCTAAACAGACCGGAACAGCTTCCGGTGTGAAGCGTGTGTCGACAGGCGGCTCTTCTGTTGTGGGGGACACTGCGGATAAAAGCTCTTGACTGCCATTTGTATTTCTTTTTTCTTGGATGAATGTAATAATGACAATGGTTGTAACTAGACATCCCGTACAATGATTTGTTCGTGATTGGTAACGTTCGTTGTTGCTTGTGTTCCTTTGTTGTCTTTCTTGATAAAATTACTTGCAACTATTTTCCGTATAAAGCATTTTGTTTCCGATCAAGAGGATTTTGACGAGATGACTGTGTTGACTCTGATGATGAGAGATTTTTTTTTATTTGGTCTTTCCGGTTCGGATTGTTTCAAACTTTCATTTCTTTCTTATTTGAACCTGCTGATTGTAGATGAATTAAATGTCTTCAAACTGCATGATAAGCGTATGTCTGGAATCATTTATTATCCATGTCTCCGAAACTATGTACTATTTGTAACATTCAGTCAATTGGTGCTTTGCGCTTCCGGAATTATTTCTTATTTATTATAGGAAACAGACGAGGGCGTATATGGTTTAAAAGACTTTACTCCGTCGTACGAACCGCTTGGTTCATGGCCCCCTGGGATGGAGGGCGCGTTCGGGGTGATTTACCGATCTATTCGTGAGGAAAGAAACTTTTTTCGTTCATCCATTTAATTTATTTGACAGTGATTTCACGATTGGCTCACAAGGGAGGAGTGTTTTTGCGATCCATTTAATTTACTAGGACGGAGTGTTTTCACGATCCATTTAATTTATTTGGACGGAGTGTTTTCACGATCCGCTCACTAGGGAGGGAGTGTTTTCCACGATCCGTTTAATTTACTTGGACGGAGTGTTTTCACGATCCGCTCACGAGGGAAGGAGTGTTTTCCACGATCCGTTTAATTTACTTGGACGGAGTGTTTTCACGATCCGCTCACGAGGGAGGGAGTGTTTTCCACGATCCGTTTAATTTACTTGGACGGAGTGTTTTCACGATCCGCTCACGAGGGAGGGAGTGTTTTCCACGATCCGTTTAATTTACTTGGGCGGAGTGTTTTCACGTCCGCTCACGAGGGAGGGAGTGTTTTTCACGATCCGTTTAATTTACTTGGACGGAGTGTTTTCACGATCCGCTCACGAGGGATGGAGTGTTTTCCACGATCCGTTTAATTTACTTGGACGGAGTGTTTTCACGATCCGCTCACGAGGGAGGGAGTGTTTTCCACGATCCGTTTAATTTACTTGGACGGAGTGTTTTCACGATCCGCTCACGAGGGGGGGGAGTGTTTTCCACGATCCGTTTAATTTACTTGGACGGAGTGTTTTCACGATCCGCTCACGAGGGAGGGAGTGTTTTCCACGATCCGTTTAATTTACTTGGGCGGAGTGTTTTCACGTCCGCTCACGAGGGAGGGAGTGTTTTCCACGATCCGTTTAATTTACTTGGACGGAGTGTTTTCACGATCCGCTCACGAGGGAGGGAGTGTTTTCCACGATCCGTTTAATTTACATCATGGTAATAAATCGGAAAATTGTTCCTCCGGATTCCGGAGAGAAACTACAGACTATAATAATTAGTAAGCTTCAGTTTAAAACTTTTACAAAAGACTGTTCCAATTGTAGCCTACATCGGATATTTTATTGTAGCGTTTCGTCGAACGAAGCTATTTTTTGGGTGAGGTTTTGAAATCAAAGCCTCCGCGGGGGGTTTTGAAGTCAAAGCTTCTTTGCCTGTTTTCTTCGAATTCCGGAGCGTGAGAGGTCCGGGTATCATCTCGATGCTGTTGTTCCAATGATTCCTTCCTCTCTGACGTCCCTTTTGCCTTATCGTTGGTGGTTTGAGTCCGCTTTGGGACCACCTTTATACTATTTCCTTCTAAGTTTTGGCCGTCGGTTTTCGCGTCAGGTCGAGTAGTCAGGGTTGCAATTCCTGCTGGGGTGGGGAACTTTATCATAGAATGGTTCGTTGAGGTGACAACTCGCAGTTCTCTGAGGCCGGTTCTCCCCAGAATCACCTCGTAGGGCGATGGAGATTGTATTACATAAAATTTCATGATTGTTCTTCGGTACTTCCTGTCGTTACCGAAGAGTACTTCCATGGCGATTTTTCCCTTAGGCCTGCTTCCTTTTCCTGCGAAGCCTATTAGCGTGGTGTTGGTCTCTTGAATTCGACTTTTTGTTTCGGCGCTGAACTTGTCGAAGCAATGTTCGTACATGATGTTGACTGACGACCCTCCGTCTACATATACTGTCCGTATCAGGTTTCCTTCGAAACAGCCTTCTATAACGAGAGGTCCGTACGATAAGTCCAAGGAGATGAGGGAGGGGAAAGTTATCGACACGTCCATCCACCTTTCGACGTTATGGTTGGACACCGATTCCGACATGTTAGGTAAGTTTCTTATCAGATTGATTACTCTGGGCTTTCCATTATCGTTCTTCCTCTGTTGGTCTCTACCTTTCCCCCCATCCTGCTGCCTGAAATCTTTTAGGAGATGGTCGAGCTTTCCGGATTCCAAGGCGGCTGCGAGCTGCCTCTTCAGCTGGAAACAGTCATCGGTGAAATGTCCTTTGTCCCTGTGGTACTCGCAGTATTTATCCGAATTCTCCCTTTTCGGTCGGTTTCCCATTGGGGCAGGAGGTGGCAAATTCAGATGATGTTCTGTTGCTAGAATCTCTCTGGGAGGTTTGGTCAGTGATAAAAGACCTGCTCGGTGATGAGTTTGTCTAGGAGGGTCGTTGCGACGGTAATCTAGCAGAGGGAGGTCGCTGCGAGGAGGGTCGCTGCGGTAGAAACTCCGGATGGGGTTTACGTAGGGATGATACGTATCCTTCGACCGGTAATCACTTCGGCGTTCCACTCGCGGCCTGTCACTTTTGAAATTTTGGACTCCTTTCTTATTCGTGTCGAATCCCTCACCTTTCGGCAGTTCCGTACTGCGGTATGCCTCTTCGGACCTCATAAAATCATCTGTCCTGGTGAACATCTCCGTAACTGTGCGTGGCACCCTATCAGAGATTTTCTTGGAGAGGGTCGGACACCTGTGGGCGTTCATGAAGGTGGAGATTTTCATGATTTCTGGCACACCGCTTATGTAACTTGCCTCATCAGTCCATCTTTCCTTGAAGTCCAAAAGGGACTCGTGAGCTCGCCGAACGATCTTTGTGATCTCTGTGGGGTCCTTTACGCACTTTTTTCGGAGCGAGAACCTCGTGGAGAATAGCTCTCTTAGTTCGTTCCAGCTATCGATACTCCCGGGCTCCAACCTTTCAAACCATCCACCTGCCGCTCCGTCAAGCGTTTGTTGGAACATTCGGCACCATACAGGCATTGGCCATTCTCCTTGGTTAGCAGCTCCGGTGAACCTCGTAAGGTGATCGTTCGGATCTGTCGATCCATCATAGAACCTCATATTAAGTGGCATGGTGTGACTCGGACCGGAGAATTCCACGATGCGACATGTGAACGGTGACCTCGATGTCTCTTTGAAGGGCTTATGTAAGTCATCGTTTTTGCCTTCGTTTATCTTTTCCTTACCTCGGCTTGTATCTCCTTCGTCTTCGAAATTTAGCCTTATCGGTTTCAGAGCGCTTCCGGTTAGTGCATTGTGTTTTTTGATCAGTTCCGTTAGGGATGCTACTTGACTGCTAATCAGCTCTTGGAGATTGGGAGAATTCTCAGCCGAGTTGTCACGCCTATTTTTATCGTGGTTGGTTTCGAACCGAGCATGTTCGTTTTCCGGTTCGTGCCGTCTGTGAGTGTTGCTGGGCTCGTATCGATCATGGTCATTATCGGGTTCATGCCAGTTGTGAACGTTGCTGGGCTCGTACGACTCATGGTTGTTGTCGGACTCATGCCGATTGCGGATGTCACCGGGCCCACCTAGGTCTGGGTTATTGGTTTCGTGCTGATCCTGGGTGCTAGGTCCATAAATGTTGTGGTTGTTGGTCTTGTCCTCTCTGTCGTTGAGACGTAGAGAGGTAAAGGAGGGGCCTGCCATTCAGAGCTCAGGTAGATTGAATAGCGGGTCCCACGGATGGCGCCAATTTGTTGAGGTAAAACCTTGTAGGAAGGCCCCACCTCGGTGTATCGTCCTTCGGAGTGAGCTCCCTGGACTTTCTTTGCTCCTACACACACGAAACACGCGCGTTAGGCTCGCCTCGGGTTTTATCCCAAGACCGACCTCCGGCGTGAGAGTAAGTGTCGGTTTATTATGAGGTGAACAGTAATATGAGAGTAACAGTGGTAGGTATGTGAATTGAATGAATATCATAAATGAGGTGTGGGTATTTATACTACCCACACCTACTGTACCTGTTTACCTCGGGACCATGCGAATTGACCTACGTCTGACATAGTAGGAATGTGTCAGGTCACGTGGGGAACACAATCCCGTGAAATCCGGGAAAGTGTTGGTTGATGGGACTACACAGCGTAAGTGGCGGCGGACCTGCCGGTGGAAAAGACCGGAGGTGAGACAAATAGTCCGGACGTAGTAAAATGTCCGGACGTGCAAAAAAGAGTCCGGACGACTCATATCGTCCGGACACATACGCCAACAATAGATTAAAACAATTTTCAAAAAGAAACATGCCATGTCAAAATGGGGTAAGTATGCTTGAACAATTTGAACACGATAAATAGTGCTAATTTTGTAAGGGACCTTTTCATTCTCAATAGAATAGCGGTCGGACAACAAAGGTTCACTTTTTTTTTATATATGACAACAATCTCAACATATAAAACGTATCATGTTCAAATTGAATACGAGAGAACTTTATTTCGTCATAAATATAGATTAAAACAATTTTCAAAAAGAAACATGCCATGTCAAAATGGGGTAAGTATGCTTGAACAATTTGAACACGATAAATAGTGCTAATTTTGTAAGGGACATTTTCATTCTCAATAGAATAGCGGTCGGACAACAAAGGTTCACTTTTTTTTTTTATATGACAACAATCTCAACATATAAAACGTATCATGTTCAAATTGAATACGAGAGAGCTTTATTTTTCTATAATAAGGAGAGAATCAAGTTGACATTGGTGTACGATATTACACAAACCCCTAATAAGGGATGCATGCTCTCTCATGTCACAGGACACAAATGTTGTAAATAAATATAACCATGTAGTGTCACTAGCTTGTGAGAGGATATAAATCTCGCAAAATAGAAAAGTATGAGACTGAAGTTCATAGCGGGAGACGGTTGACACACAATGAGACAAGGGTATGTGTGTAAAATCTTTATGAATAGTTGAAAACCGAGACTGTGCTCAACACAAGGGTATGGGTGGCTGTTGACACACAATTTTTCTTAGATTGCATGATGTATTGTAATGACATGTGAGTAAATATACATAGCGAGGAGAGTGAGATCAAATGTGTCATAATGTTCTTTATACACACTATTACTACATGTCGGTGAAAATCCAATAATCCCAGCTTGATATTTCAAACTTAATTATAACCTAGCTTGCTGATACACGAAAAAGAAAGACATATAGAATGCACCAGACACCTTATCATTATCAAATATAAGTCTACCATAACCAAGTGTCTAAAATCTTATTGAAAAAAAATTGAAAGAAGCTATTGTGGCCATGAGAATAATAACGTATATGCGGCAATTTGAGTGTAATGTAAAAAACTATATATATACAAATATAGTTAAAATGAGTATATTGTTTCTCTCGTTTTACTTCATTTTCTTTCCAAAATCAAACTTGAAAACACAGTGTTAGACTTTTTTAATTAGTACTAATACTTAAATCATTTGTTTACAACATATGAACATCATTGATGAATATTCGTAAATGAGCTTAAAAATAAACCAGTAAATAAGTACATTAGTCGTGTTAATTAACAGATGACTTAATGCAGACAACTTCAGTTTTATTACTTAATATTTTAAGTCATCTTTCTCTATTAAGTCACAAACAAACAGTTTTCATATGACTTAATTAATTCAGTTTTTTTTATATTAAGTCAATTAAGTCGAAATCGAACACCCCCTAAGAGTTACTTGTGTACAATTACTATATATGACAACTCGAAAATAGATGTCATTTACTCAATCGACATGACTCATGCTTTGATTGTTTATTCTGACAATATGGAACAATATGTAAAATTTCTTATCATAAATCCATCCATATTATTATATAAAGCATTTAAGTTTTGTGTTTATCAAAAATTAAGATAAGGTGGTGCAATTTTGACCATCCATCTCTTTATTTATATGTTACTTCTTAATTAAAAGATCACATTTATTTTTAAATTGAAATATCTTTTTGTCAATATATTTTTTTACGTTTTAATTTCACCATATTTTCTGAAATTTTGTGCTCTTCAATTCATAATCCATTTTGATATATTTTTATGAATTTTTAGTTTTTTACATTTTTAGTTGGTTTATTTTATTTTGATTCGAAATGTTTACAACTTTAACCTTCATTTGAATCAATACAAACTTAATTCGTCAAAACTATATACTTTTTTGGAGGTGTGTTTGATGGGTAAGAGAGTGTGAGTCTTTGTATATGCGACAATGATGATGTCAATATGGTGTTACGGAAAAGCTACGGGAAACCCAAACAAACACATACAACGAACACATATACATTCAGAGTGTTGCGAAACGAATTCACTAAGCGGGTAGGGAATTGCGGAAAGAGTTGGGTTAGCAATTCATTCACTATATTTTAATAATATAACTATATTTAGCGCCGCCGCAATGCGCGGGTATCCGACTAGTAGTCTATAAAAGAATATTGTTTAAACATAAAAATCTCTTACATCTATAATTTAACCGCTAATTTAATTATTTGATGTGTAATACTACCAGGAAATGCTCTAATAAAATAAAAAATATTAAGGAAAAATTTATGTGTCTTTTTCCAGAATTGAGTATAGACAGGGCATATATGGAATCACAATTAGATGAATATGACATCAATATGAAGACTAGTTAAACATGGAAAGAAAGTGAAAATTAAATGCTAAGTATCTTGTGCCTTGAGGGCACATTTTAGAAATACCAAAATATAAAAGGTAACATTTCAACCAAACGTATATAGTAAATACTTATATATCATCTTTACTCTTACAAAACAAGGTAAATCGAAATCTAAAACATGTAGATGAATCAAAATCACCAAAACATGATATCATATTATCATTATAGGCAAAGATTTACATCCTATCAAATAATACTTTCATATTTGTCTTGGTAACATGGGTTGAATATTTTACATCGTGTATATACCCTTTTACCTTTCCCATTTAGCACCTAAAAGGTCCAATTTTATTCATCACTATCTCTTTCAGTTATCAACAAACTATCCTTAACACCAATCATCTTAGGTAGATGATTATGTCGTTCGATTATCAACAAACTATCCTTAACACGAATCTCATGCTATGTATTCAAATACTCCCGAGCTCCCCTAGCTCAATGATTCCCTATGGTGATTGAATCCCCTTGTTTATTTACCTTAGTATCTAGCGGATCCATGGATTAAATTCTTACAAAGACTTTTCCTACATCAAGGGTTAGCTGCATGCAACATAATATATAACAAAATAGGAGCAATCATTATAGAGCACATAGCAAGACATGCAAGGGTTAAACTAAGTAGTTACCTATAAGCAATGAGTTCGATGAGGTATGTGAGCATATCAAGGTATGCTAGGGGTTAGACATGTGATGAAAGTGTACCAAAAGGATAAAAACAAAGAACAAAGCCCTAGAAAGTTGAGCGACAAAAAAATGAATGCATATTGCAATTCAAAGACACTTGAGTGTCACAGCCCGACCGGCAACCTAACGTGTAATTGTTCAATCAATCACACTAACAAGAACGAGATTCGTACGTTGACTGACACACAAAATGACTTCTTCCAAGTTGTCATTAGGAAGGCGAGTTCTAACAAACCTTTTGAACGACATAATCATCTACCTAAGATGATTGATGTTAAGGATAGTTTGTTGATAAGACATAATCATCTACCTAAGATGTTATGGGCTCATAAAGCATTTGGGCCCTTTTGCGGATCCTTAATGGGCTCATGGAAATTTCTAACAGGTGTTATAAACATAGCTGCATTCCAATTCTTTGTGTTGATTACTTAGAAAAACTATTTCCAATATTTGCTTCGGGCTTGCCTAGAACTCTAGCTAGCAATTTTGTTGTCCACTATATTTCTAGCTTTTGTTAATTATTCGGGTTTGAATATAGTTGGATACGCCGCGATAACTCTAGGGATTATTTCGCTTATGCCATTTATTCTAATGTCATGTATTGCAATACCAAAAATAAGACCACATAGGTGGTTAAGTATGGGACAAGAGGGTGTTAAAAAAGATTGGAATTTGTTCTTTAATACCCTTTTTTGGAACTTAAACTTTTGGGACACAGTTAGTACTATGGCAGTTGAAGTAGAAAACCCGAAAAAAACATTCCCAAAAGCTTTTTTTTATCGGTTATTTTAACTTGTTTAGCTTATATAATCCGTTTAATGGCGGTCATGGGTGCGGTTAATGTGGATCAAAGTGAATGGGAATCAGGTTTCCGCGCAGTAGCAGCTGAAATGATACCGGGAAAATGGCTAAAAATTTGGATTGAAATCGGGGCAGTTTTATCGGCTATAGGTTTATTTGAGGCACAACTAAGTAGTTGTGCTTACCAAGTTTTAGGAATGGCATATTTAGGCTTCTTACCAAAGTTTTTTGGTGTGAGATCAAAATGGTTTGCCTATGTAGCATTGGGACGGGTACTGGACCGGGGTACGGGGACGATACGGGTATGGAGAACGTCAAAACTCAAAAATCCTAGATACGGGTACGGCAATAAAAAATATAAAAAAATAAAAATATATTAAACAAATTCCAAAATACTATTGAAGTAAAGTGTAAACTAAAAAAAAAAAACTACATCTTTCAAAGTAATTAATTATAATAATCATGATACCATAAAAAGAAAAGAGACAAAACCTACATACTCAAAGGACTATATTGTCTAATACGAATCTAATAATATATAATCGTGCATAGAAAAAGATCCATTTAGGAAGTTACCCAAACAAAACTTGGAAGCTTCAATGTATATCTATTGACATTACGTAGTATTATATTACACCTAATTTAAAAAAAAAAAAAAAAAAAAAAAAAAAAAAAAAAAAAAGAAGAAAAAAGGGATAGATATACACAATACAACAACAAATCGAATTTATCATTTCACTTACTTTTATCCAAAGTCCAAATAACACAAAAAAATATATATATAAAGATTCGTTTTATTTACTTCTCAATCATCCACTACGCCAAAGTAAACCCCAATTATGAAACCCTAATTTAAGTTTTATAAAATTCTTCAATTATGTGGAATTTTGCAATAAAGAAAATCTACGGAAGATATGTTTGGCGCAGAATGATGATGATGAATGATCGATGATGATGATGAATTGATCAGGAGATAGAGGGAATTGATCGTCGATGATGATGATGAATTGATCAGGAGGCAGAGGGAATTAAGCCCTAAAATATTCGGAAATGTATCGGAAACTTAGCATGAATCGTCCCCCATCTTCGAAAGCTTCTCGGAAACATTTCGCTGCCGTCCCAAGGCCGTTTCCGTCCCCATGGCGCTTCAGGAACGGGTACTCCACCCAATCCTGCGTCCCCATGCATCATAGGTTTGGTACTCCATGGGTCGGGATTTTGATATCAACTTTATTCACACTCGCGGTTTCACCTATGGATTTTACAGATATAGTAGCATCCGCAAATTTTATCTATAGTTTAGGCATGTTACTAGAGGTTGCAGCTTTTGTTTGGTTAAGAAGGAAGTTTCCAACGTTGAAACGGCCTTATAAGATCCCATTAGGGATACCGGGCTTGGTCGTGATTTGTTTGATTCCATCGGCATTCTTGATCCTGATCATGGTTATTGCGACTAAGATTGTGTTTCTCGTAAGCGGCTTGATGACTGTTGCTATTATATGGTACTTTTTGATGAACTATTGTAAGTCAAAGAAATGTTTTGTTTTTGCAAATGATGATGATGTTAAAGATGAGGTGTTATCATCTTGACATTTTCATTAGTGTAGTTTTAATTATTAGGTGGTTTGGTTATTGTCTATAGAAAGATTAGTATTTTGTTTAGATGAACTTTGGCATCTATGGAACTTGTACAACATTTGATGCTTTTACTATGTTGATGCTAGCTTTTGAATGGTGTATTTGAGCATAGTTTAGTTTTAAATTATAATGTTGAGTTTGAAATTTGTAAAAAGCTGATTCGAAAAGAAATGGTATTTATGTTCTAAACTTCACTCAAGTATTACCTTTTGTATTGGTCAAATTAATTTAGACAAAAATAATTGCTTTTGAAAGTTTGATTATTCGAGTGGTGTTGACCATGACATACTTTCGTTAAGCGCATTTACAAAAATTTATATAAGACAAGTAACACAATTTTTTTTAGACAAAATGCATTTAAGAAAAATCAATATTTTTTACAAAAACTAACACCACCCTGGTTCCGTCTATGGTTCTAACTACATTTCTTTTCCTATTCGAGTGGCGTTGAGCTTCTTATGATGACATTACGTGGATTAATGAAAATTCCGTCATTGAGTTTACATGCGTTAAGTGTCCTATACGTAGGCTTGTCGTGTTGATTTCGGAAACCTTGTGATAACTAGAGATGTCTGATTTAACACAGTAAGAAAACATACTAAAACATATGGAAAAAAGTTTGTTGATTACTTATTAAGATCTTTACTCTTACAAAAGAAGGTAAATCGAAATCTAAAACATGTAGGGTATGTTTGGCAAAATTAGCTGTAAGCTGTAAGCTGCAAAGCTGTTAACATGAGCTACAAGCTGTATCATTTTTCCAATAAAAGTGTTTGGTATGTTAGCTGTTAAATGTAAATATAAGATGTAAAATGACATAAAATGACATATTTGTAATTGTAAACAAATGTTTAGAGGGTGATCCCTCCGTCCCAATTTTATTGTCACATTTTCCTTTTCCGTCTGTCCCAAAATTATTGTCACATACCATAAATAGAAAGTGAATAGGTAGTGGAGTTTGGTAAAGTTACTATATTACCCTTGGGTGAAATTAATATTGCAAACTTTAAAGAAATGTTAATTAATTGGTTAAGGGTAAACTTGTCATTTGGCAAAAAAGTAAGAGAGAGAAAGTAGTGATAGTGACATTTTTCTAAAAGAATGTGTTTTTTGTCTGGTGACAATAATTTTGGGACGGAGGGAGTATATCAGTAATTTAAAGTTTTAACAGCTCCAAGAAGTGTAAAAAACTTCATGAATAAGCTTTTCATTTAGGAGCTATTTGTTTGAAATAATAGCTTGAAGTTAATGTATACAAACGGAGCTATTTATTTTTGAGAAGATTATTTTTTAACAAAAGGCTAATAGCTCTCCCAAATAGCCCATACCAAACAGGCCCGTAGATGAATCAAAATCACCAAAACATGATATCATATTATCATTATAGGCAAAGATTTACATCCTATCAAATATTACTTTCATATTTGTCTTGGTAACATGGGTCGAACATTTTACATCGTGCATATACCCTTATACCTTTCCCATTTAGCACCTAAAATGTCCCATTTTATTCATCACTATCTCTTTCAGTTATCACCTAGTGCCTCACTTCAGGTTATCACGGATGAGAAACTTTATTAACTTTTTCGTAAACTACACCATGCGATTATTAAGGCAACAATAGCAATAAAAGGCAAGAAAATAAAGAGGGTTAGTCTCTTGATCACTGTCCATGTCCCAGTCCCGGTTCCTGTCCCGGTGCCGGTTCCCGTACAAGTACCGGTTCCGTTTCCCGTCCCAATACCAGGTGGTGATGATGTGCTTGGAGTTGTACTGCAGTAAAAGTAGAGAAACCTTAAAGCAATCAAAAAGTAGTGTTTTTTATACTTTACTTTTTTAGTTGGAAACAAAAAACAAATCTATTTAACAAACAAAAACTCTTTGAAGAGCATCTTTATGCATCACATACCATCATGACATTGTATTTAGGGTAAGATTTAAGTTCTAAACACGCTGAAGGAAAGGCCTTTTAACTCAAATCAACAAGTTAAACACACAAAACCATAAAAATGGGATCTTTATACCAAGAAACATACCCACATAACATAGATCCAAAACATGTAATATACGGTATGGATACTTGCCAAGACAATCGCTCTTCACAAGACAGGATATATAAACGAACAATTAGAACTCCAGGGAACTAATTAATAGGACATAGACGCTAAAATTTGAATATATTAATTGATCGAATGAATAAACCAGGTCTCATACATGAGTATTTATAAGAGAATAAAACTAAAGAAAAGGAATCTAAAACACAGAAACTTGGTCAACAAGGAAAACAAATACTCCGTACTTATCTAACTATAATTGAAACCATGCATAGCTGGTGTCAGGGTCTTCTGCTACTTGTGTCCCACGTCAACATGATGAGACCAAACAAACAACTTTACGAAAAGTTTCAAATAGAGCAAGATATCTGTCTAGTGATAAAAAATACGTAGTACTTAAAAAGAAAAGGTCTATTTAGTTGAAAAACAGCAATGATTAAGCAATTAAGCACAAAAAGTCTGTAAGAATGTGATCTTTATGCATCAAGAAACAAGCTCACATAACGTTATCTCTAAACATGATGACTTACTCCGTAATAAACAATTCAATGGGGCAAGATCTACATAAAACGATGCTAAAAATGAAAGGTTAGTAAGAAAACACACCATGGGCTCCCAGCATTACAAGCAGAAGTTGCACCTGTTTATCATCAAGAAACAACAACAATAATTACATCATTTTGGTGTGTTTGTTGGTGTACACGCTCTACTTCACAAAGTACAGTCCAATAAAGAAGTAATGATCAAGAAAGTCTTACAAGCTGCAGGGGCTGTTTGGCTAACACTAGTTGTGCCTGCAAAATTACAACTCCATGGGATTTGACCTTTCCTTTGGAAATAGCTGTTCACAGCATAGTCGCAGTGATCTTTTACTGTGTTAGGGTTATAACAAGCTCCATGTTGAAGGATTGGAGCACAATCAGCTCCATTTCCACACGGAAAGTCTATGTTCTTTTGAAGAACTGGGTTACTGTGTGTCGTGCCACATACACAATAAGCTGCACTTGTTACACAAACCACATAAAAAAGGTGGTTACTTTTTGGCTCCAAAAGCAAATCTAAGACAAACCCATTTGAGAACTAGCAGAAAAGAAAAAAAGAGATCTTACTAGAGTAGCCTGCCATGGCTAAGAGAACCACCATGAAGAGTGCAAAAGCAGCCATGGTTAAAAAGGTGTTTACGAATTATGGTGGACAGAAAAGGTGTTTTATAGCTATGAGTTTGCAGGGAGAGTGTATATTTGACGTGTGATGGCAGCCGTACAGGGGTAGTAAAAGTGTTTGAAGCAAGAGTTGATATACCCATGGTATATATATCTTTATTTCGAGTAAATATAAGGTAGAAAAGATGGTGAGATTCATGGTAATTGAATTATAACTTCGAAAAAATAAACACCTTTTATAAAAGTAAAAAACATTGCTTTTCTAAATTATAACTTATATTTAGGGGTAAGATTCATGGTAGTGTTTGGTTATATAAAACAGTAATGGTTTTCTAAAGAAAACTTTGCATAAACAGCAATGGTCTTCTCATACTCAGGTAACCATTATTCTTTAAAACAATAATTGATGGCGAGTAGTTCAAGATTTTTAAGAAGCTGACAAACATAATGGTTATAACCTATGTAGCACTGGGACGGGTACTGGACCGGGGTACGGGGACGATACGGGTACGGAGAACGGCAAAACTCAAAAATCCTAAATACGGGTACGGCACAGGGACGACAATAAAAAATATAAAAAAATAAAAATATATTAAACAAATTCCAAAATACTATTAATGTAAAGTGTAAACACCAAAAAAAATTACATATTTCAAAATAATTAATTATAATAATCATGATACCATAAAAAGAAAAGAGACAAAACCTACATACTCAAAATTCTCTAATACGAATTTAATAATATATAATCGTGCATAGAAAAAGATCCATTTAGGAAGTTACCCAAACAAAACTTGGAAGCTTCAATGTATATCCTTTGACATTACGTATATTATACAAGATATAATGCCCGCGCACGCGCGAGGTTTTTTCTAATATTTTAAATAAATTATTATTTTTAATTTCGGGTTTTAATTATTATAACAAAAAAAAAAGTAAAGTAAAGTAACTCCCAATACTGTCTTCCACGGGTTATGGGTCCCAATACCGTCGAAGACGGTGTATGGGGGAGGTTGAGACATAGACAGTCTTACCCCTACCTAAGGTAGAGAGGCTGCTTCCGGTTCTACCAAAGGTAGAAAAGGACCCCCGGCCTTTTAATTATTATAACAGAACCTTCAAAACCACTGTACTTTGATTGAGGTATTGAATTAGGGTTATTTACGAATGTAGTGGGTTTTAATATTAATTAGATTTGGAGGAGATGTTCTTGTGTCAATGATTGTGCGTGTATGAATGATATGAGATCGAGTTTGATTGATGGAGGAGGTATTTGAGAATGTTGGGACTTCAGGATTTTAGTAGGAATGATACTGAATTTTAAATTTCAGCCCAAATTTTTGAAAAACTTGCTCCACCATTTATAAGTTTTATTTTTTTTAGTATTTGACACATATATTTTTGTAAGTTTTTTTTGAATGATTACAAATCACATTCGTTTTTTTTTTATAAAATATGGATAAATTTAGAAGTATTTAGGCTTTTCTTATTTAATATTTAAGAAAATAATAATAATAATAATTTGATTATTACTTAATAAGGTATGATTTGATTTTTTTGAAATGAAAAAGTCATCACTAGGGGTTTTGTTTTATTATATAAAAGATTACACCTAATTTGAAAAAAAAAAAAAAAAAAAAAAAAAAAAAAAAAAAAAAAAAACATAGATATATTTTTTATATAATAAAACAAAACCCTAAGTTGGGACTTTTTCATTACAAAAAAATCAAATCATTCCTTATTAAGTAATAATTAATTTATTATTGATTTTATTTTTCAAAGATATTTAATAGAAAAGATTATATATTTCCTAATTTGACTAAAAATAAATGATTTCCGTTTTATGTAGAGAAAAACTAAAAATACACATGTACTCAAGGGCTTTTTTCCCATATTTTTGGACTAAATTGTAAATTAAAAAAAAAGGGAGTCTTTTACCATCTTTTAATTCTCGCAAAACAAATCCGAAAGAACCATACAATCCCAACCTCTCTCTCGATCTCACACAACATTGTCGATTACAAACAACATTCCGAAGATGATTTGATGCCAGGGTTCCGTTCCAAAGGTGTTGATCATATTTGTATCTTCAGTTTTAAATTTTGATTTTGAAAGATTGACAGGATTCAATTGGATTCCATAATATTGTCTCATTGTTTTGATTTTATTGTGTTTTCATAATGTTTAAGTGATATAAATCATAAATATGGTTCGACTATAAATCTCATACATTATAATTTAGAACAAATAATTAAAACTGGATGGTCTTCTATAATTGTTAATATATAACTTATTAGTAGGCATTAACTTATTAAAAACCACTTTTATTGATTGTGTTGAATCGACATGGATTTGTTTTTAATTATGATATGTGATATGGGTTTTACTGTATTTTATAAAAGATGCATATCAAGTGTTTGTTTTTATGCCACAATGAAAAACATGCTAAATTTTTGTTATTTTAGCACTTTAAGCAAACACAAGCGATCTCCCCCCGAAAAACGCTTATATGCTACGTATTATTATGATTATACCAAATGATGTTGTTATATTTGGCATTCTTATACTCGCGGCAGACCATAATGTGCCTACGAGAGGTTTAGGATGTTTCCTACGAGAGGTTTAGGATGTGTCATAATGGCATTCTTATATTCGCGGCAGAACAATGTGTCATAATAAATCTGCCGCCTTTAACAGTGTGTCATAATCCAAAGTTTTAAAATGTACTAAAGGTTTAGGAGGTTTTATGAATTAAAGTTACACCTTGGGCGACATTTGACGGTATTTCATTATAGGCTATTATTTATAAGTAAATGTGGTCGAAATTGGCACTTCTAAGGACGAGTGAAATTGTGTGTTTGTGACTTGTGATAGGATCAAATATATATTACTAAAATGATGTTATGAGGTATGCATCACGTTAAATGTGGGGCTGTGTGCACAATGAATGTTATTTATATTGCGAAAGAACTTGACACATATTCTTTGTCATAAGTTATGGATGAGTATAGATGTAATCAAAGCAAACACAAGATTGATTTTTTACATTGTTCAAATTGCAGCATGTGTTAATTAACTTATTTGTTTTTTGTTTTTTTTTTGGTACCTAGGTTTCCGACTTGACATTGCGAGCCGACTAATCCCAGGGCGACTACCTTTTTGGATAGCCCGGAATCGGCACAGGTAAGCCTTCGTGGCCACAAGGGGATTAACTGATTTGTTGGACCAGGTTCATACATGAAGAGATAAAGATAGAGGCATGGGAAAACCATCAAAAAACAAAGATAGAAGTGATCCTTGTGATTATGAATAAACACAGGACACCCAAAGACATGAAAGTAGCTGATGTCAGGGATCCTTCCCTTGAATAACTCATAAGGGGTTTTGCTATGTCTCTTGACAATGATGGATCTGTTTTGTGTATAATAGACAGTTTTGACTGCTTCAGTCCAAAAGTGTTTGAAAAGGACTGATCCATTTAGCATTGTCCTGGCTGCTTCAATGAGTGTTCTATTTTTCCTTTCAGCCGCCCCATTTTGTTCAGGTGTGTAAAGAGAGAAAAATTTTTGGGAAATTCCTTTCTCATCACAGAAACATTCAAGTTCATAGTTTTTGAACTCTGTTCCATTGTCAGTTCTAATCTGTTTGACTTTGATGTCATTTTGATTTTCAATATTCCTGACAAAGGACATGATTGATTCAGCTGCTTGACTCTTTTTGATCAGGAAGTAAACCCAAGTGTATCTTGAGTATTCATCCACAATGACCAGAGTATACTTCTCATGGTTAATGGGTCTAGGACTGATAGGCCCAAATAGGTCCATATGGAGAAGATGAAGGCAGTTCCTGATGGAAAAGTTTGTTTTGGTTTTAAAGGATGCTCTATGATGTTTACCTTTTTTCTCAGGCAGAGCATGGTTTATCCTTTGAAAACACAAGTGATGGTAAGCCAAGGACCTTGTTTTGTTTCACAAGATTGTTTATGTTTTTAAAGTTCAGGTGGGAGAGTCTCTTATGCCAAAGCCAGTTGAGTGTATCAGTGGCCTTAGTAAAGAGACAAGTTCCATTCTGAGTTAGACTGGACATGTCTAACACATAAACATCTTGTCTTCTTGGTGCAATAATGACAACTTCCTTATTTGCATTGAAGATGGTTCCTTGCTTATCATCAAACTGAACTATGTATTTTGCATCACATAGTTGACTGACACTGATCAAATTGTATTTAAGACCATTAACATAAGCTATCCTAGTAAAGACTATACCATTGCAGTTTACTGAGCCATAACCTTCAGTGAGACATGATGAATTGTCAGCAAATATCACTTTGGGTCCTGATTCATCCACATATTTGTGCAGATACTCTTTCACACCAGTCATGCTCCTTGAACATCCACTATCTAGATGCCAAACAGGATCCCTGGCATGCCTCTGCACAAATGGTAAACTGAGTTAGTTCTTTCTAGGACTCCACATCTTGGAGGGCTTGACTTTGGTGGTCTTTCTAAAAGTGACAATTGATTCATGGTCAGTGGTTGAGTGGACTGAGCTATTGTCCATTAGACAATCCTTAGGAAGGTGGTCATTGAATCCACAGTGAGGGCAAGGTGCAAAAGGCTTGGCCTTTTGTTTCTGTTTCTGTTTAGAATCAGAAGGGTATTTTAAAGCCTGAGCTTTAAAGCCTGCCATCTTTGATGTGGCTGTGTATGATTTGTGATCAGAGGTCCTGTGATCTTCCTTTTTGCAAATCATGCAGTAAAGGATTCTATAACAATCATCAGTGAAATGATTGGTAAAGTGACACAGCTCACATCTTTTCAGGGGTTTGGAGGGTTTTGGTTTGGTGCTTGAGGAAGCTGATTTGGGTTCCTTCTTCTTGGATTGAGAAGGTTTCTCAGAAGATTCAATCTTCTCACTCAGCTTCCTGACCATTTCAGCCAACTGATCAATTTTTGAATCAGGGATTTCAGTATTTACTTCAGAAGGGACTGGAGTTGATGAGTCATCGGTATTTACTGAGACTTCAAGGGTTTGCCTTTTCAGGATGGTTTTTCCCATTCCTGGATTCTCCTTTGGAGAACACTGAGAGTAGACCAATGGTGGGAGGTCTGAGCTTGGTGCAGCACCCTGAAGGATATTCAGAGGTGGGAGTGGTGGATATGATTCTGATTCGGACTCATTTACTGACTCAGTACTACTGGGTTGGTCAGAGAGTCCAAACATATTTTTCAGAGCCTGACTTTCAGGAAGCAAGATTTTTCCAGTCTCAAAGTTTGGTAACTTACTGACTGGGTTGTCCCTGACAATCCAGTCATTTGACTTGGGTTGCATTTCTTGCTCAAAAGATATGCCAGTTGGAATAAAGGTCATTTCACTGTGACTCTCACTGAAGTTTCAGTGAGATGGTCAATTCCTATTGTTTTCTTAGGAATTAAACCCATAGTATCAAAGACCTTAGGGTTCTTTTTAGTCCAGCCTTCAATGACAACCTTTTCTTTGTTAAGTTCATTTTGTAGGGCTTAGTTTTGTTTCAAAATTTCAGTGTTTTGAATTTGTAGAGTAATAGTTTCTAACTTGGCTTGTTTTAGTACAAGCAATTCATCTCTACACTTATTCAATTCTAACACAAGATTGTTATATTTTGAAAGCAAGTTAAGCCTTTGTTCTTCAACAAACTTAAGATCTGCACAAATATAATTCATATAGGACTGCCAATCAGAATCATCATCCATAGATAGTAAAGTGTTTACTTTCTTCATGGTAATGTTCACCCACTCTCCATTCCTTGCATGACTTTTTTCAACAGCCACCTGATCACCTTCAGAAAGTGCCATCAGTGCACTCACTCTAATTTCCTCATCTTCCAAGGAGACCTCTTCTTCATCCCAGTCATAAGCTTCTGCTACAAGAACCTTGTTCTTTGTCTGAAAAGGTTTGGATATTTGAGCAGCCTGAGACATCGAGGGATTAGTTTCAAGAAGTGCAAGTTTAGCCTTAGCTTTCCTATATTTTTCTTCAAAGTCTTTTTGACCCTTTTTAACATTATTGTTTTGAAAGTTTTGGGTCGACTGAAGCATTCTAGGTTGAAACTTGCGAGTTCCTGAGGAACTGTTTTCTGAAAATTTATAAGAGGGTTCTGAGATGGTTTTAGAATAACAGTCTCTAGCAAAATGACCCTTTTTACCACAATTAAAACATTCAGTGGTTTCATTTGCTTTGGCTTTTGAAAAGTTGGACTGATTTCTTTTGATTAAACGTTTTGAATTAGCAAGGAGTACCCTTTCTTGGAATTCCAAGTTTAAATCATTTAGGTACTCATCACCAGTTCTTTCATCAATCTCATCTTCAGAATCCTCTTGAAAATCCTGCACAACACCATTAGAATAAAAGGCAGTTGATATGGGTGAGGAGGTCAAGGCCTTTTTGGTCTCAAGAGCTTTTGAGTCTGGGTATCTCCTAGAGATTAAGTTGTCTTCATAGACAAATTTCCCATAGATCTCAGGGAGCTCAAGGGTCTGAATGTGATTAGCATTCCTGAGGCCTTATGAGAAGTTTAGCCACTTCTCAGGGAGACTGTTGACAAAGCCAACATTTGTCTCATGCTTAGACAAAACTACACCATCATTTGATAATTCGTTTATCAAGGTCTTGTATCTGGTATATGTCTGAGAGAGACTTTCAGAGTCCTTTGCCCTGAAAGTATTGTACTCAAGTTTCAGATCCATGATCCTGTTTTCCTTGGTATCTGAGGGACCTTCAAAGCTATTGATCAAGTCATCCCAAGTTTGCTTGGCTGTTGAACAGTTGATGACTGATTCCATTATATCGTCAGGAAGACAAGATATAATGATGCTTTTCAGGCGCTGGTCTTGATTGACCACCCTTCTCTCATCAATGGTCCACTGAGCTTCAGGCTTGTTTAGCCCTTCAGCAGTCTTTGGGACATAGGGACCTTCTTTGACACAAGTGATGTAGTATGGTTCCATACCAGTCAAGTAGCAAAGCATTCGCTTTTTCCACTTGCTAAATTTACCAGCTTCAAGTCTGGGGGCAACAGCTGAAAAGCTTCCACCCTTTTTATCGACTAGCTGGGGCACATTAATATCAGCCATAGTAGGATCTTGGTTTTAAAAACCTTGAGCACTCTTAGTTTTTGAGATTTTATAAACCAGAGGCTCTGATACCACTTGTTGTTCCCTTAACACGCTTAGAGTTAACTAAAAAGTTAATCTATTTGTGTTTATGACTGATACGATGTATTTGATTAATTACAACTTATAAGTAAAACGTAAATATAAAAACACAATGTTTTTCAACGTTTAAATTCTTATTAGAAATCAATCAAAACATCTATTACCCAAGTGTTTTGCGGAACAAACACTTGGGATTGAATAGACAAGGTATGGTGTCTCCTATCTAAACTCAAGCTATGCTTAAGTGGTAACAATATCGACCCACTGAGCTATCTCAGGGATTGGTTACTCTTTGTAAGAGAAAAGGGGGTATTGTGAAAGTCTAAGCTTTTATTGCACAAAATACCTAACCCACTTTTCTCCATCCGTTTGCAATTTATAGGCAAACATGTAAGAGTACTGAAGATTAAAAATACATAAACAATAGGAAGGCGTGTCTAACAACTACAACAGTGTTTGTCATTTCCAAGAACCAATAGGAATGCGCCAAAAAGTCTTCGAGTGTCAGTTCTGACACTTCTTGACTTTTAGCCGCTTTAGGGATGGTTTGTTTCTGCCCCGATAAGACTTGTCCTTATCTCTTCAAACCTTCCCGCTTATTCCCGCCTTTCTTCCAGGCTTCAGGTTCTTCAGTCTTCGCCTTTAGTCTTCAGTCTTAAATCACTTATTGTTGTTGAGGAGACTGGGGTTCAGTGAGTTATTGTCCAGCACTCACTGAACCCATTACCTTCTTCTTTGGCTCAAGTAACACTTCAGGGAGTACCGCCTCACTGTGTGGTGAATCTTTCTTCTTAGATTCGTCCTGAGCATCTTGAAGATAACTCACTGAGTGACTGTTCACTCAGTGACTTAGAATGTTTTCGGTTTAATTAACACTTAACTTAATTTGTATTCAAATCCTATTTTAAAGATCCTTGGGTACTGAAGGACCCAAATTTAGTAACTTATAGGGAAACATTCATAATTAATCAAATTAGGGTTACAAATGATAATAGGTTAAGTTTAGGGCTTAATTATAACAAATAGTTAAACTTAGGGTTTAAAATGTATTTTAAGTCTACTAATGACCAAACTAGGGTTCAAGTGTATTAACTTAGGTTTAGGGTTCATATTGCAAATTCTGGACCAGTTTCTCACAATTCTTAAGGCCTGCCAATTAAGCTCCAAAAATTTCGAAATAATTACCAGTGATTCTCATGTTAGTTTAGTATCTTCATAAATGTTTGTAGATTTTATTATCAAGTATAAATACTGTTTCAAAAATCATCTTTTCAAACCTACCTAGAAAAATAACTGCAGAAACACACAGAAAGTTTGCCTTTAATAAACCCATTAAGACACTTCAGAAAAATCCACAAAAATTCCAGGAAGTCATACATAACTTAAACATCACCCCTGTAAAAGGAGAGCTCTTAACTCCTTATGGTTTGAAAAATAAAATAAAAAATATCAACTGAATTTCAGACTCAGATTCACAATTTCGACAACTTATGTTCTAAAAATAAAAAAGCTTATTTCCCGACCTATAATTGCTATGAATCTTATATTTCCAGAAAGTAGACAAAGAGTACTTATGTTTAGATTCAAAAATCACTTAAAAACACGTTGGCATCATCAATTTAGACCCCGTTCAATCCGACCCAAATTCTGGACAACTCTTAATTCGATTTTACATACACCTTATAATGTATTTAGGACATTTCCTAAATAGCAAGGCTTAAAATTCAGACTTTTTAACTTACTTATTATAGAAGTTTTAATAGCCTGCACATAAAAATAAAAGTTGCATCTTGTAACAGCCTATTAAAAAGCTTTTAACAACCCATAAATGTCTTAAATTCTCGTAATTATAAAAAACGAGTAACCGCTAAAAATCATTACTATCAATAATGATTATTAAAAATATGTAACCACATTCACCATATAAATCTACACAAACCATTTCATATCTTTCACACATAATGTTTTTTTTTTTTTTTTTTGAAACACAAAGCATAAGACCAATATATGCATGCTTTTCCCTCCGAAACCAAATCCGAGCACCACAAAGCCAAAAATACTCGACTCGATACCACGACTTGACCCATAAACAACTCGACATCACCATCACGACTCGACCAAGACCCAAATAAACTTTGGCCGTGGGTTTGAACCCACGACCTCGGCTCGACTCGACAACAACAACAACCAATGATACCAAAACCGATTATTTAAGTTTTATTTTTGTTAAACTTCATTTTTATTAAACCCAAAACCGAACCTAATCGAAATAAAGACGAGGAGTACGACTTGGAGTGAGTCGACTCACACCGATTCCACACTTGGTGGAGTATTTCGGTGTAACCTACCTTTTTGAGCTTCGAGAAATGAAAAGATTATTATATTGGTGGATTTGGTGGTGTTACGCGGCGGTGGTGGTTGTTTTCAAGGTGATTGATGGTGATACAAGGTGCGTGTGGTATATGAACTTGATGGAGAGATCACATAGGGTGTGGTGGTGGTGGCGGTGTGTTATGTTTGTCGGCGGTGAGAGCTCGACGGCCGGAAAATGTGACCGGAAATGGTGGTGAGGGTGGCGGCTATATGTGGAGAAGAAAGGGTATGTAAACCCTAAAATGAAATAAAGGGTGTTTATATAGAGGCTTCCAAGGATGTGGGATGAAACCCTAATGCGCCCATAGGGACTAAAATTGTAAATATTAGTTTGGGATGGGAAATGTATATTTACTAATCTTTTAGCAAATTGTTCTCAGGGCTAATTTAGGTGTCGAAACTACTTCCCGTGACATTTTTATTAATTCCATTAGTCTTAAAAGTAATTTTCCAATAAAATCGACTATAAATACATATATTTTTATCCAATGATATCCAAATCAATCAAAATTCACGCTTTACTCGATATTGGGCCATTCCGCGAGTGCTACATTCTAGACTACGACAAATACTCAACGAAGTACGAATAAAAATATATAGATATAAATATATATAATAACCCGAAAATTACCAGTTGCCACAGGGTACCCGCCGTCGCATTGCGCGGGTACCCTGCTATTACATATAATAGAGGGATGACTCTCTCTCCAAATTTTAAGACTTACAAGAAAAGAAGCATAGTGTACTACACTTTAATGCACATAATTTTCAGACGTACAAGACAAGAAGCATAGTGTACACCACTTTAATGCACATATTAAAAAAAATAAAACGCCACATTAATGCTATTTAATGTAGTCAATTAATTAACTGGTCAATAAATACAATTAATACAGTTATTAAAACACCCCTTACATCAGAAATACAAATTATCAAGCATATTGTACAACCAAATTAAACACAATTCTTGCATTAAATGTCACTAATAAAAATAATAAAGCACATTATACAAATATTCAAGCCCGAACGTGCAACGGGCCAAATGGGCTTGAGCCCGAACGGGCGCGGGCCAAATGTGCTCGAGCCCGAAGGGGTACGGGCCAACGGGCTCGAGCCCGAACGGACACGAGCTATACGAAATTCTTGATATCCGTAAATTTATTGTCAAAAAGAACATAATAAACTAAAATACATGATTCACCGGAAAATTTTATTTCAGGGTACCCGCCACCGCAACGCTCGGCTAACCTGCATTAAATGCCACTAATACAAATAATAAAGCACATTATACAAATATTCAAGCCCAAACGGGCAACCGGCAAAATGGGCTTGAGCCCGAACGGGCGCGGGCCAAATGGGCTGGAGCACGGGCCAACGGGCTCGAGCCCGAACGAGCACGGGCCAACGGGCTCGAGCTCGAACGGGCACGGGCTAAACGAAATTCTTGATATCTATAAATTTATTGTCAAAAAGAACATAATAAACTAAAATAAATGATTCATCGGAAAAATTTATTTCAGGGTACCCGCCGCCGCAACGCGCGGGTACCCTGCTAGTTATGTTTTAATGGTCAAACATACTTAATTACTGTTATTTTTATAAACCCTAATCAATCATGTGAGTTACATAATTAATTATAAGGAATGATGAGAAAAGATCGTTTACCCTTACTATGCTTCGAAAAATTAGACTCGATTCTTGGTTTCTTGAATATTTTTGAATAATAGCAATGGATGCTAGGGTTTTCTCCTTCTCTTTTTATTTTTCCTGGAGGTCGATCATGGAGGGACCGTATATATATATATATATATATATATATATATATATATATATATATATATATATATATATATATATATATATATATATATATAGGATAAAGATCAAATAAAAAGACAAATATCCATACATTACGTAAAAAGATTTTTTTTTTTTTAAATTTTCTCCAAAAATTCCAAAAAAATTCCACAAGATCAGGTATGTTGGTGCATGAAAAAGTTGTGAAGGAAGTTTTTCTAAAATTTGATATTTTTTCCGAAAAAAATTATGAAAAAATACGTTTGTGCATTAAATCATTTTTTTGTGCATCAAAAATTCATTTTTGCACCCAAGTTCTTTTGACTTTTTTAATCAAAATAATATTGCGCATCTAACTAAAACAAGTTAAAAATTTTGTGCATCAAAAATTTTTTGCGCATCAAAATTCGTTTTTTGTGCATTAAAAAAAACGTATAAAAACTCAAAATTAGGAAAACTTCTTTCACAAAAGTTTCATGCACCAACATTCCCGATCTTGTGGAATTTTTATGGATTTTTTCATGAACTTTTTTGAAAAAAAAAATCTTTTTACGTAGTGTACGGATATTTGTCTTTTTATTTTAACTTTACCCTATATATATATATATATATATATATATATATATATATATATATATATATATATATATATATATATATATATATATATATATATATATATATATATATATATATGTATATATATATATATATAAACTTCAAAATACATTCCTGTGGTTTACCCCATTTCGCACCATACATCCCTCTCGAAAAAGTTGCAACATACACATCCTCCGTTAGTAAAAGTTAACCAATATACATCCACGAGGACGAACGGTGCAAATTTTGTGTCGTTAACTTGGACACGTGGCAGTTAAGTAAGGGTATTTATGTCATTTTATTGTTCCATCTACTTCACCCTTTTTCTTCTACAAATCCAGATCCAGAAACACAAATCCACAAACACAAACACAAATCCAAAACCATGAATAATCCAGATCCAGAAACATCACCATCTCCATAACAATAATTCTTGCCCAGTATCTTAAAAAAAACTATACAACAATAAATCTTTACTTTTTTTAATGATATACGTTAAAACCAAAAACCAAAAAAAAAATTATACAATAATCATCTTCAATTTATTTTTTCCCCAATATCTTAAAACAAATATATAACACAAACATAACACAAATCACAAGAAAATACACTGTTTCTTGTGTTTCTCACTAGAAACCACGACAAACCACTCTTGTTTCTTTTGTTTTTTCTAATCTCATACTAAAACAACCACAAAGAAATTTGTTGCTTTCTTCCACACGAATTACAAACCAACTTTTCTTGTATATATTCCAAAATCGAACAAACAACGCACCCCTTTTAGTTTTTCTTTTCGAAACGAATTAAAATAGCATTTTTTGGTATTCGATTTGTAATCTTGAAAAAGAATTAACTTTCGAATCTTGCGGGTTTTGTGGTTTGTGTTTGTGGTTTGTGTTTTGGGATTTGTGGTTTGGATTTGTGTTAGAAATGAAGCTGGAGGATATTTACGTGAATTGGAATTAGACAACTAGTTTGCATTTAGTGCAAGGACCTATTGTGTAATACTCTTATAGTTGTCAAAGTGGGCATATAAATACCCTTCAAGTTGTCACTTGAAGGGTGTGGCTGAAAATCATTCAACAAATTAATAATATCCGGTTTTCAACTCCACCTTCTCTCTAACATTCCTCTCTCTAAACTAAACATGAATCTCTTCTATTTTGGTCAACCTCGACCTCCAGAAGGTCTTAAAAGCCGATTCTTGGTCATAATAATTGGTATCAAGAGCTAACCGGGGGCGAATCGTGGTGTGTTTGAGGTAAAAATGTGATTTTGTGGTGTGTTCTTGACTGTTACTGTTCATCAGTAGCAGTTTTGAAGGTTTTTGTGTTCGATTCTATGTTCTTTAAATACCCTACTGTCGTGTTTTGTTCTTCAAAAATCGTGGCAGTTTGAGGTGTTTATCTTGAAATCATACACATGTGAAGATCATAGGTTGCGTTTGTTTGGTGCTTATACGACTTGGCTGTTGAAGTTTTAATAACTTTTCACTCTTATCTTTGCTCTTGGATCAAAATGTGTTAAGGATGAATCACTTTTTGTGTTCTTGAATATTATATTGTAATATCATTGATATTATTGGTTCAAGTGGGCAAAAGATGTCAGGAATATCAGCAAGTGGTGAAAAGTTGTAAGATTTCACGTGGGAAGGTACTCAAAAGTCAACAAAAGTGGCCAAAAAGCAGAATTTTCTCGCAATTGGGCTGTTTTCTCGCAATTGACAGCCTCTCGGAATTACTGCTGCCTATCGAAATTACTTCTGCTCTCGCATTTGGGACAGTATCGCAATTGCTGTATTTTATCGCAATTCAGTGTCTCGCAATTACACTGTTATCGCAATTGGTGGTTTTTATCGCAATTGTGTTTCGCATTTCAAGGCTTTCTCGCAATTGTGTGCTGTTTCGCATTTGAAGGCCTTCTCGCAATTGCTCTATCGCAATTCAAGTTGAGTCTCGCATTTGGAGCATTTTATCGAAATTGGGCCTCGCAATTCAACATCTTGACTCGCAATTGATGCAATTTTCAGAATTGGCAACTTCAGTCCTTGTACTTTACGTCAAAACTTCAAACGGTTATAACTTTTGAACCGTAACTCCGTTTTCAGTCCACGACCAGTCAAAACGACCGTGAGACCGAGGAGAAGGACACGTTGAAAAAATTTATTCATTCAACCCAAGTTTCGAGGCCTGAAAACGCTCCAGAATGAAGTTATTGAGTTTCTAAGTTTTCACACCAAAATCACAAATAATATTTTTGGCCTACACCTTCAAAATCACCACGTATAGCCAAAAAGATCCTGAACAAGAATCGCAATCAAATGACAATGGCTAAATTATCAACCGTGACTACAAGGATGATTCATTATTACTTATTTGAAGTTGAAGTGGAATATCACGGGTGCGTGTACTTAGTATCTTGAAGATATCAGGGTTGGTTGGATGCATGATTCTTCGAGATCCTTGTTTGAGCATTTATAGAATAGTGATTAAGTCTTGGGTTATCTAGTTTTCATAGGTCAAGGGGAGGATGGACGAAGACCTAGTTAACTATCACTTAAAGGAGATACGTTGTAGTACTCAGTGTCACACAAAGATGTGGATAATTCAAGAGGTTCATATACAGATAAGGAAGGATGGATGGGTATATGAAACGACCTATGCTTTAAGGATTTACATATAGGTTCTTAGTCACACGATCGTGCAAGTTTAAGTCACAAGTCTGGGTTACTTCACTTCAGTCTCAAGTTCGTCATAGTGGGTTTCTCCATCAGCAGTCACTACAAAAAGCCGTTGATTTGATTCAAGAGGTTTGAGAAGAGATTGATCCTAAGAGAATCGTAGAGAGAATAGTTATCGACATCAACTCATGGGGTATTGATTTGTTTGTTGCTTCTAGTTGATATGTCTATGTACACATATGTAGGATGAGTCCGAAAGATCGTCATCATCCTGGAGGGAGAAATGTATGAAATGTGTACATCGGGGCTGTTTATTGAAGAACTGGAAGCATTCTAAGTTAGCTGAAGATGTCGATATGATGCTCCCCAAAGAAACCTGTGAAGAAGTTACAAGTCATCAGTCTATAATCCATTTTCTGCTGTGCAAGAGACTGAAGACAATTTGGCAAGATTTCAGAGAAACTTCTTCTACAAGCATCAAGGCTATATCAAACGGGTTGTCATTTTGGGAGGGAGCATGTAAAGAATATGCCTCACTAATTGGGAGGGAGTAATAACCTAATTAGGTCATTACAGTGATTCTACAGGTAAGTCAAGCAAGCTGAGAAAGATTCGAGAAGATCAAGAGCTGTGAAGACATCCTCAAAAGGAGACTGCTCTACATCAACATTGCTTTTATCATTGTTATGTAATTGTTAGGAATCATTGTAACCAATTCACGTATATCTCCAGCTGGAGGGAGATTGTTAGAAATGAAGCTGGACGATATTTACGTGAATTGGAATTAGACAACTAGTTTGCATTTAGTGCAAGGACCTATTGTGTAATACTCTTATAGTTGTCAAAGTGGGCATATAAATACCCTTCAAGTTGTCACTTGAAGGGTGTGGCTGAAAATCATTCAACAAATTAATAATATCCGGTTTTCAACTCCACCTTCTCTCTAACATTCCTCTCTCTAAACTAAACATGAATCTCTTCTATTTTGGTCAACCTCGACCTCCAGAAGGTCTTAAAAGCCGATTCTTGGTTATAATAATTTGTGTTTTTGGATTTGTGGTTTTCGATTTGTGTTTGTGGTTTGGATTTGTGGTATTCGATTTGTGTTTGTGGTTTGTGGTTTGGATTTGTGTTTGTGGTTTGGATTTGTGTTTGTGTTTTTGTGTTTCTGGATTTGGATTTGTGTTTCTGTTTTTGGATTTGTGTTTCTGGATCCGGATTTGTGGATTTGGATTTGTGTTTGTGTTTGTGGATTTGTGTTTCTGGATCTGGATTTGTAGAAGAAAAGGGGTGAAGTAGATGGAACAATAAAATGACAGAAATACCCTTACTTAACTGCCACGTGTCCAAGTTAACGACACAAAATTTGCACCGTTCGTCATCGTGGATGTATATTGGTTAACTTTTACTAACGGAGGATGTATATTGGTTAACTTTTACTAACGGAGTATGTGTATGTTGCAACTTTTTCGAGAGGGATGTATGGTGCGAAATGGGGTAAACCACAGGGATGTATTTTGGAGTTTACTATATTTTATATATATATATATATATATATATATATATATATATATATATATATATATATATATATATATATATATATTATTTTTGTATAATGTGGGTTTGACCAAATTATAGTTGGGCTTGGACTTGTATGAGTTTAAAAAAAAGAAAAAAAAAATCTTTATATTATTTATTTATTTATATATAGGTTATTATCATAAAATGTTAATCGAAAATCTAGGGTGTTATAGCGGATCTTTTAGAAAGGTATTAAAAATTAAAAAGTCTACAAAGTAATCTGGTAGTGACACGTGTCCAGGAACATAAATGTAATTTCACCTCTTTCATCTTTCTAATTCCCCTCTTTCCTCTTTCCATTTTTCTCATACGCCTCTTTCTAATTCCGATCAATATTCCGTTTTTCCGTCCATATATAATCAAAATTTACACAATGATCTACATTCAATTCATTCATTCATTCAATTTCACATTTTTTTCATTCTTTCATTTGTTCATATTCACATTGCGAATAAACCCTAAATTTACGAAATTTAGGGCTTTTTTGCTCTCAATTCATATTCGTTTAATTGAATCGTTAATTGTTCTTCAATTCGTGTTAATTGTTCATATCGGCTTCGAATTAGCCATCCGATCGCTTAATTGGAAGAGAATTAGGGTTAATATCTGTTAACTGGAAAAAAGTTAGGGTTTTTAACCGTTGAATCGGTTAATTGGAAGAGAATTAGGGTTTCTTAGCATTGAATCGTTGAATTGGAAGTGAATCTGGGTTTATCGAAGTGAATTAGTTTTAACCGTTCAAATTTGGGGATATGCTGATGGCTCAAACTGATACTCATGTGTTTAATCAAGGTAATTTTTTTTTATCTGCTTTTTTTTTTTATAATATTTTTGATTCATCAGTTTTTGTTTTGCCGATTATTGCCGATTATCAGTTAGAATAGATTAGAAGGAGGTTCATCAATTATTTGGCCTGTGTTATGTGTTATGTGTTGTTAGAATAGATTAGAAGGAGGTTCATCAATTATTTGGCCTGTGTTATGTGTTATGTGTTGTTAGAATAGATTAGAATGAGGTTCATCAATTATTTGGCCTGTGTTATGTGTTATGTGTTGTTAGAATAGATTAGAAGGAGGTTCATCAATTATTTGGCCTGTGTTATGTGTTATGTGTTGTTAGAATAGATTAGAATGAGGTTCATCAATTATTTGGCCTGTGTTATGTGTTATGTGTTGTTAGAATAGATTAGAATGAGGTTCATCAATTATTTTGCCTGTGTTATGTGTTATGTGTTGTTAGAATAGATTAGAATGAGGTTCATCAATTATCATGGTTTAATTTTTTGGCCTGTGTTATGTGTTTTTTCATCTGTTATTTAGCTGTGCTGTGTTATGTATTATGTGTTGTTAGAATAGATTAGAATGAGGTTCATCAATTATTTGGCCTGTGTTATGTGTTGTTAGAATAGATTAGAATGAGGTTCATCAGTTATCATGATTTAATTTTTTGGCCTGTGTTATGTGTTTTTTCATCTGTTATTTGGCTGTGTTATGTGTTGTTTTTTGCCGATTATCAGTTAGAATAACTTGCGGATTCATTAGAATAACTTGTTAGAATAGATTAGTATGAGGTTCATCAGTTATTGCTTGTTATCATGGTTTGATTAGTAGGTTGCGGGTTCATTAGAACTTGTTAGAATATATTAGAATGAGGTTCATCAATTATTTGGCCTGTGTTATGTGTTATGTGTTGTTAGAATAGATTAGAATGAGGTTCATCAATTTTCATGGTTTAGTTTTTTGGCGTGTGTTATGTGTTGTTTTTTGGTTCATCAGTTACTTGTACTCTGTTATGTGTTGTTTTTTGGTTCATCAGTTTTTGTTTTGTCGATTATCAGTTAGAATAACTTGCGGATTCATTAGAATAACTTGTTAGAATAGATTAGTATGAGGTTCATCAGTTATTGCTTGTTATCATGGTTTAATTAGTAGGTTGCGGATTCATTAGAATAACTTGTTAGAATAGATTAGAATGAGGTTCATCAATTATTTGGCCTGTGTTATGTGTTATGTGTTATGTGTTGTTAGAATAGATTAAAATGAGGTTCATCAATTATCATGGTTTAATCTTTTTAAGTTCATCAATTTTTTTTACAGATAATGATTATGAACCTGTTCCATATTCTGTTGGTATTGTTTCTGAGGAGGCGGGTGAGAAGTTATGGATTCCTGATATTCCTGTTGGTGAGAAGCCGGCTTATGGTATGATGTATCATTCTTTGGAACAAGCTTATGAGTATTACAAAGATTATGCAAAAAGAGCTGGTTTTGAGGTTCGTTTAGGTCAACAGTATATATCTAAGAAGAATAAGGGCAAAAATCTGGATTTGAAATATTTTGTTTGTAGTAAAGAAGGTTCAAATCCTCCCCCAAAAGTTGGAGCAAAGCCTATTAAGAGGAAACATTCGTCTAAGCGTACTGATTGTAAGGCTTCTTTGCGTGTGAAGTATGTTGAAGGATTAGGATATTGGTGTTATGAATTCGTTGAGGGTCATAATCATAGCTTAGTGAGTTAGGAAGATAGCGTTTTTCTGGTTTCGTCTCGTGACGTTTCTTATACTCAGCAAGTTTTTCTATATCAAGCATCGCAAGTGAATCTTGGTCCAGTGAAGGGTTTCAATTTACTTAGGCAGATTTATGGGGACTATGATTTTCTTGGGCTTAGTTCGGTTGATTGTAAAAATTATAGGAGAGATGTGCTTGATTTCATTGGTAAGAATGATGCTCAGATGTTAGTTGAGATGTTAATGAACAGGAAGGATTTTCTTCCTAATTTTTCATTTGAGTATCAAACTGGTGAGAATAACGCGTTGACGAATCTTTTTTGGGCCGATGAGTACGCAAAAAGGAATTATTATGCATTTGGCGATGTAATGTCATTTGATGCTACATTCAGGACTAATAAGTAAGTTTATTTTTTATATGTTTTTCAGTATATGTTTTTCTTTTTGCAACTGATGAACATTTGACTGTACTAAGAAGAATAAGTTCAGATATAAACTGATGGTTCATCAATTTTGGTTCATCAATGTTTGGTTCATCAATGTTTGGTTCATCAATGTTTTGGTTCATCATTGTTTTGGTTCATCAGTATTTTAACATTTAAACAAAAAATTTAAAGCTGCTGTATTTGATGGTTATAAACCGATGCGATTTAAATGTACTGAATCTAAATGGTTCATCAGTTATATTATCCTGGTTCATCGGTTATATAATAATGTTTATCATTATTTTTTATAGGTACAAAATGGTTTTTGTACCATTTACTGGGATTGACAATCACAATCATTGTGTTACATTTGGAGCTGCCTTGCTGTCATCGGAAACGAAAGAATCTTACATTTGGTTGCTTCAGTGTTTCCAAAGAGCGTTTCTTCGAGCACCAAAGGTTATTGTGACTGATCAAGACGGATCAATGAAAGTTGCTATAGAGACAGTTTTCCCGTTATCTCGGCACAGATTATGCATGTGGCATATCATGCAGAAGTTGACTTCAAAGGTATGTTCCTCAATTTGTTTTTTTTTTTTTTTTTTTTTTTTTTTTTTTTTTTTTTTTTAATTATTTTTGTTTATTAGTTACTTATGTTCATGAATAATGTTCATCAGTGAGTTTTTTGTTTTATCAGTTAGTTTTATAGAATAATGTTCATCAGTGAGTTCTGTCCATCATTTAAATTTGATCTTGAATTTGTAGGTTGGTCCCGAGTTAGCTAAATATGAAACTTTTAAAAGAAGAATATCAGATATTGTTTGGACTGATAGAATAGAGCCGGAAGAGTTTGAGGAGTTGTGGGAGCGTTTGTTAGTTGATTTCGATTTGAAGAGTCACAAATGGCTTTCAGATATGTATAATTTGAGGCATAAATGGATTCCAGCCTATTATAGGGATGAGTTGATGTCAGGTTTGATGCGTACTTCTTCTAGGTCTGAGAGTGAAAACAATGCCTACGGTCGCTTGACAAGTATTGATTTGACTTTATGGGAGTTCTATAATCATTTTGATAGTGTGGTGGGTTGTCAAAGATTTGCTCAACGTAAAAATGATCATGACAGTCGGTATACTATTCCAGATATGCACACCGAACTTCAGATAGAGAAGGAGGCCTCAGAATTATACACTCGGTCTATTTTCTTTGATGTTCAAGCTGAGATTTATGCTTCTGTGATTTCGTGTATGTCGGTTAGTGTTTCGGATGTTGATTCTGGCAAAAAATATGTTATACAAGATAATGGTGAAGATGAGCAGATTTCTAGGCGACATCGTATAGTGAAAGGGAAAGCTCTGCATGACGTACTTTATGAGGTAACATCTTTTTATAGTGACAGTTTTGTTTCATCAATTTTTTCAGGTTCTTTTCAAAGTTCTTTTAGGTTCATCAATTTTTCTGGTTCATCAAATTGATCAAAGTTCTTTTCAGGTTCATCAAATTTTACTTATAAAATATCTTTTTTTTAAGAGATGTTCATCAAATTTTTTCAGGTTCATCAAATTGATCAAAGTTCTTTTAAGGTTCATCAAATTTTAATTATAAAATATCTTTTTTTTAAGAGATGTTCATCAAATTTTTTTAGGTTCATCTGTTTTTTTTATTAGTTTTTGTTCACCGGTTTTTGTACTCAGCCACTGTATGTACTACTTCCTTTTTTTTCAGGTCTTGTGTAAACCAGCTGAAGATTTTTACCAGTGTTCGTGCAAACGTTTTGAGTCATATGGACTTTTATGCCGTCATATCTTTTATGTTATTCGATTGTCAAAGGTTAAAAACTTTCCAAAGAAATATGTGCTTAGGCGTTGGTCAAAAGATTCATTACCACCTGCATCAGTCATTCAAGCCACCGGTGACAGTCCTGATATGATCTTGCGTGAGATATTCAGATCAGTTGAGTATTGTGTGAATCGTTATGCAAATGATCCTGAGCTGCTGCAAAAGTTTAGAGATCATCAGGTTCAGTTAATGGCGAAGGCAGATGCTGATGTTCCTGTACCTAAAAAGACTAATAAACGAGATAGGATTGCTTCTATTCTTGGTGTGTCGCAACCGGAAGAGACCATTGTAAATGTTCCAAAGCAGGTTAGTACTGATTTTTATCAGATTTTAATCAATTTATGCACTTTAGTTAGGTTCATCAGTTAGTTTATTTTTGTTAGCACAGGTTATGTTATCACAGGTTAGGAGTTATCTTAGGTTCATCAATTATAGTCATGTGTTATCTTTAGGCTCATCAATTATAGTCATGAGTTATCATAGGTTCAACAGATATCATAGTTTCATCAGTTATTTGTCCTGTGTTATCTTAGGTTCATCAGTTATCATAGGTTCATCAGTTGTTGTTCAACATATTTTTGATCATCCAGTTGTTATTGTCTTGTTTTTTGGTCCAAACAGGTTAGTACTAAGGGTTCGCGAAAAAGGATTAAGAGCAGTGTTGAGCGTTCAATTAATCCAAGTGGGAAGCGTAGGAAGAACTGTAGATTCTGCAAATGTAGCATGAACGATCATAATCAGGCGAAGTGCAATGCCATTAGAGCTCAAATTGCTGCTAAGAAGGCTAGTGATAAGGCTGCTGTGAAGGAGATGAAGCAGAAGGCGAGATTGGCTGCTAAGAAGGCGAGATTGGCTGAGAAGAATGCTTGAGTTGTTACTTAGTTGTCTGTTATATAAATAAATGTGAAGTTTGGTTGATACGAATGCTTTTTTTTTTTTTTTTTTGTTGATAATCATCAAAGTAACTTTGATTTTTCTGTTAGACAAATCAATGTGAAGTTTGTTTGATAAGAATGCTTTTTTTTTGTCTTCATAATGATCGAAGTAATTCTAAATTGAGATAATAGTATTATATTATGATCAAATTTATTGTTTAAGTTCATCAGTTTACTTAGAAAATTGAGATAAAAGTTCTTTTTTCAGGTTCATCAATTTTATGAGATGTCCATCAAATTGATCAAAGTTCTTTTAGGTTCATCAATTTTTTCAGGTTCATCAAATTCATCAAAGTTCTTTTCAGGTTCATCAAATTTTACTTATAAAGTTTTAATTGATGAACCAAAACATTGATGAACCAAAACATTGATGATCAAAGTTTGTTTGTTAAGAATGCTTTTTTATTGTTTTCGTAATGATCAAAGTAATTCTAAATTGAGATAAGAATGCTTTTTTATGGTTCATCAATTTTTTCAGGTTCATCAAATTGATCAAAGTTCTTTTCAGGTTCATCAAATTCATCAAAGTTCTTTTCAGGTTCAGCAAATTTTACTTATAAAATTTTAATTGATGAACCAAAACATTGATGATCAGAGTTTGTTTGATAAGAATGCTTTTTTTTTTTTTTTTTCATAATGATCAAAGTAATCCTAAATTGAGATAAAAGTTCTTTTTTCAGGTTCATCAACTTTATGAGATGTCCATCAAATTGATCAAAGTTCTTTTAGGTTCATCAATTTTTTCAGGTTCATCAAATTCATCAAAGTTCTTTTCAGGTTCATCAAATTTTACTTATAAAGTTTTAATTGATGAACCAAAAGATTGATGAACCAAAACATTGATGATCAAAGTTTGTTTGATAAGAATGCCTTTTTTTTTTTTTTTCCATAATGATCAAAGTAATTCTAAATTGAGATAAAAGTTCTTTTTTCAGGTTCATCAATTTTATGAGATGTTCATCAAATATAAAATTGATCAAAGTTCTTTTAGGTTCATCAATTTTTTCAGGTTCATCAAATTGATCAAAGTTCTTTTCAGGTTCATCAATTTTTTCAGGTTCATCAAATTCATCAAAGTTCTTTTCAGGTTCATCAAATTTTACTTATAAAATTTTTTTTGATGAACCAAAAGATTGATGATCAAAGTTTGTTTGATAAGAATGCTTTTTTTTTGTTTTCATAATGATCAAAGTAATCCTAAATTGAGATAAAAGTTCTTTTTTCAGGTTCATCAATTTTATGAGATGTTCATCAAATTGATCAAAGTTCTTTTTGGTTCATCAATTTTTTCTGGTTCATCAAATTCATCAAAGTTCTTTTCAGGTTCATCAAATTTTACTTATAAAGTTTTAATTGATGAACCAAAATATTGATGAACCAAAACATTGATGATCAAAGTTTGTTTGATAAGAATGCTTTTTTTTTTTTTTTTCATAATGATCAAAGTAATTCTAAATTGAGATAAAAGTTCTTTTTTCAGGTTCATCAATTTTATGAGATGTTCATCAAATTGATCAAAGTTCTTTTAGGTTCATCAATTTTTTCAGGTTCATCAAATTGATCAAAGTTCTTTTCAGGTTCATCAAATTTTACTTATAAAGTTTTAATTGATGAACCAAAACATTGATGATCAAAGTTTGTTTGATAAGAATGCCTTTTTTTTTTTTTTTTTTTTTTTTTTTTTTTTCATAATGATCAAAGTAATTCTAAATTGAGATAAAAGTTCTTTTTTCAGGTTCATCAATTTTATGAGATGTTCATCAAATTGATCGAAGTTCTTTTAGGTTCATCAATTTTTTCAGGTTCATCAAATTCATCAAAGTTCTTTTCAGGTTCATCAATTTTTTCAGGTTCATCAAATTCATCAAAGTTCTTTTCAGGTTCATCAAATTTTACTTATAAATTTTTTTTTGATGAACCAAAAGATTGATGATCAAAGTTTGTTTGATAAGAATGCTTTTGTTTTTGTTTTCATAATGATCAAAGTAATTCTAAATTGAGATAAAAGTTCTTTTTTCAGGTTCATCAATTTTATGAGATGTTCATCAAATTGATCAAAGTTCTTTTAGGTTCATCAATTTTTTCTGGTTCATCAAATTCATCAAAGTTCTTTTCAGGTTCATCAAATTTTACTTATAAAGTTTTAATTGATGAACCAAAACATTGATGAACCAAAACATTTATAACACATAACACCAAGAAACAAGACAGACAGTTAATATTTTCATTAACTGATGAACAAAAAAAACTCAAATTCATACAAAAAAATCATATTTATCAATTAAATAAAAAATGCTTGCCTGTTCTAAGCAAGAAAAACCGTCAGTGCTGCAAACTATTTAACCATAACAAAAATCACTTGCCCGTTTTCAGTTGCCTCTTTTCACTTATTTCGTTGTTGAAGAGCATTAGCTTCGTTCTCAAAATAGTCGGTGGCACGTTCTGCAATACTTTTTGCCGACAAATTTTGGAGGATTCTCTTATCCTTCAGACTTAAATTTTGATAATCTTTAACCTCCTCCTCTACCACTTTCCTGTTCTGGTTGCAGTCGGACAACAAAATCTTTGTTAGGTACTTTTTTCTCAAGTCTTCGATCTGTTTGTTTTGTTCTTTTCCTTCTTTTGCAAACCCAGCATCAAAGATCGTGTTGCCCAAATATGTTTCCATATGCCTCATGGCGAAAATACCACAATCAATATAATTGTGTTTGGTTTGCCATGGCATTTTCACACAACACACTGGGAATCTGTTTAGTTGTTCAATAAGCGCATAGCCATTTTTTTTCAAGAACCTCAAAACGAGATATCTCTGTAAAAACAAATAAATAAACAATGAGCTTCAATTTAACTGATAACTGATGAACCTATGATGACTGATGAGCTTAAGATAATAATTGATGAACCTATGCTGAACAACAACTGATGAACCATAAAACTAGTTTATTGGTTCATCAGTTTATTGATGAACTTTAGATCGCTAACAATATTGATGAACATAAATTTAATATATATAAAATTCTTACCAAATATTTGAATTTCTTCTGATATCTATCTGTGATTTTATCATTGTGAACCATGTTGTCAAGAATATGTATTTCAGCTTCTTTCAAATTGAAACAGACAACATAGAAGTGTTCGTCCGCAAGCATCATTGGAAAAAACATCTGTAAAACATAAAGTGTTAAAATTTACAATTATATATTTGTTCATCAATTATTTATCTCCTACAATCTAGTAAAATATGGGTGCTTACTAGGTCAATATCTTTGATAGATTGATAAGCATTGGACAAAAACAAAACAGCGTTCATGTTGTTCTCAAACATTGAATGGAGAGGCTTCGAGGTTAAAGGCATTTTCTCCATATCTGGTGTCTGTGGTTCATCAATATTAGTCAAAGCATATGTAAACTGATTTCAATTATTGAATCATAATTGATAAAGTTTTTGTAACTTACAATAACTAATGTATTGCAATATAGCTTCCTCAATGATCCAGGACTCCTTTTCTCTTCTGCTTCGTTAAGTAGATAAGCCCATATATCAATCGTTCCTGAAGTGATTTCATTGCCTTCTTTGAAGCTCTCAAAGTGCACTCTTTGACCATCAATAAAGAAGGTATGAAATAACACATCACTGCAATTTCATTTTAAGATAATATTTTAGAATACAAAAAAAAAAAAAAAAAAAAAAAAAAAAAAAAATACTACTGATCAAGAAATATGATTTTTAAATTGATGAACCTAATACGTATTACTTACTCGAGACCTCCTCTTGCAGCGAAAATTGTATCAGCTACCTTTTTTTCCATCTCTTGCACTTTGTTCTTCATCACAACAACTCTTTGTAAATACGGAGATTTAAGAGATTCAGTAGGCTTGACTTTTCTCTTTTCTTTTATATTTTCCAAGCCTTCTTCACCTTCTCTAATTCTCTTCACCATTTCAGGCACTTTAAGCTTTTGAGCGATTGTGTTGAAAGAATTTAGTGGTGTGGAAAATTCTTCTTCTCTTTCACTCAAATTTAATTTTTCTTCGGCTGATGGAGGTATAAATGATATGGGGGTTACCATAAGTGGCACATCTTGTGGTGTATCTTGTTCCATATCTTGTGCGGAAGCGTCCTGTTCTATTTTTTTCCAAGCACTGTCATCAATTTCCCCACTCATCAATTCTGCCGATGGCTGCAAGAAAGGTGTCTTTTTTATCAAGTCATCCAAAAACTGCTCGGGGTCAATCTTCTTGTCATACAAAACAATAGCCTGCAATTGCTTCGTGAATAATGGGAATTCTGGCTTCTGCATCTGTTTTCAGTAAAGGGTTCATCAGTTACTTTTTTGTATTAAGTGTTTTCATAATACAAATCAATTATAAGTTCATCAATTAGGTACAAAATGGTGATTGATTTTATTACCTGTTTTTGACATTCAATCTTTTCAAATTCTTCCATAAAGGCTGGATCCAAGAACATTTGAGTAAACGTTAACTCTGTCAGTATGTCCGTTTTAGGTTCATCTGTTTCTTTAGATGCTTTCTTAGCTTCGGAGCCATCCTTATCATCAGCCATCGTTATCATGAGCATTGAGTTCTCATCTTCACTTTGTGAGCTCTCAAATGTTGTCCTGTTTACTAACCTGTTCATCCACTCTCGGGCTTCCAACAATGATTCATTTTGGGGGTATATCTCCAATCCAGCCCTTAGCATGTCATCAATATTAATTTTCATTTCTTGAAATAAGGATAACATGTTCCTCAGTGAGTGATTGAATTCCTGCCATTAATATAATCAAATAAGTCTTTGGGCGCAAATAAGATCTAAATTAGAAGATGGTCAACTGATAAATCAGAAAGTAAGCCTTCTCGGACTATCTAAATTGGAAAAATGTTACCAATTTTTTAGGTTCATCAAATTTTTTCAGGTTCATCAATTTTTTCAGGTTCATCAAATTGATCAAAGTTCTTTTAGGTTCATCAATTTTTTCAGGTTCATCAAATTGATCAAAGTTCTTTTCAGGTTCATTAAATTTTACTCATAAAATATCTTTTTCTTTAAGAGATATTCATCAAATTTTTTAAGGTTCATCAAATTTTACTTATAAAAGTTCCTTTTTTTTTTGAGATAAAAGTTCTTTTTTCAGGTTCATCAATCTTATGAGATGTTCATCAAGTTGATCAAAGTTCTTTTAGGTTCATCAATTTTATGAGATGTTCATCAAATTGATCAAAGTTTTTTTAGGTTCATCAATTTTATGAGATGTTCATCAAATTGATCAAAGTTATTATTGCTTTTAGTAAGTCTAAAGATTTTTACCTCAGCTGATTTGAATTGGGAATACTCCCCTTGAAACTCTAACATCATTGCTGATAACTGTTGTTGGGAGAGCTTAATACTTGAGGATGACGGTTCATCATTTCCATTGTCAGCTGTTTGATCGGTTCCAGTCATTTGATCAGCCATTTCAGTGTTTTCATCAGTTCCGGTCGTTTGAATATCATCATTTGTTTCGGTCATTTGAATATCATCATATGCTAATTAATGAACCAAATGAACCAAATATAAGAAATTCAAATATACACAAAGATTTTACTGATCATCTGTAAGTTATGAAAATATATCTCAACAACTAATATGCAAACTTCAAATATCACAGAGTAGATTTTTACCGATTGGCTGTGGATCTACCCATTGATTCTCCTCAATATCATCTATATGAAGATCATCAGCCACTTGCTCATCAACGTCATCTGTCTTGGGAGAATTTGATGTTCTTTTCCTTTTGTTTCCGATATGGTTTTTGAACATGTTCATCGAATACCGGTTTTTAGGAGATAGTGAACTCCTTTTCCTTTTCTGTCTTTTTCCTACATGTTTTCCACCATTTTTCATAAGTTTTTATAAGTTATAATAGGTTCATCAATAAGAATGTGTCGATACGTACCTTGATCATTTTTTTCCCCTGCTTCTTGTGGCGTCACTACCAGCGTTTGTTGGATTGGTCCAACAATCTCTAAAAGTTTAGATACAACTTTTTTTAGGTAAATGTTTAAAATAATAATATAATATAAGGTTCATCAGATTATCATTTTTCAACTGATGAACCTTTTTTTTAAGATGCCACATTCAAAAGTACTGATGAATATATATAGTAAAATGTATATAGTAAAATAAGATCTAAATTAGAAGATGGTCAACTGATAAATCAGAAAGTAAGCCTTCTCGGACTATCTAAACTGGAAAAATGTGATCAATTTTTTAGGTTCATCAAATTTTTTCAGGTTCATCAATTTTTTCAGGTTCATCAAATTGATCAAAGTTCTTTTCAGGTTCATTAAATTTTACTTATAAAATATCTTTTTTTTTTAAGAGATATTCATCAAATTTTTTAAGGTTCATCAAATTTTACTTATAAAAGTTCCTTTTTTTTTTTGAGATAAAAGTTCTTTTTTCAGGTTCATCAATTTTATAATATAAGGTTCATCAGATTATCATTTTTCAACTGATGAACCTTTTTTTTAAGATGCCACATTCAAAAGTACTGATGAATATATATAGTAAAATGTATACCTTTAATAGTTATTGTTTTTGTTTCTTCTGTTTTGGAGGCATCAGATTTCTTAACAGCATGTCATCTTCATCTTCTCCGATCACTGGCCGTACACTTACTGGCTGTACCTCTATTTCTTGTCCATCAGTTTCTGAATTTAGACACAAGGTGTAAAGATTCAATCATCCAAAAAACACATAACACATGTCAATAACTGATGATCCAAAAATACATCTGATGAACATTTAATTTGTCATTTTTGTTTCATACATATAATACATCTGATCCAAAAATACATCTGATGAACATTTAATTTTTGTCATTTTTGGTTCATACATATTATACATCTGATCCAAAAATACATCTGGAAAACATCACTTAGCTTTTTAAGTTCATACCTATAATCATCTGTTTTTGGTTTTCAGGAGTCCCCCGATACTTAATAAGGCTTTTTGTCATTTTTGGTTTGTTTGATGGTTCTTCAACATTCTGGCTTTCTGCTCCAGCATTCTCTATCTGCTCTTCATCATCATCATCTGTCTCTTCTTCCTGATCATCATTGTCTTCATCATCATCATTCTCTGCATCATCATTATTTTCATCATCATCATTCTCTGCATCTTCATCCTTTCTTTCTTCTTCTTCTTCATCCAATTCTTCTTCTACCTCCCTTCTGCCAGCTTTAGAAGCTCTTCCTTTTTTGATTTTTCCAAACATCATCTCTTCCAATTCTTCCAACAATTCTGTTTTCCAGTATTGAAATGCTAGGATTTTTGGTTTCTTCAGAAGTGAATTGGCAAATATCACCTGCAATTTTAAGTAAATGTTAGATTAAAAAAAATGTAACTGATGAACCAAAAACACGGGACAAAATTTAATTTGCATCAACAATAAAGTATATAGTAATTACCTCCAATAGAAGGATAGGTCCATAGAATCTTTTTGTTGGTTTCCAATTTAACCTTTCGGACTTCATATAATGCACCACATATTCGCACCAGTCCATATCTTTCACCTTCTGAAGATCAAAAAGAGATGGGATGACTCCAATATTCAGAGTCCCCATTGATCCCACATAGCACAAAATAGTACAAAACAATGCTATGATGTTCATCTTAAACAGCTTTTCTGTATCATTTTTCCTAATTTGTTTCCTAATTACAGGCATCAAATCTTTATTAGCATACAATCTAGCGATGCCCTTGAATTGCTTTTTCCATTCTATGTAACACTCATTTGATCTTTCCTTCAAAGCTTCACGCACATCGACTGCAAACGTGCCCATAGGGAATCCGAATGTATGGTGAATTAGCTCAGGGGTTACGTGTATAGTTTCACCAAAGACAGTTAGAATTCCTGATTCACCGTCAAACCTCTCAAGCAACCAATACCCTAATCGACTTGGCATTACATTTATTCCAAAGTCCAACAACGATGAAAAACCCAATCTTGAAATTGCCTGTTTTTGGTCCGCTGTTATTTCGTTAATAGCCTCATATAATGGACCAGGAGAATTTTTTATTTTAATCATGGGAAATTTTTCTTGGTTAGGTTGGAGAATCTGGCGAAGATTTAGACCAGGCTTAAGGTCTTCAGAAAGAACAGGTTTGGAAGTTTTTGATGAACCTGGAGGTTTGAAATTAGCAGCGGTTGCAGGTTTTTTAGGTTTTTTTGAAACTGGTTTATCAGCTTTTGATGAACCCGCTGGTCTTTTAGTAGTAAACGCATCTTCAACGAAGTCGTCATCAGATGGAGAATATGCTTTTACAGCCATAGCTTTCTTTGCTTTTATAGCTTCTTTTCCTATCCAATAAAAAAAACAACTGATAAACATTTTTTCAATGAAAAATAAGTTATTCTAACAAATCTGCAACCTATTAACTAAATCATGATAACAAGCAATAACTGCTGAACCTTATTCTAACAAGATATTCAATCGAATTTACAAACTACAAATTAAACCATGATGACAAGCAATAACTGCTGAACTTCATTCTAATATATTCTAACAAGTTATTCTATCGAATCCGCAACCTACAAATTAATCCACGATGACAAGCAATAACTGATGAACCTCATTCTAATCCATTCTAACAAATCTGCAACCTCAACTAAACCCTTATAACACGCAATAACCGCTGAACCTAATTCTAATCTATTCTAACAAATCTGCAACCTATTAACTAAACCCTGATAACAAGCAATAACTGCTGAACCTACAAATTAAACCATGATGACAAGCAATAACTGATGAACCTCATTCTAATATATTCTAACAAATCTGCAATCTATTAACTAAACCATGATAACAAGCAATAACTGCTGAACCTAATTCTAATCTATTCTAACAAGATATTCAATCGAATTCGCAACCTACAAATTAAACCATGATGACAAGCAATAACTGTTGAACCTTATTCTAATCTATTCTAACAAGTTATTCTATCGAATCCGCAACCTATAAACTAAACCCTGATAACAAGCAAAAACTGATGAACCTCATTCTAATCTATTCTAACAAGATATTCTATCAAATCCGCAACCTACTAAGTAAACCATTATACAAGCAATAACTGCTGAACCTCATTCTAATCTATTCTAACAAGTTATTCTATCGAATCCGCAACCTATAAACTAAATCCTGATAACAAGCAATAACTGCTGAACCTTATACTAAGTAAACCATTATACAAGAAATCAAAATTAAAACGAAATTAAATAAAAATTAAAACATAAATGATAAACTTACCAGTTGTATTCATCTTTTCGACCCTAAAAATTGAAACCCTAAAAATTTCCCCAAATTTTGTTCGGAAATTTCCCCAAATTTTGATGGAGATGATCGGAAATCGATTAGAGAGAGTGAGAGTGAAATTTTGATCGGAAATTGTGATGGAGATGATCGGAAATCGATTAGAGAGAGTGAGAGTGAAATTTTGATCGGAAATTGTGATGGAGATGATCGGAAATTGTGATGGAGATGATCGGAAATTGTGATGGAGGGAAGTGAGAGTGAGAGTGAGAGTGAGAGTGAGAGTGAGGTTGAGGGTTTTTGTTCGTAAAAGTTAATAGATTAATGGCAGCCGTTGATTTTTTTGGTCAAAGATTTGAGTGATCCAATGGCTAGAAACACTTTTTAGACTTTCTAATTTACCACCCCTTTCTAAGGGATCACAACTCATATGTATAAAAAGTGGCGGTCTCAAAATATTTAAACATGTATGTCACCAAGAAAAATAATTTACTCCAAGTTCTAACTAATATAAATAAAAAGTATGATATTAACATAAACCTTAAAAAAAAAAAAAAAAAAAAAAAAAAAAAAAAAGGAAAAAAAAAACTTTCAATCAAACCTTTAAAACACAGAAATTCAGATTAAAACTCCTTACTAAACGAGCCAATATAATTTGATTTGTATTCTCTTTTAATTGTGAATAGATATGATAGTCGGAATTTAATTTTTTAATAGTTTTGAGTTCATTAATCTAAGTTAATGTTTGTGAATTGTTATGTACTCAAATTCGGTTTTAATTCGGATTGACCCATATAGAATTCGGCTCGAGTTTTAGTTTTGCCTAATAACAAATTCAACCCGAAAACCGAATCGATGAAACTCTTAAAGACCACATAATTCTTTATTATGCTAAACTAGTTTTTGCCCTTCCAAATCGATGAAACAAACGAGCTCTTGTAAACCCATCCTGAAACAAAGAAAACAAAAAAAGTCTACAAATCTACGACTTACTTTTCACAAATGAAAACAAATTAAGTTCAATATTTTTCTGAACTAAATATTCAAAGTTTTTTAAAATGGTTTTTCTAACTTGTGTCCTCGGGGGCATATGTTAAAGAGGGTCTCCCAACTTGAGTGTCATCTGAATGGCCAGCCGCCACTGAGTGTTCCTCATTATCCTCCAGCATCAAGCCCCACAACCATTGACTAGTCATTCAGAGGGCGACACCTAGGGACGGACCCAGGATTTTTAAGAGGGTGTTGCACAAAAGAAATGTTGGGCTAACTAAAGTTACACCTAAAGAAACGAATGTAGCAAATAAAATTTGGGGGGTTGCACATACAACAAAAACGACAGTTTTGAAATCTTTTTACACTTCGTGACCTAAAATCGGGTGTAGCATGTACCACTCCCAACATACAAGTGGGTCCGTCCATGCCGACACCCAGGCTGTGGGACACTCTTTAACATACGTCTTTAAAGTACAAGTTAGAAAAATCATTTTTAAAACCCAAACCCAAACACCCTTATTTAACTAGTGACCCAACCCTAAAAAGCCCACTATAAAACACTTCATCCTCATCACGAAGCTTCATAAAACCCTAGCAACAGACATATTTGGTCATTGAATTTGATGGGGTAGATTGATGCTCTTATTTATTATGCGTGTTTCATTTAGCGAGATTTTGAGAAACTTGATACGAACTTTGAAAATGCAACTATATAATGGGGTATGCGTGGTTGGAAGCGAGTGGTTTTGGTGTTGGTTTGGGGAAGCGACAACTGGACATAAACTAGAATAATGCTGGTGTTGGAAAATTTAGTAAACTTGAGGGATAAGTTTACACCTGGTAATGGGCTTGGAGGTATGGAGTATACACCCATCAGGTCAATGAACACCCTGACTCAATTGAAGTGGTTGGATAGTATAAATGACAATGCTGCTGATGCAGTTGATTCTGCTGCTAGCATTATCTGTTCCTGCCGATAGCATTGTCATTCCTGCTGATAGCATTATCTGTTTCTGCTGATAGCTTTATTGCTGCTGATGCAAAACAACTCTGCTGCTAGTGTATCAATTCTGCTGATAGTGTTATTGTTCCAGCTGCTATTGTTCCTGCTGCCAGTACTTCGTTGTTGCTGCTAGTACAATGTTCCTGCTGCTAGTACAATAACTCTGCTGATGGACTGATGGGCAATAGACTCTGCTGCTAGGCATCAGACTCTGCTGCTGGTTATAACCACCGACTCCTACTATTATGGAAACTATTATGGATAATTAATGGGCCGTTAATTATAAATAATTCCATGGGCTAGGGTTTTGAGTAGACTCTATTATAAATAGAGATCATCACATGGCATGAAAAACACGACATAAAACCCTAAACACTAAAATACGATCGGTTCTTGCTTTGTGCCTAGAACAAGAACATCACTTCGTTTTATCCCATAGAGATATTCGTGTAACCCAGGCATAGGGTCGAATAGTTTCTATTGGAAAGTGATACCACGACTTCAAGTGAATATCCGGTACCCTTGATTGATTATCTTTACCCTGTTTGGGTGCACTACAACACACACAGAAACCAACAATCAATAGAAACTATTTAGTGATAATCAATGGCTGTTGCTATGAGACAAATAGCTGCTAACTTTTCCAAGTTGGAAAAGTTTGAAGGCGTGGATTTCAGAAGATGGCAAAAGAAGATGAAGTTCCTGCTGACCAGCATGAATGTGGTGACTGTTCTGACCACACCTATCCCTGCTGATTATGGGGATGATGCTACGATGGAACAGATGAGGGCCAGGAGCAAGTGGGAGAATGATGACTATGTCTGCAGAGGTTTAATCCTCAATGGTATATCTGATACTCTTTTTGATATATATCAAAACGTTGAATCTTCTCAAGAACTATGGGATTCTCTGGAAGCCAAATACATGGCAGAGGATGCATCAAGTAAGAAGTTTCTTGTAAGTAATTTTAACAATTACAAAATGGTCGATTCTAGACTGGTCATGGACCAATACAATGAACTTCTTGGTATACTTGGTCGTTTCACACAACACAAGATGAACATGGATGAGGCTATTCAAGTCTCTTGTATCATCGATAAGCTACCTTCTTCTTGGAAAGAATTCAAGCATTTGCTTAAGCATAAGAAGGAGGAGTTAACTCTTACTGAGTTGGGCAGTCATTTGCGTATTGAGGATTCACTCAAGGCGCATGAAATTGACAAGCCAAAGAGCAGCACTGCTGCTGGTCCATCAGTTGTCAATATGGTGGAGCATAACAACTCCACCAGGTACAATGACAACAAGGGCAAGCGTAAACATCAGGATAACACCAAAACTGATCCTAACAAAAAGTCTAAGGCTACTTGTTGGAAGTGTGGTAAAACTGGACACTTCAGGAAGGATTGTAAAGGTGGGAAGATTGGCAATAAGACCAATGGATCAGGCACAAGTGGATCTGGGAATGGTAACTCCAATTCCCTGAAAGGTCAGAATATATTTAATAAGTCCTTTTGGATTTATTATGTTACATATATATCTGAATTGTTCTTTGTGCAGGATGATGATGTAGCTTGGTGGGTTGACTCTGGAGCTACAATCCATGTGTGTAAAGATAGAAGCTGGTTCAAGACCTACAAGTCAGTGAATGATGGTTCTATTCTTCATATGGAAAATGAGTCAACAGCCCTGGTGCATGGAAGAGGAAGTGTTGAGTTGAAGTTTAGTTCTGGAAAGATTGTTACTTTATTAAATGTTTTACATGTTCTTGATATTAGGAAAAACTTGGTTTCTAGTGGTGTTTTGAATAACTGTGGTTACAAACAAGTTATTGAATCTGATAAATTTGTTTTGTCTAAAAATGGTGTATTTATTGGATTTGGTTATTTATGTAATCATATGTTTAGACTTAATATTGTTCATGATGTGGTTGATTCTGCTTTTATATCTACATCTAGTTTATATGATTCAACCCTTTGGCATGCTAGACTTGGCCATGTACACTTTAAACGTATGCAAGATATGTCTAAGGATGGGTTAATCCCAGCATTTGACATGGACACTAAAAAGTGTAATACTTGTATGTTGAACAAGATAACTAAGAAACCATTTAAAGATGTAAAACGAGAATCTGTGATATTGGAATTAATACATAGTGATTTATGTGATTTACATGCTACTCCCTCTTTGGGGAATAAGAAATACTTTGTTACTTTTATTGATGATGCTTCTAGGTATTGTTATGTTTATCTTTTACATACTAAGGATGAAGCATTAGATAAATTTAAAGTATTTAAGTCTGAAGTTGAATTGCAACAAGAGTCACTAAACAAAAGATTAAGGACTGATAGGGGAGGTGAGTACATGGATACTCAGTATTTCCAGTCTGTTGGTATAATCCATGAAACGACTGCCCCTTATACTCCTCAGCAAAATGGAATTTCTGAAAGGAAAAACTGAGTGCTTAAGGAGATGATTAATTCCATGTTGTCCTACTCTGGACTGAGTCAAGGGTTCTGGGGTGAAGCTATGTTAACAGCTTGCTATTTGTTAAATAGGGTTCCTAACAAAAGGAACAAGACTACCCCTTATGAACTCTGGACTAGAAGGAAACCCAACTTGAATTATCTCAAGGTTTGGGGTTGTAGGGCAGTTGTAAGACTCCCTGATCCAAAGCATAAAACTTTGGGTGAAAGAGGCATTGAATGCATCTTTGTTGGATATGCTGAGCATTCCAAGGCTTATAGGTTCTATGTTATTGAACCTAATGAATCTGTTTCAATTAACTCTATAATTGAATCAATGGATGCAAATTTTGATGAGAATAGATTCTCTTCAGTCCCTAGACCAATTCAGAGGATTCCTAATGGAACCAATGAATTTGGTGTATCAGAAACCTCTGATGAGGTCCCTGATGAGGTTGTGGAACAACAACCTGAACCTGAGCTCAGAAGGAGCACAAGGGTTAGGACTCCAAATACATTTAGACCTGAGTTTCAATTGTACTTAATTGATGGAACAAGGGATGAGGTCTCTGACCAACACTCCTATTGCTTTAATGTTGAGGATGATCCCAAAACATTTGATGAAGCAATGAAGTCCCAAGATGTTGCTTTCTGGAAAGAAGCAATAAATGATGAGATGGACTCCATCATGGGCAACAACACTTGGGTGTTGGCTGATCTACCACCTGGTTGCAAGCCTCTAGGCTGCAAATGGATTTTCAAGAAGAAAATGAAGGTAGATGGAACTATTGAAAAGTTCAAGGCAAGGTTAGTCATTCAAGGCTTTAAACAAAAGGAAGGAATTGACTACTTTGATACTTATGCCCCTGTGGCTCGTATCAATACCATAAGATTGCTGATTGCCTTGGTATCAATTCACAATCTGATTATTCATCAGATGGATGTGAAGACAGCTTTCTTGAATGGTGAATTGGATGAGGAGGTTTATATGAACCAACCTCAGGGCTTCATCATGCCTGGCAATGAAAAGAAGGTGTGCAAACTGATTAAGTCCTTGTATGGACTGAAACAGGCACCTAAACAATGGCATCAAAAGTTTGATGAAGTGGTTTTGTCTAGTGGTTATTCACTTAATCAGTCTGACAAATGTGTATATAGCAAATTTGATGAATCTGGTAAAGGAGTCATCATTTGCCTATATGGTGATGACATGTTGATCTTTGGCACTGACCAAAATCAAGTGGACCTTACAAATGAATTTTTGTCATCAAGATTCTCCATGAAGGATATGGGGGAGGCTGATGTTATCCTTGGTATTAGGATTAAACATGAAGGTAACAAAATTTCTATCTCTCAGGCTCATTACATTGAGAAGGTGTTGAGGAAATTTAATTACTTTGATTGTACTCCAGTGAGTACTCCTATGGATACAAGTGAGAAGCTAATGCCCAATAAAGGCAAGGCTGTATCTCAACTTGAGTATTCAAGGGTAATTGGCTGCTTAATGTATGCCATGACTTGTACTAGACCTGACATTGCATTTGCTGTGGGAAAATTGAGCAGGTATACTAGTAATCCTAGTGCTCATCATTGGCAAGCAATTCAGAGGGTACTGAAGTATTTGAAGAAAACTATGGATTATAGTCTCTCATATACTGGTTATCCTTCTGTACTAGAAGGGTATACTGATGCAAGTTGGATCAGTAACACTGAGGACAATTCGTCTACTAGTGGCTGGGTATTCCTACTTGGTGGAGGTGCAATTTCTTGGGCATCCAAGAAGCAAACCTGCATCACCAGTTCAACCATGGAATCTGAATTTGTGGCCTTAGCTGCTGCTGGTAAAGAAGCTGAATGGTTGAGAAACTTGCTTCTTGAGATTCCATTGTGGCCTAAACCTATAGCACCTATATCTATCCGGTGTGATAGTGCTGCTACATTGGCAAAGGCTTATAGCCAGATTTACAATGGGAAGTCTAGACACTTAGGTGTCAGGCATAGCATGATTCGTGAGCTTATCATGAATGGGGTGGTATCTATAGAGTTTGTTAGATCTCAACAGAACTTAGCTGATCACTTGACGAAGGGTTTGGCTAGAGACTTGGTTTTAAAGTCTGCTAAAGGGATGGGTTTAAGTCCACCTTAGTCACTGAATGCAAAGACACCCAACTCCCTCCTGAGGAAACTTTGGAGTTGAGTTCAATGTTGAAAGCTGAACATTTAGTGGACTGGAGCACTGTTTTATTTACATCCCAAGGTTGTGCTCAGAACCTGCTGGAAAGGAGGATGAAGTCTTCACTTCTTAATGGTTAATTTTCTTTGAAAAAGTGCTTTGCAGGGGCATGATTAAAAGATGAACCACCTGTGTAAATGTTGAAGTTTTGCCGCTTCAGGAAGCTTTGGACTTTTAGCTTTTACAACATTTATTAATTGGATATGGACACATGGCTTGTATAGTGTCAGGAGTATTTTAGTGTTTGAAAATGTATGTGTATTTTATATTCAGGTATTCAAATGGGTTGAAGGGTTCAATTCTTAGAACACCCTGATTCTCGAATATTTGAACTTGTAAGGTACTAAGATGAGAATTCAATCTTCAAGATATTTTCATTTATGCATATGTTTTGTTTTGTGTTTATTCTTCATGCAAAAAAAGTGAACTAAATTTGGGGAGGATTGTTGGAAAATTTAGTGCACTTGAGGGATGAGTTTACACCTGGTAATGGGTTTGGAGGTATGGAGTATACACCCATCAGGTCAATGAACACCCTGACTCAATTGAAGTGGTTGGATAGTATAAATGACAATGCTGCTGATGCAGTTGATTCTGCTGTTAGCATTATCTGTTCCTGCCGATAGCATTGTCATTCCTGCTGATAGCATTATCTGTTTCTGCTGATAGCTTTATTGCTGCTGATGCAGAACAACTCTGCTGCTAGTGTATCAATTCTGCTGATAGTGTTATTGTTCCAGCTGCTATTGTTCCTGCTGCTAGTACTTCGTTGCTGCTGCTAGTACAATGTTCCTGCTGCTAGTACAATAACTCTGCTGATGGACTGATGGGCAATAGACTCTGCTGCTAGGCATCAGACTCTGCTGCTGGTTATAACCACCGACTCCTACTATTATGGAAACTATTATGGATAATTAATGAGCCGTTAATTATTCATAATTCCATGGGCTAGGGTTTTGAGTAGACTCTATTATAAATAGAGATCATCACATGGCATGAAAAACACGACATAAAACCCTAAACACTAAAATACGATCGGTTCTTGCTTTGTGCCTAGAACAAGAACATCACTTGGTTTTATCCCATAGAGATATTCGTGTAACCCAGGCATAGGGTTGAATAGTTTCTATTGGAAAGTGATACCGCGACTTCAAGTGAATATCCGGTACTCTTGATTGATTATCTTTACTCTGTTTGGGTGCACTACAACACACACAGAAACCAACAGTTGGTTAGCTGCTAATGTAGCACCTAAAACTCAAATTCGACCCAGTGTTGGGATAGCCGCTAATTGCACAATATAAGATCCTAAAATTCGAACCGAATATTACTGATCATAATTTATTGGACCTTCTTATAATGTTGGTTAACAATACACATGCACTACTACAAAAAACGTCTTTTAGACCCCTTAATATAGACCCTCTAAGGAAAATACAGGTCTAAATGTCAAATTTTCCCTCAAAACTATTATTTAGACCGGTGTAAATAAAAGGAACCGGTCTATATAACTTTTTCATATTTAGACCGGTTCTTTTATGAAGAACCGGTCTAAAAGACCCTAATTCAGACCGGTGGTTTTTATAACAACCGGTCTATATAACAAAATTATTTAGACCGGTTACAATAATTTAAACCGGTCTAAAAGAATTTTTTTTTTGAAAAAAATGCCCAACGGCTAGAAAGACAGATCTGCTATTAATATCATCACACCAACATCAATTTTTACATTTAATTCACCCGAAAATATCAAAAATATCCTCATAATTACCAAATTCTTCCACATTAACTACAATTAAAAGGTATGAATCACTTCTTATGTATTTATATCAATAATAACTAATGTTTTTATGATTATTTATGTAATCCTTTCTATAAAAATGTTATACTTATATTAATCACTACTTGTGTGTTTATATATATAAATTTGTTATTATGCATAAATGAAATATAACATGAATATTTTTTCTATTTGTGTAGGAACGTTTATGTAAATAGGCCTTGTATGGTTACGGAAATGCGTTGTTAGGTTGATTAGCTCGTGGAAGCGAGGTATTTTCTAAATTTAAGGAAATGATTTTTTTATGCAACATTCATGTAGTATAAATTTATTGCAACTCCTATGCATTTGTTTAATTCCCGTCCGAAAATAACCTAATAGGGATTAATTTTGGATTGTCCCCATTTGAGACTGTTTTTTGAATACTTTGTCGCATTTAGGATGTGAATGAGTATTAGCATATTGAGTATAATTTAAGATGGATCGTAGTATATGGATGTATCAGATAGAACGTGCTACCATTGAATACTTGGAACATTTGTCTCATTTCCTAAAAGCTGCCGAAGATGATCGGGTGAAAAGAGGAAAATCAAAAGTTCACTGTCCTTGTAAAAATTGTTTAAATTGGAAGTGTCATACCGATTTGAAAACTGTTAAAAACCATCTTATAGAAAAAGGGTTTATGCGAAGGTATACTTGTTGGGAATTTCATGGAGAAGTCAAAGGTAAAAGTAACACGTCTGTTTCCAATTGTAATGTCGAACAAAACAACGATTCATACAATAATGATCGTTTAAATGAGATGTTACATAATTTGGAGGATAATGTTGCTGAAAAAAATCAAAATCAATTTAAACAATTGCTTGTTGACTCAGAAACACCGTTGTATGAAGGTTGTGAGGATTTTACCAAATTATCTGCTATTTATAGACTCATGAACGTTAAAGCAGTTAATGGTTGGAGTGACACGGGTTTCACAAGTCTACTAGAAGCGTTACATGAAATGTTCCCAAAAGCCAAGTTGCCTGTTTCAACATACCAAGCAAAAAAATTGATGTGCCCGATGGGAATGGAAATCGAAAAAATAGATGCATGTCCAAATGATTGTATGTTGTATAAAGATAAGGACAAGGACCTACATGCATGTCGGATTTGTGGTAAATCAAGGTACAAACGAAAAAAAGACACGCCACTTAACCCCGACGTGACCAAGAATGGACCACCTGCTAAATTATTGTGGTATTTTCCTATTAAACCAAGATTGGAACGATTATTTTCAAATGAAAAGGATGCAAAATTGTTACGTTGGCATGCCGAAGAGCGTAAGAGAGATGGAAAAATGAGACATGTAGCTGATTCCCTTCAATGGAGGAACATCGATAATGAGTTTAAAGAGGAATTTGGATATGAGATTAGAAATATACGCTTTGGACTTAGTTCAGATGGAATTAATCCTTTCGGAAACATGAGTAGTCGTCATAGCACTTGGCCGGTTCTTTTATGCATATACAATCTCCCACCATGGCTATGTATGAAAAGAAAATACATCATGATGTCATTGCTAATACAAGGTCCTAAACAACCTGGCAACGATATTGACATTTATTTAAAGCCGTTAATTGATGACATGAAAGACCTATGGAGTAAGGGCATAAAAGTGTATGATGCGTACAAGAAAGAGAATTTCCAATTGCGAGCCATGATTTTTTGCACTATTAGTGATTTTCCTGCTTATGAAAATTTGTCGGGATACAAAACGAAAGGGAAAATGGCATGTCCTGTGTGTCAAGATCATACTCACTCAATTTGGTTGTCTAATTGTAAGAAAACAGTGTATATGGGACATCGAAGATCACTTCCAGTGAGTCACCAATACCGTAAAAAGAGAAAGTTGTTTGATAATAACGTTGAAGATAATAAGCTACCACGACCATTAAATGGACAGGCTACATTCTCCCAAGTGGAAGATATACATGTTGTGTTTGGGAAAGGGAAAGAAGGCACTTCAACTTCAAAGGAGAGTATTTGGAAAAAGAAGTCTATATTTTGGGAATTACCGTACTGGGATCGTTTGCAAGTTCGACATTGCCTTGATGTCATGCATATTGAGAAGAACGTGTGTGAAAGCTTGATAGGATTATTATTGAACATTCCTGGGAAGACAAAAGATGGGGTTAAGGTTCGAAAGGACATGGAAGCCATGCAAATCAGACCAGAGCTTGCTCCTATAGAGATTGCTGGGAAGACTAGTACATATCTGCCACCAGCTTGTTATACCATGTCTAAGGCCGAGAAAACCAAATTTTGTCAATGTTTGAGTGGAGTTAAGGTTCCATCTGGGTATTCGGCTAACATAAAAAAGTTGGTGTCAATGCAAGACTTGAAGTTGTTTGGTATGAAGTCTCATGATTGTCATGTCTTGATGACGCAGATGATTCCCATCGCAATTCGTGGAATACTACCAAATCGCATCCGACACACAATAACACAATTGTGTTTATTTTTTAACATGATTCATTCGAAGGTGATTGATCCCGAATTGTTAGATCAATGGCAGCGTGATATTATCTTAACTCTTTGCCAGCTGGAGATGTTCTTTCCACCTTCCTTCTTTGATGTCATGGTTCATTTGGTATCTCATATTGTTGGAGAAATTAAGACTTGTCGGCCTGTTTTCCTGCGATACATGTATCCATTTGAGAGATACATGGGAATCTTAAAAGGTTATGTTAGGAACCGATCTCGACCAGAGGGTAGTATTATTGAAGGATATGCTACTGAGGAGGTGATTGAATATTATACAGACTATTTGAATGGTGTGAAAAAAGTTGGCATTCCACAAAGTCTACATGAGGGTAGGCTTCAGGGGGAAGGTACACTCGGCCGCCAAGAAGTCTCGCCGAATCTAGATGATTTACGTGAGGCACATTTCACAGTCCTACAACACATGACATGTATTGCACCATACATATACGAGCACAAGTCACTTTTGAAACATCAAAACAGTCAAAAAGGTCAGGTTTGGTTGGCTAACAAGCATAACAATACATTTTCACAATGGCTCAAAGAGAAAGTAAGGAGTACACTTTCAGATGTAGACAAAGTCGTGGCAGATTTGGGATTTGGGCCAATACGGGTTGTCAAATATCAAGGGTATGTAATTAACGGATATACGTTTTACACCAAAGAACAAGATGATAAAAGTACATTACAAAATAGCGGAGTCACCTTAGTAGCATCAACGACTGAAGTATCCATGGTGAATCGTGCAGAAAGATCAAAGAACGCCAAAAGGGCTTATTATGGTGTCATTCAAGAAATATGGGAATTACATTATAATTCAACCGTTATACCCTTGTTCAAATGTAAATGGGTTGACAATGAAAAAGGTGTTGATGTTGATGAAGATGGTTTCACTACTGTCAATCTATCCACAAATGGCTATAAATCTGAACCGTTCATTCTAGCAAAATTAGCCACTCAAGTATTCTATGTTGAAGACCCAAATGACCAAAGGTTGCACATCGTCCTATATAGTAAACGACGTATAGTTGGTGTTGAAAGTGTTGTGGACGAGGATGAATATGATCAATTTGATGAGTTACCCCCATTTAGCCTTGGTATTACACCCTCAAGTGATGTTCTTGCTGATAATACTTACTTAAGATCTGACCACGATGAAGGCTTAGAAGTTTGATGAATCCTGCACATCAAAAAGGTACCAAAATATCTATTACAAAACATTAATTAATTTTCATCAACTTATTTATTATGCATTTCACTAACTATAGTGCGTCCTTTTTTATTTGCAGGCACAACATTGAAATATGCATGTTTACGCTAATATTCAAAGTTGTTTTGTAGCTTGTTTCCTGTGTTTGCAGGGTTTTATGAAGTACAAGGGTCGGAGTGTCTAGAAGTCTAAGGAGCTAAAATGATCCCGTCTATTTCTCGAAGGCTAAAGTGATCAGTTTTCCTTTGAAATTTGTATCTCTCAAATAGTTAGTTAGGGTTTGTAAACGCAATATTATCTTCTTTCGTGTAATTGTAAAGACTCTTATGCTATGAACAAAGGGGTGGTTGGTTGTGTTCATAGGTAATAAATTATGTTTTCTAAAGTGTTCGTGATTGGTTTTATAAAAGCTTATACAACATGCCACAATATTAAAAATTAAGACATATAATATATAAAGTTATTGGTACATATCAATTAAATACACATTATTTTCTTTTCTCCAATTAATCGGTTTGTTAGTGTTATTTTGTTGGCGCTTAAACTTAATCACATGGTACCCGCCACTCCTACGCGCGGTTATCTATCTATTGTTTTACTAGTAATAATATCCTTATCAAATTTTTATTAAGTTTGGTCAAACTATCAAGCGGGAAACGAAAATATTTTCGCCCCCAATTCCAAACTAAAATTTTCATATTCCCTCTCAGATCTCACAAAACCCAGCAAAACCTAACACCAAAGCAATGAGGGAAGATTACAGAAAAGAAAGAAGCAAAGTAGCTGTGAATCGACGACCGCTGTGTACCAAGAAAAAGAAAAACTAAAAGATATAAAGGTACATTTTTTCTTGCTGGTGTCAATTTTTTTCTTGTATGTACTTTACTGATGTAGATGTATGCCCATGCTATCTTTCTTGAAAAAGTTTGGATATATAGTTGCACTCGCTATTAATTAGTTTTTTCGGCAATCTCTCTTTGAACAAGATGTGTTTGCAGAAAGGGTTTTAACATCACTGGAAAATGCTTAATTTTTCACATCTGATGGCTTGGTAGAAGACAAAACGCTTATAAGTATCAGGATGAGTTTTTAGTTGATATAGATATCAGGTTGTGATAAGCAATCTCTAACACCCTCCAAAAACTTGAATTCTGTTTTAGTCTTTATTGAAGTGAATAAATCATCTTGCTGGTACAATTATCGCCCTGAGGTTTATTTTTATGACATAATACATGATGCATCTGTATGTATTGTAGGAGCCCAAACCGTGTGCCCTGTTTTCACCTTACACAGAGGATACGATTCCGATAGCACGTGGGATGGTTTATCCGATTGGTGATGGTACCATACATGGAGAACCACTTGTACCCTTTTACATGAAGGTGTCAGTAGATACTTTTGTTCCAGCCTTTGGAGATACTAAGCTTCCAATATTGTCGAAAGCGGATGACACCGTTACTATGTTAGAACAATCAGTTGGGAGCTTTTTTCAATGGCCACGTTGCAGAATTTCTCGCATTTTGGTATAGTAAACTCAAACCATATATTATTTTGTGATACTTGTATTTGTACCTACTTAGGCTAATTAGTTACTTATTAACAGGAGAACACCCCGACTTCGAAAGATAAAGCTTCACAGAGAAAAGCAGCAACGTTGGAGCCCACATTGGACGCACCCAATCCTGTAAATACTAAACTTTCTAGTATTATATGAATAAATTTTTGAAAATATTATATAAAATCGAAGATCTAACGGTGTATGTGCAGGTGGCTCGAGAAACAACACCGTTGCTGCCGGCCGTACAAACACCAACGTTATTGGAGACCCAACAAACCGAAGCATCATCGGTAGTGGAGGATGCTAGGAAAGCTAAAAAAGAGCTGGAGAAAAAACTTGATAACTTTGAACATATCGTTTTTAGGAAACAACCCTGTGTGCGAGAAGCGTATGTTCGTTGGACAAACCGTGATGATTATACGGCTGACCACAACCTTGAAGTTCCTGGCGGGATGATTGCTGGGCATGAAGATACATTTCATGTTCCAATTTCTACCGAAGACATAATGAAGTTATGGAATTTAGATGGGCTCAACAGTAGCATTTTATTATATTTCGAGTGGTAAGTACATTAACACTCTTGTGCACATTTTTCATGTTAAATCACATTTTCTTATCTGTACAAATATCTTGTACTTTTTCAGGGGGCTATGCAAAATGTTGCAGTCAAGAAATGACAACCGATGTGGGTTTTTGAACCCTTATTCGATTGAAGGGAGCTTATGTCTTCAACCGGGTTCGGCTGTTAAAGATTACTTGGCACACGCATTAAGCGTCTCTAACTCCGATTTTATGCTAGCCCCTTATGCTCAAGAGTACGATATACTTCTTACTAAAGCTTTACATAAACGGCTTATGTGTTTATTATCTTTACTAACGTGTTAATGTATTTACACTTTACTAGGGACCATTGGGTGTTGTTTGTTATATGCCCGAAACAACGCACGGGGTACATCCTGGATTCAAAAAATAAGAAGCAAACAAAGACAGAGCGCACTTACTGGTTAACAAGACATTTGCAAGAGTAATTTTTTTTTTTTCCAAAACTTTCATAGGATTTCTATTTGTTTTTACAACATTAACACATGGCTTATCTAATTTTCAGTGCTGTTGGTAGCTACACATGGACAATGGCTAAGGTAACTTATAACTTTAAATATATAAATACCACACAGAAAAAATGGATTAGTGTTAGAGTTAGTTGATTTAGGAAGCCACATAGGTGGTACTTGTGGTTCTTGGTCATGGTTCTCAGTCCACTACTAAGCATTGGCTGTTTGGTGACTTCAACTTTGTAGAATTTTTGTCTTTTGATATGGCGTATGCATCATTAGCTATATATGTTGAAACTATTCCCTTTTGACCAAATGCCAAATGCCCCTTTTGACAGCACACAAACCATATGCATATTGCATAATAGTTTACAATTGGTTGTGATTTGCTTTTAAACCATTTGTTTACGTGTGGTTTTCTAAATTGCTTATTCTCACCGTGTTAAATTGTAGAGCAATCAACAACAAAGAGACTCGAATGCCGGTTATTATGTCATGTGATGGATGTATGATTTTGTGAATTTTCATCAGCTTCACTTCCCTACAACAGTACGTATCCATTAGCTCTTTTTGTGACTTAATCTCTTTCTATAATATTCATGTATTTTTATACCTTTTAAATATAGATCCCATGGATGTATCGACGTCAGCTTGTTGAAAAAGAAATCGATCAAACCGTGGAGCAGTGGCATACCATGTGTCCTATTTGATTATGGATGAAGCAATTGTTCTTGTAATTGGATTAATGCTTATTAGATAAATATTATCAGCTCTCGTATGCTTTTGATAGTTTAGAGGCTGTTGGGATTGTTCTTTTGTTTAAACGATGTTTAGAATTCCGTTTAATTTAGACGAAGTATGTATTTCTATTTAAATTAGACTATGTATGGATTTCAGTTTAAATTAGCAGCTTAGTGGATTTTGCTTCTTAAAGTATTGGGTTACAGGCTTTGCTTAGTAAGTGCTTATTGCTGGGAACAAAACTGCTTTTTCCAGTTTTTTTTCTTCCCATAATCAATATTTAGACCGGTGGCAATGAACCCAACCGGTTTAAATAGCATGCCTTTTAGACCCCCTGGATATGTCTTTTAGACCGGTTTGTAACCGGTTTAAATGATAAGTTTTTTAGACCGGTGATACCACCGGTCTATATGCGAAATACTCTTTTGGACCCCCCCTCATTTAAACCCGTGGAGTAACCGGTCTAAAAGTTGTTTTCCACCGGTCTAAAAGAGGTTTTTTGTAGTAGTGATGGGAGTAATAAAAAAGATCATATACTGTAACTAATTATACGACCATTATTATGTACTCTATCAAAGATAATTTTCTTGTTAAATTCTATCTATTCTTACATCTAGTCGATAAACTAAAATACCATATAGGATTTGGCTTTATCATTATGTGAAGCCAAAATCTAAAAAATCCAATTAAACAGCCATAAGTGGAACTAATATGAGTGGATTATTGGCAATCAACAATCTAAATCATGAGAGTGAGAATGATTGAATCCACAGCGAACACATATTGGGAAATGTTTGGCTTTCAGAACTCAGAAGTGTACGTTAAGTTATTCTAAACAGTTTAGGGTATTTCTTTATTCAATGGGCACCGAATTGGCCCAACAAAAACATATCAAGCCAGCCCATAATAAACACCATCTTACTCAAATAATAAAATTAAAAAAAAAAAAAAAATCCCTAAAACATACCAGATCCTATCTTGGGAGGCAAAATATGCATTGTTGTTTTAAAAGAAAATGATTTGATTAAATCCTTTTTGTTAAGTATGAAGATCGTAAATCCTTATAGCATATATATAAGTGTAGTCTATCAACTAGTATAAACTTGCATGTTTGATACAAAAGGAAAGACAATATATTTAGAAAAGATTTTCACTAGATCTTAATTGAGTCATTCTTATAAATACCATAACATTCACAAACACATACATTATAAACCCTAGAACGAAACATAGGAGAATCGAAGCATTTATTTTGGTTTCGGGTTGTAGTTTCAGTCGCAAGTAAGGTAATACTCTCATGCATGTAGTTTGAACTTAATTGTGCTGTTGAATCACATAATATGTTAAGAAAAACATATGCAGTTAGCATCTTGTGTATGCATGATAATTATAGTTTGGCTGTTGGCTTTGTGCAGTGAAAGTTACAAATTTACTTTCGTAATGGTTTGTAAAGATGTAATCACAAAATTAGTTATCCACTAAATTTCGGATTATAATTTTGGTCAAAGGGCTTCGTAGCCTAGCTGTACCATGAGATAGTCAACCAAGTTTTGGGTTCAAACAAGTCTTGTGTTCATATTGTAATTTACAAACAAGGTCGTTGTTAATATATAAAAGTCTTGTGTTCATATTGTAATTTACATTTTGTATAGGTAGCTTTATGTAAATGTTGTGTCTATATAATGTTCCTTGTAAACCAAGTTTTGGGTTCAAGTTTAATGATTTACGTGTTGAATAATTTGCCTCTCTAAAAAGCACTTTTTAACTTCCAGGAAATTACAGACAAGGTCGTTGTCATTATTCTGCTATTCGTATGTTTCCAAAAAATTACTTAATATGATACCGTAAAAGGTTTTGATGATAAGTTTGCCCAAAGATATGGTTTCTAAACGATTGATCAGCCTAACTTATATTAAACTTTGTTGAAGAAGCAGCAGGAGAGCGTGACTTGGGATAGTTGGCTACTTAGTTAACAAAGATTTGTCAACCAAATTAGAGTTACTTGTTATATTAATAAAGGTTATAGTGTGCTGATTGTTTAATTAATATTTGAACAAGTCTATAAACTAAATTGATGGTGATTTACTTGTTAAGAGCATAGTCACATGGAACGGGGATCGTTCCGGTATGCGATCGAGGATCGGGGTTGAGGTTCGCTAGGTGCCTAAAATTCGGTTCGATAGTGGGTAGGTTCATTCGGGATCGCTCCGGTACGATGTACCTATTAAATAATATATTCCTAATGATTATAAAAGAAATCCTAACATGCAAAAAAAAAAAAAAAAAAAAAAAAAAAAAAAAAAAAAAAAAAAAAAGTTTGATACTTATGAAATAACCATGACTAAAGTTTCTGTATTTAAGTTAATAAAGAAAAAGTAACAATTTCATGATTGAGAAGGAGTGAGATTCGGATCGTTAATTTCCCCGTTCCCGACTGAATCGTATCCAAATTGGGAACGCGTGAACTGGATCGCAATTAGTGGCCATTCTAGCGAATTATCTTACTATGGTTAAGAGTTCTTAAGTATTACTGTAATAGTTTATGTAATATGAAGAGTTTTTGGTGTAATGCTCATTTTTCAATGCTTCGTGAAGTACCATATTGGAGCGTTGACGATTTAAGAATTGTTTCACATATTATGATCACAACTACTGCTACGCTACGAAACATTTTTAAAGAAAAAACAGCAACTGCTACTGCTACTTTTGCCCAAACACACCCGATCAGCTTATCAAACGAAAATTAGTGTATATCTCATACAGCTATAAATATTTGCTCTATATCGAATGGGACCTATTCAACTTCAATTCGTATATGCATTAGCCTCTTAGGTTTTGTAAACAAGATCTAACGGGTGTTGAAATGAGTGACTAATGTTTTACAAACTTAATTGTTTATTAGCATGCATTATCTCATGATGTAAATAGTCGTACATGTGTTAAACACTCCGTTAATGTGTGAGTAAATATTACTCCCTCCGTCTCAAAATTATTGTCATTAAAGAGAAATCACAAAGTTTAATAAAAATTGGACCACTATAAATCTCAACCATTCAAAGAGAATATTCCCCTAATATATTCTCTAGTTGTTACTTAAAAAGAAAAGTGGACAATTATTTTGACACATCCAAAAAGGGAAATGTGGACTATAATTTTGAGACGTGGGAGTACATGAAAAGTTGAAGTTGACAACAAATGGATATCTATCTATAATACTATAAGATTAGGCCCTCTAATTTATTGTGGAGGCGTCAAGATTGCATAGAGTACAAGTTACCTAATGCTCGGAATTAAATACAGAAAATAGAGTTTCATTATGCGGAGGCTTCATACGTAAGTACCTTGATTTAATGTTCATGCTTAAGTGGTAAGTACATATGAGCTATATTTAGTGTTTCAAATGTAAATGATTGAAACCATACGAAGTGTTGCTAGCCTTTATTTTCATTTAATCATTTGCTCCTTTCATTTGCCTTCAAATAAATGTACAAACCCTTGAACCACCATCATTGAATACTATAAATAACACCATTTGGTCTTTGTTACTGATGTGTGTGTGTGTGTGTGTGAAACTTTAATTTGTGTGTAGTTTGATGATTTTTTATGAATCACATGTTTGTTGTTAGTTTATTATTGTTTGTGTGTAAATTCAGTGCAACACCAACTAACCAATTTCCTTTTGATCTCTACTTTTTGTTTCTAGGCACATGATGAGAATGAAATGGATCGCATGCTAGCAATTGATGGCATTGAACTCATTGGCATCAATAACCGTAACCTTGGTATGTACCCCATCTGTTTTTATGGCTCAAGATCTGTGAATTAACAAGCTTGCTAATTAGATAAATAGTTTTGAAATAGATATTGACATGATCATATTTTTCAGTCAATAGTTTTTCCATATTTTTTCTTATAGTGTGATAAAGTTCTTTTTGGTGTAGCTTCTCACCTATGGAATTGAATTTAGTTGGTTAATGTAAAATTTCTCCGTCCAATGAAAGTGTACTATCCATATTAATGTTACGTGCAATGGTTCATGTAGAAATATTGACTTGATTAACGCAAGGGGGTATACGTGCAAAGGTGATGCGTGGTTTTGCAACCTTACAACAGGTTTTACCTCTCGAGGGATCTCAAGAGGCTTACAACCCCACCAGGCAGTGTACCTGACCGATGTAGTATAGTGTAGTGGTAAGTACGGGGGATTGATCGTTCTCCACAGGGAATAGTGTTCGTTAGGTATGAAAGGCTACTCTAATAGGTCTAAGGGTGAGAGAAGATTCTTTTTATGTTTTTATATTTTTTTATGAAAGCAAGTAAAATCTCGGGTTTGAAAGAGTGGGCGGAATTAGTTGCTAGTCAACTAACCCAAATTACTACGAATGCAAATAAAATAAAATAACAGAAAATGAAAATGTTGGTGAAAACTTATGTGGAGGGAAATGTGTTTACTTAGATTTCCTTACTCCCTAACTATCTTTTACCAGTTGATTAGTGTGTATTAGTTGCGTGGATGACGGGTGTATTCCTTAATACCATTCGTGGGGTGGCGTACGTACTTCCCCAACTCTACAAGCTCCTACTTCACTCCTATGTCGAGCCGGCTAGGAAGCTCCTAATATGGGATCACTAGAATTCGCCTGTGCATTAAATACAACCATAAAAACCTTTAGTACGCATTGGTTCATGTTTCTTAAGACGTTCAAGCAAGTTACCGAATAGGAAGTTAGCCAGTTTTCTTAAGCCTAACATAGATGAACAATCATCCAATACAACTAACAACACACTAATAACCAATAATCAATAGCTAGGTTTCATTAGATCTAAGCAAACACACGATAAATCTAGCCTAACATGTTAAACAAAAGACAAGAATAAGATAGAATCAAACAACACATAGACATATTGAATGATTAATTGATAACTTATCTTCAATGTAACATGGAAGATCTCAAGGCAAAAAGCCTTGAAAGAGCTGCCAAATTCGTCCTAGGGTTTTCACACACAAAGTTCCCCAATAAGTTCCACACTAATGACAAAGAATTGCAAAACTATATATAGATTTTTACATCTGACGGCGTCACGTTATGGAGTGTGACGCCGTCACCTCGCCGCTTTTAGGGTTCTCGGATGACCTTCTTGACGCCGTCCCTCTTTAGCTCTCCAAAATCCGTTCTGGCCTATCAAGGCTTGACGCCCTTAGACTATGAACGTGACGCCGTCCCTCTTTGAATTATAACGTGACGACCTTGATTAAATTAAAGGGTGACGCCGTCAGAATTTCCATGCAATTTCTCTGGCTTATCATGAGTAAATTTCACATCCACCACTTTTGCCAAGCCATGACGCCGTCCAGGGTTAAATATGACGCCGTCAAAGGTAACTTTCAGCCGATTTTTGAGACTTTGCCGTTTTCTTCACTTTAATGCTCCAAAAACGTCCAAAATGCCTCCTTTTCCAGATTTCTCCTCAAAAGTACCTAAAATGACAAAAGGAACGATTTAGGGCAATATTTGATCAAATAAATACGATTTAGGGCTTAAATGACCCCTTAAAAGCGGTACACTTTTCGCTTCATCGCAAGGGGGTATATGTGCAAAGGTAAGCAAATGGTTAACTTGCTTGCATGTGAAGTCGGTTGATAGTCCAGCTTTGAAGTTTATGGAAGACAAATGGATGTGTTGTTGCCTGAGAAGGAACCGAGGGTTAGATCTGCTAACCTATTTTAAAATTTTGGGTTGGTTAGTAGTTTATTAATGTTATTCTTGCAGGTATTGATAAGTGGTTAGTGACGCTAACGGGGTATATCAAGATGTTGATAACAAAACAAAGTGGAAGATGGAGACGGAGTGGATAATATCTCCACATTTATGAAAGAACTGTCAAAAAATTAGGCATGCAAGATAATGAAAATCATATGTAAACAAGGTTTATAATTAGTGTGACAAAGCTTTGATGAATATTAATGGTGGCTTGAATCTTGCTTTTATTTTATTTTTCCTTCTACTTAAGCAGTTTAAGAGGTTGCAATGTATCCACCCCATGACATTAGAAATAATACAAAATCAAAGTTGAATTGATGGAAAGTATAACTAGACAAAATTAATATTTTGAGAATTTATTTTAATCTACGTTATTTTATAGGGATTTGAGGGTCTCTTTACCAATGGTTACTATATGGTATTAATTGAAGTTCACAAATTATTTGTTTTAATTTTGATCTTACAAATATGTATAAAATTTGATGTTGTTATTAATGAAAAGATGAGTTTTGGAATGTTTGTAGGGACATGAAAGTGAGAATGTGTCGTAATTAGTGGGAGGGGGTAATCTTAGGCTCCATTTTTTGTATCGAATTCATTTTAATGTGGAGTAATCAAGATACTCAAGATGGAGTCCCATTGCATATAGTACAAGATAGCTAATACTCGAAATTCAATGCAACCTCATAATAACTATACAATCATGAAAGGAGATGAAGTGCAAGGGTTGCCCGAATTGATCACATGGCATTTAGTATAGAATTAAAGTCGGCTAGATGAAGTGCAAGGGTTGCGAAAGGTTGCAAGAATAATTAATGATATAACCTAATTCATGCCTATATAAACCGGCCAAAATCACATTTAGTATGTACAGATTCACACATCTTTTAGATCTTTGATTGTTGGTAGCGGTATGTAAATTCTCTTTTGCAACATTTAGGACATGATTCACACATCTTTTAGATCTTTGTAATTAACCCGGCCTTCTTTTTTTCTTAATTTAGTTATCATACGCAGGTACCATGCAACTCACACAAGATAATGCATGCTCAGATAAATGGAACCAAAGACTGGGATACCAACTATTTTCTTTGTTTCATACATATTTAGGTGATCGTTATAGATAAGCATATATATAGATATATGTATTATGTTAATGCATTTTCATATACAAGTAATTTATGTGCGTTTTCTATTGATGTAGCTCACATGTCGAATTGATTCAAGAAAATGTACACGAGCATGTATGTAAAGCAACATTTAAATGGTTAAATGATACTTTTTAGTGTGATTAGTTTATGTAAGTAGTTGCTTTCGAATGCTCTTTGAGAAATATTAGAATGAATTTATTGTGTGCAATTGAATTATTATTGAAAAGAAGAAGGTTCGCGCATCGCAAAGTGTTTTCTTTTTCTATATGTAGAATCATTAGTAAGAAACCAATATTGACGCCCATTAAATGAGTTTGCCATAATAGCAAAATACAACATATTAAAAATATCACATTGAGTAACGAATAGAAAGGAAAAAATACATAATTTTGACTTAAAGCCATTTGTAAATTATAATATCAAATAAAAAAGTTGAGTTTTAAACATAAGCAAAAGTTCAAACTTTTATCGAAAAACAAAACCAGTGCATTTAATGTGAAGTATATACAACATCAAGATGGAAGTGCAAGACTTGCCGGAATTGATCACATGATATTTAGTAATTAGTAGAGAATTAAAAGTTGGTTATTGATTGAGATGAAGTTGAAAAGGTTGCAAGAATAATTGATAATTTAACCTAATGCAATATATATAGATATATGTATTATGTTAATGCATTTTCATATACAAGTAATTTATGTGTGTTTTCTATTGATGTTGCTCACATGTGTGAATTGATTCAAGAAAATGTGCACGAGCATATATGTAAAGCAACATTTAAATGGTTAAATGATATTTTTTAACGTGGTTAGTATATGTAAGCATGCAACTTGAATAATTAATATAAAAGGAAAAGTACATAATTTTTGCTCGAACCCATTTGTAAATTAAAAAAAATTAAGTTTAAGACATAATAGTGGAGTCCAAAAGGTTTTAGGAATCATTAATAGTGTATTAATTAATATTCATTTGGTTAGCTATTTGGAATTGAGTTTATTGATAAAATTTATTAATATTAGTTAGACTTCAATGTTAATTTCCAATGAAATTAGTTGTACAATAAAATGAGATGAAGCTAACTTTAGTTTTTAATCATAAACTTTATAAATAAATACTAATATGTTATAAAAATATTAAATATAAAAATCACCAAACAACTAATGGCATACTTACAACAGATGTAATACAATCATAACTTACGAACCTAATAAAAAAAATAATTAACGCAAATTACACTATAACAAATAAGAAAAAGCCAGTGTGCTTCGTATTACCATGCAAAAATCATATAATGCAAAATTATTGTTGGGTTACGTAATAGGCCAAAACAATCAAAGGAAATTACATCAAGCGTATGACAATTTAATAACGACAACCCCATTTAGAAAATATAAAGACCAAAAAACCAAAACAATATCAACCATTTTTATATTTTTAAACAACAAAATAAAAATGTTTCATACAACATACTAAACTAAAAATACAAATTCACTCGACAATACACAAAAACAATACGCGCAATTAACAATTAGATTAAAAGCCTGTGCGTAGCACGGGTTCTGCATGCCTCGTAATACATAAAGCTTAAGTACCTTAATTTAATGTGCAAGGGGGGTTGTGCACAACCATAAGTACGGTACAAACATGAATATGCATACCAAAATAACTACAAACAATTTCATGTTATCATATAAATACACAGATCAATAAATATGGGTTACAGAATACAAATTTGTTTAGTCTTCCAACGATTAATTGCAGGTATCCCAATAGTCTGCAAACTCATGTGACTCAACAGTAAATGATGACCGAATCGTTTGAACTATCCATTAAAAATCATTTTATGATCAATGCTATTTAAAGAGACTCTTCATGTCTCCATTATGAGTCAGTATATAAACTCCACCCATTGAGATGTGAGGCAAACATATCACTTTCGTTTAGTTCACACACGGGGAGTTAACCACGGACAAAATAACGAAAAAAAAAATCCGACCAATCTTTGGCCGTTATGTGTCAAAGCAGAATGAAAAAAAGATCAACAACAACAACACCATCCTAAATTACCCACCTCCAAACAAAACAACCACCTAATCCGAGACTCGAAACGAAAAAGCAAATAGAAGATCTCAGATTTGGCTTTTCATGATTAGATCTTTTAAAGATCTTAACCAAAATTCATCATAGATCTTTGTGTCATTCGAAATTTTAAAGAATCCTTCTTTGCTTCGTTTAAAGAAAACACAAAAACGAACCTTACACGAGACTGTTAACACGATCTTGGATCCGAGTCTTTGAAGTTGTTAAGGGATTATTTGTTGCTCGATTTGAACAAATAAGAACAACTGTGGTGTTGTGATTCGGTTAAGAAGGTAATAGAACAAATCAAGGAAAGTTTGATTGTGAGTTTCGGTTGTTGTATGATGACTGCGTGTTTTTGTGGGTGTAGGGTTATGAGTGAAATTAGGGAGGGAATGTGCATTTGACTGCCTATGGAGTATAACCTAAATTAGGATTAGTAATATTGGGTGTTGTGTTGGGCTGCTATCCAAATTGTTTGTGGACTGGGTATGCATAAGTTCTTAGGCCTATAATTTGATGTATTAGTTTGTTGGGCTCTACAAAATGATACATGATGTATTCAATTTTCATAACCTTTATTTTGTACTGAATATTATGTTTTATATAGCGCCGTGTATATACGTTCAACAAAGTTGCGTGCATAATGCTTTTAGCAGTCAAACATCAACTATCACGTATATTAATTTTCATGCTTTACATAAGATTACAACTTCACTTGAAACATTATTTCTTAAATAGCATACGTTGTTACTGGAAAGTGGCTCATAAATCTCCTATAATTAAACTTCATGTAATCATTTGCTTGAGGTATACGTCTAAAAGCTATGGAGGAGCACAAAGTGGCTTACATGTATCGGCAATTTTTTTGACAAATATTGATCACATCGATTGCCATGTTATCGAAACATGTTATTTACTTAAACTAAATTGCGTTTGTATTTATAAGTTATACATTGTTGTATATTTTAGCCTCCCCATCACGATAAAAACTCAGCAATTTACTCAAACATTAGCATAATATGTTTCTCTGTGATGGATGTGTGAAAATGATCTCTGTTTTATGTAGAATGTTTTGCGTGTTTGCATACTGTTATAGTGTAGTAACTAATTCATATTTAAAGCAATAAAAAGTTTCTCATGGGATTATGTAGATGGGCTAAAATTTTCGTTTTTTCAATGTTGTGGTTTAAGTCTTTGTGTGATGTACTGTGGTGTTGAATATGATTCTTTTGATTTCTTGGACGAATCCATTTTCTTTGGATGATCTTTGACTGTAAATTTACACACGTAGTTTAGCCCGGTGTTCTCCAATGCCTACAATCTTCTACATCAATTAGTTCAGGTGGTGTTTGGATAAACGTTATAAAGACGGATGTGAGGAGATCGGTTTTAGATACATTTTTATACTAGATACAATAAAACCGATTATCTAAGCGTGTGAAAATATATTACTAGGCATCTAAATATCAATTCCACTAAATAAATACAATACAACTTCTCTAAAAGGCATCTAAATACCGTCATATGCTTATACAAGCAGCCGCATCAACGTTACGAAAAAACACTTAATTAATCAACCAAAAGACCGTGCATCGCACGGGTTGTATAAAGCCTTGTAATTATTACACTTACGCATCGCTCAGATTCGTCCAAAAAATGTACACTTAATATTGATGTCTTGCTCTTTGAAGCGACAGAAACTCTTGAGTTTGTATAAGGGAAAATGGTCTGAAAAGGCATCCAACTTTCCACTTAATCCTTTTGTAAGCTACATACTTTTTTTTCCTATAGTGGGCACATACTTTCTTAATCTTTCTATTGTAGCCATAAATCTGACGTGGCATGATCTAATTAAGAGTTAATTACATAAATCGTCCATGTGGCTCTAAAAAATTACACCATTTGTCCTTGAATAAAACACATATGTTATCTCTTTCTCACTTCACACACATAAACACTCTTTTCTCTCTCTTTCTCACTTCACACTCATCGACATGTATTCAAATTAACTCGTAAACCATTAAGCTTCCAGTTTATTTCTAGTCTCTAAACCCAACACCACCACCGGCGACAGTTTACCGGAATCATATCTCCGTCAATCACCACCAATGAAACTCAAAACCAAAAACCAAACACTAGTTTTATAAAATAATGTCAATCTTTATGCAATGCCCAAACCTCAAACTCACATTTGTGTGATCCAATCACTTCTCAATTCATTTTCAAAAGGCCCAAGCACTAATTCAATCAAAACCCTTGAAACCTTATCTAAAAAGGGTTTAAGATTAGACACCAATTCATTAGCTTTAATCCTAAAAAAATGTGGGAATTATAGATTACTTAAAGAGGTCAAATGGGTTCATTTCCATATGAATTTTACGGGTCGAAAGAAACCCGAAACTTATTTAAGCAATTTTCTGATATATATGTATGCAGAATGTGGGGATTGTGTTATTGCACGTAAGGTGTTTGATAAAATGTCTGTTAGGAATGTGTATTCTTGGAATGGGATGATTAGTGGGTATGTAAAAGGTGGGATGATTCGGGCTGCGAGGGGGTTGTTTGAGAGGATGGGGGTGATGGAGAGGGACGTTGTGACGTGGAATACGATGGTTGTTGGTTACGCGTCTAGTGGGATGTGTGACGAGGCGGTGAGGTTAATTAAGGAGTTTAAGAGGGTGGGGGGTGGAGTTAATGAGTTTAGTTTTGCGGGTGTTGTGATGGTTTGTGTGAGGATGAAGGATTTGTGGCTTGCGAAAGAAGTGCATTGTCAGGTTTTTGGTGTTGGTTTTTTGTTGAATGTGGCGCTTTGTAGTGCAGTGGTTGATTGTTATGGAAATGTGGGGAGATGGGTGATGCTAGGAAGTTGTTTGATGAGATGCCGAAAAGAGATGTACTTGCTTGGACTACTATAGTTTCGGGGTATGCTAAATGGGGTGATTTGAATATGGCTAGAGAGTTGTTTGATGAGATGCCGGTAAGGAATAATGTATCGTGGAATGCTGTAATATCTGGGTATACAAGACATGGGCTCACAGGGTTAGCACAGGGACGATTGTGAATGAAAGAGGGTTCGAAGAATGAAAGAGTAGTGCGGCTAAGTTAGGAATTGTGTTATAATCTTAGTGCTGAATGATCACAGGTCACAGGTGTGTATCATGGGCTGAGTCATTGACTCAGGATGTATGGATCAGAGAACCTCAACTTCATCACCTTCACAACCATCACAAAACGACACTAGACCATTCACCACCAACAGGTAATCAGACAATGGTGCCTTTTGGTTTGTCTTTGAAACATCATGGTAGTGATCAGAGAACCTCAACTTCATCACCTTTACAACCATCACAAAACGACACTAGACCATTCACCACCAATAGGTAATCAGACAATGGTGCCTTTTTGTTTGTCTTTGAAACATCATGGTGGTAATGGGGTATGAATCAGATGGAATGCATCAGCTTAATAAAAAGGTAATGGATAAACAAGAGGGAGTGTTTGTCAAAGAAAAAAATTGGCATAGCTGAATCCAAAACCTGATATCATACCCAGAAACCAAAACGGTCTCTCGAAATCAAGTGTGAGTGTCGGGTTCAGCTTATTCTTAGAATCAGAGGTTGATGCTTATTGATGAAGCGAAAAGTGTACCGCTTTTAGGGGGTCATTTAAGCCCTAAATCGTATTTATTTGATCAAATATTGCCCTAAATCGTTCCTTTTGTCATTTTAGGTACTTTGGAGAAGAAATCTGGAAAAGGAAGCATTTTGGACGTTTTTGGAGCATAAAAGTGAAGAAAACGACAAAGTCTCAAAAGTTGCTGGAAAAGTACACTTGACGGCGTCAAGGATTGCTCCTGACGGCGTCATGGCTTGGCAAAAGAGGTGGATATAAAAAATACACGTAACGCGCCAGTGAGTTTTACAATGGAAAGTCTGACGGCGTCACCCTTTAAGATGATCAAGGCCATCACGGTTTATGTTAATGAGAGACGGCGTCAAGCACTATTCTGACGGCGTCAAGCCTTGATAAGCCAGGGAGGATTTTGGAGGATTAAAGAGGGACGGCGTCAGGAAGACCATCCGGGAACCCTAGACACGGCGAGGTGACGGCGTCAAGATCTATAACGTGACGCCGTCAGCAACTAAGTTCTATATATAGTTTTGCAATTTTTTGTCATTAGTGTGCAACTTTGTGAGGAGAAACCCTAAGACGAATTTCTGCCATTTTAAGGGTTTTTATACCCTTGGATCTCCCATGTTTCATTGAAGATAAGTAATCACTTAATCAATCAATATGTCTATGTGTTGTTTGATTATATCTTGTTCTTGTCTTTTAATTAACATGCTAGGCTAGATTTATCTTGTGTTTGCTTAGATCTAATGAAACCTAACTATTGATTATTGATTATTAGTGTGTTATTAATTGTATTGGATGATTGTTTATCGATGTTAGGCTTAAGAAAACTGGCTAACCTCCCATACGGTAACTTGCTTGAACGTCTTAAGAAACATGAACCAATGCGTACTAAGGTTTTTATGGTTGTATTTAATGCATGAGCGAATTCTAGTGATCCCATGTTAGGAGCTTCTTAGCCGGCTCGACATAGGAGTGAAGTAGGAGCTTGTAGAGTTGGGGAAGTACGTACGCCACCCCACGATTGGTATTAAGGAATACACCCGTCATCCACGCAATTAATACACACTAATCAACCGGTAAAAGATAGTTAGGGAGTAAGGAAATCTAAGTAAACACATTTCTCTCCATATAAGTTTCACAACCTTTTCATTTTCAGTTATTTTATTTTATTTGCATTTGTAGTTATTTGGGTTAGTTGACTAGCAACTAATTTCGCCCACTCCTTCAAACCCGAGATTTTACTTGCTTTTACAAAAAAAATATAAAAATACAAAAAGAATATTCCCTCACCCTTAGACCTATTAGAGTAGTTTTTCAATCCTAACGACACTATTCCCCTAGAGAACGATCAATCCCCCGGTACTTGCCACTTCACTATACTACATCGGTCAGGTACACTGCCTGGTGGGGATTGCAAGCCTCTTGAGATCCCTCGAGAGGTAAAACCTGTTGTAAGGTCGCAAAACCACGCATCACTTATGAATCAGAGGGTGAATTAAAGATCAGAGGGTTAATAACTATTGATTAGTTTAAGTTATAGCCACAAGGACGAAATGTGTAAATTATTAGAGTCAAAGGGACCTTTTATGTAATTGATTCAAAGACGAATGGTGTAATTGTTTAGAGCCATAGGGACGATTTATGTAAATTTATGTAATTAACTCTTGATTAGATCATGCCACGTCAGATTTATGGCTACAATAAGAAGATTAAGAAAGTAGGTGCCCGACCACTATAGGGAAAAAAAGTATGTAGCTTACAAAAAGATTAAGTGAAAAGTTGGATGCCTTTTTAGACCATTTTCCCTTTGTATAATAAAGAGAAAACGAAATGTAGACTACTACTAGCTTTCACGAAACCAAAATTATATTTCAGACACTCATTTTTCCATTAAAACACTCATTTCAACAATTCACTTTCCAACAAATCCAACAATTCATTACTTTATTCCCAATTTACAAATGAAAAATGCTCAAATTTTACTTAACCAGTAGTGCCCACAACGTGGTTCGATGAAATGCCACAACAAAAATTTTATAACTTTTACTCTCTTTTTTCATTTTAACCTTAAACCTTGCAAAATCCAAAACCCAAAAACCCAATTCTTGTAAATTCCTAACACAAAAACCCAATCTTTTATTCCCGATTATCATAACTAAAATTGTTCGATAAAATGAAACCCTCCTCTACCTCTTCGCAAGGAATTTGGCCGTGTCCATTCCGGGGATTTCATTGTTGTCGGGATGGTGAAGTGGGCAATAAAGGAATTTCTTATTAAATTTCTCATCTCAAGAGGTTACACCTTCATAATGATGAGCGTAAATGTGTCTTACGTAAGGCAATTTCTATGGACAATGGATTATTTATGGCATTAGAGGAATCTGTTGGTAATTTTAGTGTTATCAACAATTTTAGGTAATTGCGATTTACTAGAGACCAATAGGATTCATATCATACTCGGTTGCGAGTTGGGGAAGTGTGGAGTGCACACTCATTATGAGACGATATGTTTCTATAGTGATAAAACGCAGAGGTCAAGTGCAGGAAATGGGTCTCTTTTAGAGTATAAAAGAGTCTATTATAGACTAATACCCACCTTAGTAGGTCTGCAGGAATTGCAGGTTTGGGTCTCTTTTAGAGTATAAAAGAGTCTATTATAGACTAATACCCACCTTAGTAGGTCGGAAATGCAGGTTTGGGTCTCTTTTAGAGTATAAAAGGGTCTATTTTAGACTATTACCCACAATAATAGGTCCGCAGTAAAAAGTTATGAGAGCAGTTACCAGTTTTACCAACCAACACAATGGTTGGTATATAACCGAAAATAACTGCTATATAACTGAAAATAACTAATTTTGGTGGTGGTTATAACCACACTTCTGGTCTCATTTGCAAATAGAACATTATAAAATACTCTAAGGTTTTCTGATTGATTTTTAGTGCCTAAGATTTCAATTGCAACAATCTGTCTTATTCAATTAAGGATTTCATGAACCCAAGGCATATATGGTCGAAATACTTTAATCTGAAAGTGATTACACGATTCAGATTGATATCCAGATTATAAACCATTCACACACTATTAAATTTCCAAAAAAAGATTAAAGTATTTCCTGGTTTTAATCATGGGTGACACTGTTAAGGATATGACTGCGAAGTTTGGGAAGTTAGATAAGTTTGAGGGAAATGATTTCAGGCGCTGGCAGAAGAAGATGCACTTCTTATCAACACGTAGAAGGTTGTGTATGTGTTGAGCACCCCCATGCCTGAACTTATGGAGGATGAGATGTTGGATCACTCAAGGAGATGATGAAAGTGGGTGAATGACGATTACATCTGTCGTGGCCACATCTTAAACGATATGTCTGATGCCTTATTTGATTTGTATCAAAACGAGGCTTCGGCAAAGGAGTTATGGGACCAACTTGAATCAAAATACATGGAAGAAGATGCTTCAAGTAAGAAGTTTCTTGTCAGTAATTTTAACAATTATAAAATGGTTGATTCAAGGTCCGTGATGGAACAATATCACGAACTCCTTTGGATTCTGGCCAGTTTACACAACATGCTTTGAAAATGGATGAATCCATTTATGTGTCTAGTATCATAGACAAACTTCCACCCTCATGGAAGGATTTTAAACACAGTTTAAAACACAACAAGGATGAGTTGTCACTTGTACAACTTGTAAGCCACTTTCGCATAGAGGAATCTCTTAGGGCGGAAGAAAGTGGCAAAGGCAAGGGTAAAAAATTGTTGGTTCTTCTTCGGTGAATCTGATAGAAGATGGTAAGAACAAGAATAACAACAAAAATTCCAAGGGAAAGAAAAAGGAAGAATGATGGTAACAACGACGGATCCAACAAAAAGTCTAAATTGACTTATTGGAAGTGTGGCAAAACGGGTCACTACAAAAAGGATTATCGTGTTGGAAAGAAGAACAATGGTGGTAACACTTCTGGTTCACGACAAGGGTCTAAGGACCCTAATCAAAACATACACATAAGCATCTAGTAAAACATCATATATTTTTATAAAAGCTGGAAACAATTAAGCACGACGAAATAGTCAAAAATGCACTAACTCAACGATTAAAAGAGTACTAATACAATTAAGCGAATCTCCCTATGAATTTATGAACTAGTAAGACCTTCTTATGCTTCTGAATTCATCCTTCTGGTTGTGTCTTTGTGTGGTCACGCCTGGTCTTCTATGGTTGTGTGTGGATCCCTAAATTCGGCTGTCAAATGGGGTATTTATAGATTATGTAAACAGGGTCGATACGACGCATCATATAGTACGATACGCCGTATGTCGATAACTTCGCGTGGGGTCCAAGATTATTATATTCTGGAATATTTGTACACCGCCATATGATATGACGCATAACTGGTCTTCATATGGCGCATCTTGTCTTCTAATCTTGGGAATCTGGTGAAGTGTTAAGGTAGATACGGCGCATGTTGTTGATGTTATGCGGCGTATCATGAGCAAATCAAGTCAGATCTTCTCGTTGACCAAAGTTTCGTATACGGCGCATGCTGTTGATGTCATGCGGCGTATGCTTCAAAGTCAGGCAATGGTCTTCATATTCGTCCAAGTCTTGATGTACGGCGTATTTGTCTAGAATGATACGACGTATCTGTCTTCTGTTTAGTAGACTTTTCCCACTTGATCTATTTTGCTCCAATTTGCGTCTAAAATATCAAACTTTCACCAAATGCTTGTTTATAACTGAGAATTACAAAAGTAAGCGATTAAGTAACAATTCTCATATAAAATAAGGGATAATGGCATGAAAAGGCCCATACTTGCCACTTTTTGTCATTGTCTGTAGCAACCTTTTTTTTTTTGAATTTGGCACTAACCTTTTTAAATCGTATCATCTTGACACCAACCTTTTTAAATCGTGCTATTGTGTGTACTTTTGCCACTATTTCAGCCATGAAAATGACTATTTTACCCTTCAAAATTTAAAAAAAGTAAGGGTAAAATGGTCACAAAGTACGCACAATAGCACGATTTAAAAAGGTTGGTGTCAAGATGACACGATTTAAAAAGGTTAGTGCCAAATTCAAAAAAAAAAAAGTCGCTACAGACAATGACAAACAGTGGCAAGTATGGGCCTTTTCATGCCATTATCCCATAAAATAATGCAAAACAAGCGATATAAATAGGATAAATGATGCTATAAATATGTTGTTATTTGATGTCATCGAATATCCCCCCACTTGAACTTTACTTGTCCCCAAGTAAACTTTAAATCAAGCTTATGAAAATGTATCCTAAACATTGTCTAGGATTTTTATAGTTAAGCATTTATTCGTTTTGATTTCAATTGCACAACCAAACACCTCATGATATAGGAAGCCGAAATCACTCAAATCACTCAACTAATCTATGTGGTAACATTTAGGTAATTCGCTCAATTGCTCGGTTGTGACGAATATTCTATCATAAGCTTGGCAAGGATACACATCTCCACCACTAAAACTAAGGAGTAATGAGTCTAAAGTGGTAAATTGGGTCATGATAAGGCTTAAGGGTTAAATCGGGCTTTGTTGTTCAAACATCTCCTACACAAACTCAATAGATCACTGGCGCGAGCCCTCGATTCCTCAAACAACGGATGGTCACTGGTGTGTTTCCCGGTTTGCTGGCGCGTCATTCGATTTTTCAAAAAGAAATGATTTAGGGCAATATTCGATCATATTAATACGACTTTTGGGACTAAATGACCTCTTAAAATGGTATCAAATAAATCCTTATCAAATTGTATGCGGTTGTTCAAGCTATGAAGAAGTGGGAACATTATTTGATTCAACGAGAGTTCGTGGTATATTCGGATCATCAAGCTCTCAATTATTTTCAATCAAAGGTACTTAAATAAGATACATGCATGATGGGCGAGTTTTTTTTGAAAAAGCTTAATTATGTGATCAAGCATATATCGGGTGCAAGTAATAAAGTAGCCGATGCTTTAAGTAGAAAGACTACTTTATTGGTTACAATTAGCAACGATGTTGTGGGTTTTGAGTCAATTAAGGGGTTGTATGCGAGTGATGAAGATTTCCATAACATTTAGAAGGAGATTGAAACCAAGCAACATCGAGGTGAGTTTCTTTTACTTGATGGTTATTTGTTTAAAGGAAATTGTTTGTATATTCCTAAGACTTCACTTAGGAGTCAATTGATCAAAGGAGTGAATGCGATAGGATTGAGTGCTCATTTAGGTCGTGATAAGACTGTTGCTAGCATGGAGAACCGATTTTAGTGGCCCTAATTAAAGAAGGATGTTGGTTCTTTCATAAGAAAGTGTGTTGTATGTCAAGAAGGAAAGGGTAAAGCACAAAATACGGGTCTTTACATGCCATTTCCCGTGCCCTAGAGTCCTTGGGTTGATATTTCTATGGATTTTGTGTTCGGACTTCCTCGTACCCAATGGGGAGTCGATTCCGTGTTTGTTGTTGTTGATAGGTTTTCCAAGATGGCGCATTTTATTCCTTGTAAGAAGACTTCGGATGCGGCGCATATTGCAAGGTTGTTCTTTCAAGAAGTGGTTCGTTTGCATGGAGTTCCTAAGTCAATTACTTCAGATCGGGATAGTAAGTTTCTTGCTCATTTTCGGTTAACACTTTGGAGGCGTTTGGGTACATCTTTGAATTTAGTAGTACCGCTCATCCTCAAACGGACGGTCAAATCGAGGTGTTTAATTGGACATTGAATTGGAAAATATGATAAGGTATTTGTGTGGAGAAAAGCCTAAGCTTTTGGATGTGTCATTGGTACAAGCCGAGTTTGCTTATGATAGTGCGGTTCATAGATCAACGGGGTTTTTACCGATTGAGATTGTTTACAAGACCTCACCTAGGCAAGTGGTGGATTTAGTAGATTTGCTAGGAAAGAAGAATGTTCAAGTAAATAAGATGGTGGAAGAGGTTCAAGCTACTCACAAAGTTGTTAGAGCCAAGATTGCCGAAACTAATACAAAATACAAAGCCGCTATGGATAAGCATCGTCGTGTTAAGCTATTCAATGTAGGTAACGAAGTAATGTTGTTTCTTCAAAAAGGACATTTTCCGGTTGGTACGTATAGCAAATTACAACAAAAGAAGTATGGTCCGTATAAGATACTTCGAAAGATTAATGATAATGCATGTGTGGTAGACTTGCCAAATACTATGAGTATTTCAGAGACTTTCAATGTGTCGGATATTTATGAGTTTCACCTCGAAGACGTGATTGAAGGCGAGAACTCGAGAACGAGTTTTTCTAAAGTGTTAGGGGGGGTGATGAGGACATGATTGAGGAGTTAGCAGAAGAATATATGGAACACATAGAGCATGGAAAGAAGTCTCAACGGAAGAAAACGTAGAAGTCATTTTATCTACGGCGTAGGACCAAAGCCATACTTACGCCATAATAGTCTATTGTTTTAAGTTAATTTGTGTCAGGTGTTAGTTACGCCGTATATGAACTTTAGCATATGCGAAGTAATAAGCTACAGTAAATTTTATGTCTTTTCGTTTGTTTACTCCGTATATGGAATGTTCCATTACGCCGTATATGTGTCGCGATAGGTTTCCTTATTTTAAGTTTTCAGACAGTTCTAGACGAATTTGGTTAACTTTTTCCCCAAGTTTGGCTTCTTTATAAATATAGGGATTGAGTTATTGTTAAAGGATTCAATTATTCAATAAAATTCAATACTTTTAGTCCTTGAATCCTTTGTGATTTATTTAGACCCTTGTTTGGGTTTGTATTCGCGCTTCTGTTCTGCGTCAATACTCCGTACCTCCAAACCCATTACCAAGACCTCGAACCCGAAATAAATTTCCATCAAAAGAAACATAAAAAATCAGAGGCAAAAAATCGACACCCTATATTAGAATGAAAACATTTGAGGATCATTATATGTCCCTGTCATGTTAATAATTGGATTCATCATTGACGTAGTTGTTACTCCGTATATTATTTTATCATTGACGCAGTTAAATAAAGTACACCCTTCATCACATGTCAATAAAAACATACAAAATATGTGTTCAATCATCAATAGAGAATTACAGAGATAAAGACGTCTAATTCAATTAATGTTTAACATTTTTTTTTAATCATTATTTTTTTAGTTGAAATAATATAATAATTTAGAGAAAGGGTTTTACACTGAAACGACAGTCAAGCGGGCAACAAGCTGCGTCGGCTGGCGCTCTGATACCATGTAGGGAATATGAATTGTATATCCATTGCAACATCGAATAATACATAATATACATCAATACGGAAAGATCTAGAACCGGGCTTGAGCCCAATACACAATATACAAACTATACAGGCTATCAAATATAGGCTAACAAGCAAAACTTAGCCTTTTAAAAACTACATTCAAAGACCTTGGGGTCGTAACATTGCCATGCATAACCCTTTGGAATCTTTTGAGCAGCTCCACAGCCTCAGATGTAAGGAACCCAAAAGTATCAAATGCAAAAGGTATAAACGTGTGTTGGTTATCAAGGCACGCTTTCTCGTGTTTGGTTACTTTGCATGAAGCGGCTTTCAAAGCAGCCTGACCCACCGTAAAAGCATGATTCCCCAATCCCACAAGTGAAGAAACCCCTGTTAGATCTACACAAGCATGTTTCCCTCCTATCCATCCAAAGACCAAAATGTCAGCTGGTCTAAGTGTCGATTTTCCTTCCATCGGGTCAGTCAAGAAATTCACAGGTGCTTCTTTCTTAACTGAAATCCCAGCACGCCTGAATATGTCAAAAAGAACATCCCTAACCAAATCATGTCGGTATTTAAACCCCAGAAGCTCTCAACAATGAACTGCATGCTCTCCGAATCATTATTGGAATTAACTCACCACCATGAGTTCGTAAAAATATAAAAGGTAACATTTCAACCAAACATATATAGTAAATACTCGTATATCATCTTTACTCTTACAAAACAAGGTAAATAGAAATCTAAAACATGTAGATGAATCAAAATCACCAAAACATGATATCATATTATCATTATAGGCAAAGATTTACATCCTATCAAATATTACTTTCATATTTGTCTTGGTTACTGATGCGTGGTTTTGTAACCTTACAACAGGTTTTACCTCTCGAGGGATCTCAAGAGGCTTACAACCCCACCAGGCAGTGTACCTGACCGATGTAGTATAGTGTAGTGGTAAGTACGGGGGATTGATCGTTCTCCACAGGGAATAGTGTTCGTTAGGTGTGAAAGACTACTCTAATTAGGTCTAAGGGTTGAGGAAGATTCTTTTTATGTTTTTTATATTTTTTTATGAAAGCAAGTAAAATCTCGGGTTTGAAAGAGTGGGCGGAATTAGTTGCTAGTCAACTAACCCAAATTACTACGAATGCAATAAAATAAATAACTGAAAATAAAATGTGGTGAGAAACTTATGTGTAGAGAAATGTGTTTACTTAGATTTCCTTACTCCCTAACTATCTTTTACCGGTTAATTAGTGTGTATTAGTCGCGTGGATGACGGGTGTATTCCTTAATACCATTCGTGGGGTGGCGTACTTACTTCCCCAACTCTACAAGCTCCTACTTCACTCCTATGTCGAGCCGGCTAGGAAGCTCCTAACATGGGATCACTAGAATTCGCTTGTGCATTAAATACAACCATAAAAACCTTTAGTACGCATTTGGTTCATGTTTCTTAAGACGTTCAAGCAAGTTACCGAATAGGAAGTTAGCCAGTTTTCTTAAGCCTAACATAGATAAACAATCATCCAATACAACTAACAACACACTAATAACCAATAATTAATAGCTAGGTTTCATTAGATCTAAGCAAACACAAGATAAATTTAGCCTAACATGTTAATCAAAAGACAAGAATAAATAAAATCAAACAACACATAGACATATTGAATGATTAATTGATAACTTATCTTCAATGTAACATGGAAGATCTCAAGGCAAAAAGCCTTGAAAAAGAAGCTAAAATCGTCTTAGGGTTTTCTCCCAAAATTCCACACACTAAGCTCCCTCTAATGACAAAAAATTAGAAAACTATATATAGATTTTTGGATCTGACGGCGTCACCTTATGGAGTGTGACGCCGTCACCCTCGCCGCTTTTAGGGTTCCCGGATGACCTTCTTGACGCCGTCCCTCTTTAGCTCTTCAAAAATCCATTCTGGCTTATCAAGGCTTGACGCCGTCGAACCTTGAACGTGACGCCGTCCCCTTTTGATTTAAGCCGTGACGCCCTTGATCAAGTTAAAGCGTGACGCCGTCAGAATTCACATGCTATTTTCACTGGCTCATCATGAGTAAATTTCACGTCCAACTTTTCTTGCCAAGGCATGACGCCGTCCAGTGTAAATTGTGACGCCGTCAAAGGTAACTTTTAGCCGATTTTTGAGACTTTGCCGTTTTCTTCACTTTTATGCTCCAAAAACGTCCAAAATGCCTCCTTTTCCAGATTTCTCCTCAAAAGTACCTAAAATGACAAAAGGAACGATTTAGGGCAATATTTGATCAAATAAATACGATTTAGGGCTTAAATGACCCCTTAAAAGCGGTACACTTTTCGCTTCATCAAATACCCTTACACTTGAGATTTGCTTGTCCTCAAGCAAATGCGGTTTTATTCTAATCAAAATACAAGTTAGGGTCATTTAACGCAAACATAAAAGTAATTACAACAAATATTCGTTCCACTTTAATCATAATAAGCACGGAGATTATAAACTAGCACCTCACAAGTAGTGTTTAGATACTCACATCTCTCAAGTGTCATCAAAATAAATCTCATAAATGAAAACGGATAATATCTCTCACTACCTGTCATAGCAAATAGATTACCATAGGCTTGGGAAAGGATCGAAAACCTCCTCCACTAGGCGTAAGCACCTAAGATAAACTATCAAAGAGGGCTTTTAAATGGGTTATAACGTTAGGTGTAGGGAAAAGGAAAACACGGTTTTGTTGGATAAAGGATATTTTACTGGTGGCGAGTTAAAAATCTTGATCAATTACATGTACTATACAATGTTGCTAAGCCAAGACTAGACTCGATCTTAAGCTAGAAACGAAATAACAAAATAACAAAAACATAAAACAAACATAAAATGAAACGGGATGGTAGTCCGTATGTTTTTTTTTTTTTTTTTTTTTGACATACACTCTTGCCCTACCATCCAAAATAATACATCATAGGGGCGTTGCATTCCCCTTACACTTGAACTTTTACATAACTTTACAAATAACTAATCTAATGACTCGAATTAAGATAATTGAAAAACTTGGAGTACTTTTTAAAATATTTAGCACATATGGGGGTAATAAATGATGTTCTTCCCCATTACTCCATTACACTAGTACTTTACCCATGAGTCCCAATCGTCCCAAAACAATATGTACAAGGATATGACTCGACTTAGCAACCATGTAATCAACTAGATAATTAACTTGGGTTTAAACAAATGTTGTAACAATAATGCACTAAAAATGAGTGCATACAAGGTAGGCTAAGGCGATTTGGGTGTACATTTTAGTGGGGTGTAACAAATTCTTCCTTTAAGTAAAATGCTTAAAGGTCGAAACGAAAAGATAGGCTCTGAGGGGTGTACTAGGGGTATCGTGTACTAAAAATGAGTACAACGCAAAGGGTGTGGGAGAATTACTTGACCAATGTAGCCAATGTAATTATAACAGAAACACAGTGTAAAACAATGGGTTAATCCTAATGCCTCTTATCATGTAGTAAATCTAACTACACGAATGTATCTCACTTGTGGCCTTGGAATGGTCCTAACGCAAGTTCTAGAATCTAAGTGCTACCGGTACACACATCATAGCATAAATGCTTTTCCTACCAATTCTAGGGGCGAACCTCACATATTTGGGGGTGGAAAATTTTTTAGTGGTACGGTTTTTTGTGCTAGTCATATAACTCCTATCCGTGAGACGCTCATTAAGATCAAAGTTTCACTCCTATATGTTGTAAAAAAATTTAAATTTGGCACTAAAATTACCCTAACAAGTATTTATCTTAGTTTTATTACACATCTACTATTAAACAAACAAAAATCAAGTGCAATAGTATTCTCTAAAATCGTACTTTTACCCTCCCCTTACACTTAAGATGAACATTGTCCCCAATGTTCAAATAACAAGATGTAAAAGAAAAAAGTAAAAGAATGAAATCAAATACTCCCCTGATTCGCTCGGTGGATAATGAAATTACACGGTTAAATCTTCCTCCAAGGAGAATGTTGAAGCTCCATGACTAATGCATCGCCATAAGCTTGATTCCATAAACATCTCCTTGTCCAAAATAACCTGTTAAACCTGAGAAAACAAACACGAAAACCTGCATAACATCGGCGGGAAAAATCTATATATAAGGATATAATGCTTGTGGAATGATAACTTTGCAGATTCCTGGAGATTATAAGTTGGAGATTTTAATAAAAACTTTTTATGAAAACAAAACTTTCAAAAATTTCTGGAAATTAAATCTGACGCCGTCAGGTTATAAACCCTGACGCCGTCAGAAATGACCTGACAAAAACTTTCATTTTAAGTTTCCGGAAAATTTCTGGAAAAACCTTTACCTTACTTCCTGGAAATCCTGCAAAACATCATTATGACTCGATACAAGCATTTGACTCAAACAATTACGAATATGTATGTTAATTTATTATTATTATGATTCATGTTCATTTGTGTTCTAATAAACCGATTTAGATTTCCCTTACACTTATCTTTTGCAAAATACCTTTATATGTAGTTAAGACGAAGTTAAAAACAAAATAAAGCATTTTCACAAATTAGTTTTGAACATGAATCAATACTAATAAGAATTAAACACACATACGGAAACAAATAAAATCAAACAAACAAATAAATAAACACACAAAGCAAATAAAACAAATAAAGCTTGGGTTGCCTCCCAAGAAGCGCTTTTCTTTATTAACGAGTCTTGTAGCTAGACTCAAAGTCACGTACATTACGTGACTCCATCATTCATAATGACGTATCCCTGATAGATATGATCCTTGTTATCAGGGTGGTGGTGTCTCAATCGCTCGACATTCGCAGTTACTTCACCTCCTCCTTTGCTGGTCAAGCTTACTATCCCATCTTGGTGTAAACTTTTAATTGTGAATGGTCCGTACCACCAGGGACTTAGTTCATTGGTAGGTGCTTCTGTTTCTGAATGCCTTAGGAGCACTGAGTCTCCTTTTGTAAATTCAACGGGGTTATTGGGTTGCTCATCAGCCTCAATATAATCGTTATTTCTATCCTTACATTCTCTAATCTCATTTTCCATATAACTCTTAATCCTTGCCTCCCATGCAAGAATTTTCTCTCGAACATTACCACGGACTATACTAGTGTTAGCCTCCATCTTCTTCTGCAGAGCAACATCTCGTATATGTCGTGGGATCGTTGGGAAGTTTACTGTTTTCTTCCCCTTCTTCATTTGGATGGTGCTATTTTCGTAATTGATTTGTGCCCTAGTGGTAGCGAGAAAGGGTGCCCCAAGGATTATTGGCATATTCATATCATTTCTCTCAATGATCATGAAGTCGACCGGATACAGGAATCCGGCAACGTTGACCAACACATCTTCTGCAATTCCTAACGGATACTCATAAGAATGCTTTGCAAAGGAGAGTTTAGTATGGGTGATGGATGGCAACTCATCGGTTAACTGAACATAAACGGATAAAGGCATCAAATTTACGTCGGAACCTTGGTCAGCTATCGCATCCAGATACTTGTGTTTTCCAATGCTGCATGGTATTTCAAAGACCCCGTAGAATTTCTGCTTTTCCACTAACTTTTGTCCTATGAGGCATTCATACAATTGCCCACCGGGTAATGTGTCAGATTTATCATCCGGTTCCACCTTCTTGGACTTCTTGTTGGGTAGATGAGTACGTCGATAGTTTCTCACCCAATCGTTTATGGTCTCCTTGTTTATTTCGTGCTTCAAGTACTGCTTCACTTGTTGTGACACTGGCGGTTCAACCAATTGGCGCTCCTCAGAGGGCGCCTCCTCTCCCTTGTCGGAATCGCATTTGTAAGCATTGGTGTTTCCATTATTAAGTGGGATGAGGTCAATTTTGTTAACTTCCATAGTTATGGATTTCCCTCTTCCATCATTTTCGCCCTCTTGGACGACGGAGGTGGCCTTGACAAATTTAGTGTTAGGAACATCAGCGTCATTCCTCACCAACACTTTTTCAGGGGCTTTTGTATTTGTGTATTCTTTCAAAAGATTCATCATCTCCGCCATCTTCTCTTCCATTTCCTCCTTTTGTTTGTAGACGGCTTCCTCAAATTTTGCCAACCGTTCGGAGTGTTTTGACATGTACTCTCTCATTCGAGCTTCGAATGTTGGACTAAGTTCCTGAGGTGGTGAGTTGGGTGGAGCGTGCTTATGGAAGGGTTTAGTATTTTCCCTACGGGGTGATTCGGACAATGGTATTTGCTTAACGCTTGAGACTGAGTTAATTGTTGCTTTTTGTGGACTTAAGGGTCTCTTTTGCTTTTCCATAAGATATGCAACCCTTTTCTCAAGTTCACTAACGCTTTCCTCAGTGATTTGATTGGCTGTATCGGGCGATGAATATGTCTTGACTGCCGAGCGCACGTCGTGGGAGACTTGCCACAATTCATCATCGTCGGATGCAAGCTCATCAATGATCTCCCATGATTCCTCGGCGCTTTTGTCGCGCAATCTGCCCCCGGCGGCTCGATCGATGGCACGCTTGGTGTGGTAATCAACATGGTCATAGAAGATTTGGATTTGAAGCCATAGATTTATGCCATGGTGAGGGACTTTTTGAAGTAAGTCCTTGAATCGAATCCATGCCCCGTAGAGGGTTTCGCCTCGACGTTGTTCAAACATCAAGATATCCTTCCTTAGCTTGGTAATTCTTCCCGGTGGGAAAAACTGAGCAAGGAAACGAGTGGTGAGATCATCCCAAGAGGTAATGGATCCTGCGGGTTGACGTTCTAGCCACTGACTAGCTTGGTCCCGCAGAGAGAATTGGAAGAGACGCAATCGGGTCGTCTCTCGAGTGGCAACATCAAGGTCTATAGAATCAACGATTTTAAGAAAGTCCTTGAGGTGTTGATTAGGATCTTCAGAACGAAGTCCATGGAATGCGCATCCGCTTTGCACCAACCGGATGGTGTCGGATCGCAAGGGTGTGATATTGGCTCCTTGAGTGAGCTCAATGGTGTTTCGATAGCCATGGTGGCTAGGACGGGAATACTCTCCTAAAGTACGGGCTCTAGGAGGTGGTGGTGGTTGTTGTGGTGGTGGGTTGTGGGGGTTAAGGATATTACCATCTTCCATGATGTCGGATGGTATGGTTACGAACAAAGACACGAAGAAAATAGATAGACTAAAGAAAATCTAGAAAAATAAAATAAAAATCTCACTAGAAAGGAATCTAGTGAGTAGACCTAATAGAAATAAAAATTCAACCTAAACAATAACTACTCCCCGGCAGCGGCGCCAAAAACTTGATGCGTGGTTTTGTAACCTTACAACAGGTTTTACCTCTCGAGGGATCTCAAGAGGCTTACAACCCCACCAGGCAGTGTACCTGGCCGATGTAGTATAGTGTAGTGGTAAGTACGGGGATTGATCGTTCTCCACAGGGAATAGTGTTCGTTAGGTGTAAAAGACTACTCTAATTAGGTCTAAGGGTTGAGGAAGATTCTTTTTATGTTTATTATATTTTTTTATGAAAGCAAGTAAAATCTCGGGTTTGAAAGAGTGGGCGGAATTAGTTGCTAGTCAACTAACCCAAATTACTACGAATGCAATAAAATAAATAACTGAAAATAAAATGTGGTGAGAAACTTATGTGTAGAGAAATGTGTTTACTTAGATTTCCTTACTCCCTAACTATCTTTTACCGGTTAATTAGTGTGTATTAGTCGCGTGGATGACGGGTGTATTCCTTAATACCATTCGTGGGGTGGCGTACTTACTTCCCCAACTCTACAAGCTCCTACTTCACTCCTATGTCGAGCCGGCTAGGAAGCTCCTAACATGGGATCACTAGAATTCGCTTGTGCATTAAATACAACCATAAAAACCTTTAGTACGCATTTGGTTCATGTTTCTTAAGACGTTCAAGCAAGTTACCGAATAGGAAGTTAGCCAGTTTTCTTAAGCCTAACATAGATAAACAATCATCCAATACAACTAACAACACACTAATAACCAATAATTAATAGCTAGGTTTCATTAGATCTAAGCAAACACAAGATAAATTTAGCCTAACATGTTAATCAAAAGACAAGAATAAGATAAAATCAAACAACACATAGACATATTGAATGATTAATTGATAACTTATCTTCAATGTAACATGGAAGATCTCAAGGCAAAAAGCCTTGAAAAAGAAGCTAAAATCGTCTTAGGGTTTTCTCCCAAAATTCCACACACTAAGCTCCCTCTAATGACAAAAAATTAGAAAACTATATATAGATTTTTGGATCTGACGGCGTCACCTTATGGAGTGTGACGCCGTCACCTCGCCGCTTTTAGGGTTCCCGGATGACCTTCTTGACGCCGTCCCTCTTTAGCTCTTCAAAAATCCATTCTGGCTTATCAAGGCTTGACGCCGTCGAACCTTGAACGTGACGCCGTCCCCTTTTGATTTAAGCCGTGACGCCCTTGATCAAGTTAAAGCGTGACGCCGTCAGAATTCACATGCTATTTTCACTGGCTCATCATGAGTAAATTTCACGTCCAACTTTTCTTGCCAAGGCATGACGCCGTCCAGTGTAAATTGTGACGCCGTCAAAGGTAACTTTTAGCCGATTTTTGAGACTTTGCCGTTTTCTTCACTTTTATGCTCCAAAAACGTCCAAAATGCCTCATTTTCCAGATTTCTCCTCAAAAGTACCTAAAATGACAAAAGGAACGATTTAGGGCAATATTTGATCAAATAAATACGATTTAGGGCTTAAATGACCCCTTAAAAGCGGTACACTTTTCGCTTCATCAGTTACATGGGTTGAACATTTTACATCGTGTATATACCCTTATACCTTTCCCATTTAGCACCTAAAATATTGTTGGGATTTAAAGAACATGTTAACCATTAACACTATGAGTACGCAGCGGATAACGGATCTAGTTTAGCAATTATGATTAACACATATAATAAACAAATTAAGGTATAAGGGAAACAAGAAAACTAACCCTCGAAACAACAGAAAATGAAACTTAGTGATTAAAACAATCACCTCTAACGAATGCATACACTACACGTCAAACGAAGTACGTTAGGATGCTAGTCCTTGTTATCACCACATGCATCATAAAAAAAAATGATTGCGTAGGTCTTATAGCTGGAATTCACATATAAAATAATCATGGCAAAACTAATTAACTTTTAATATATTATTTTATGTATCTAATTAACCATTAATTTTAATTCATTAGCTTCTAGGTATTTTTTTTTTAATTAATTAATGACAAGTATTTCATGATAGTTGTCAAAACAAAAATAAAATGAATAACTAAGTTAGATTACATGCAGCCTTTTCGCGTGTTTATTAAAACGTGTAACCCATAACCACCAAACGAGTTGACTTGTGATGCCGCTGTTTAATTAATGTCTTTGTTTATGTATTTGAATCCTTATTTGCATAATTGTTACATGTTTTACACACCTAATTTCATGCAATATGGAATAATACACATTGAAATCATGACATTAATATGGTCTTAATTTACACGCCTAAATACCATGCTCAATTGTGGCCTGCTATTTGATTCGTGGAAAATTAGTTTTTAAAAAATTAAGTGACCTAAATATATTGAAACAAGTTTTTCATGAAATTAAAAACTGGATGCTATGGACACTTGGGAAGTACGACTCACCCACTAGAACAAACTATAAGGGGGGTATAAGGCGGTGCGCATAGTGACACCTAAAGGATTTCCGGTCATATGCTTTGCGCTGACCTGGTCCTCCGCTTCCTTGCGAGTTTGATTGGAGCTACTGTGAACCATGATGATCGCTACAGTGTCATTACCAAAAAGTTTTTAAATAAGTGCTACAAATTTGTTTTGCATGCTTCTTTGTACACGATTTTACCACATTTATGTGTATACCCTATGTGTAAATTTTAAGTCTATGCCAGCCAACCAAGAACACGTGCTTTTGGCTTGACCTCTTTGGTCAAACCTTAGGGCCATTCCAAACCCATGGCGAATTTTGTTCATTGGTCAAACTTTTGGCAATTTTTGCACGTTCTTGCTTGGTCGACTTATTTCGAGTATGCTTGGTCAGACCTTGGACCCGAGGCATAAGATGAGACTAAACATGCTCATGACATTATTACTTGTCTACTAATGCCTTGATCAATCTCATAAGTCTAAGAGTTTCATTTTATGCAATTAACGCTCGTCACTTACCTCTTGCCCCACTTGCTTACACATTGGTCAGACCTTTGGTAATAAGTGGGAGGTCAAGTTGGATCTTAGTCTTAATTAGTAATTAATTGGGTAGTTAATTCTATTAAGAATTTAATTATTGAAAATACTAATTATTTGAACTTTTTAATTGTAGATGACTACCTCAGTCGGAAACAATTCGGTACTCAGGAGTTTCTTTGAGAAACAAAAACTTACTGGACCTAACTTCATTGACTGGTATCGCCAGCTTCACATTATCCTGTCAGCTGAAGATAAGGAAAATTACTTGGAGCATCCTATTCCTGCTGCACCTGTTGCAACTCCTGGACACCCAGTCCCTCCTGAGGCTTTGGCAGCTCACACTGCTTGGGTCAAGGGATCAAAGGACATTGCTGCATTCATGCTTATGACCATGGACTTAGAAATCCAACGAAATCTAACTCACCTTGGTGCATATGACATGTTATAGGAGTTGAAAAGTATGTTTGCTCAACAGGCAGAACAGGAACTTCTTCAAACCGCGAGGGAATTTCACTCGTGCAAGCAAGAAGAATGTCAATCTGTAAGCTCGTATGTTCTAAATATGAAGAGCTACATTGACAACTTGGAGCGTCTCGGTCATCCCGTCACTTTGAACCTTGGAGTAAGCCTAATCTTGATTGGACTCTCTAAGGAGTATGACAGCTTTGTGCAGAACTATAATATGCACAGCATGGGGAAGACTGCGAATGAATTACATGCTATGCTTAAACAACATGAGCAGACGCTACCCAAGAAAGATGCTGCACCTTCACTTCATGCTATACGTGCAGGAAAGGTCCAGAAAAACCAAGGTAAAAAACCGTTCAAGGCTGCTAAGGGGAAACAAGGGAATGGAAAGTATAAGTTGGCTTATGCTCCTGAGCATAAACCATCTTATGCTTCCAAGCCCAAGAAACCTCCACCACCCAAGAATGATAACCCTACAAAGGACGCAACCTGTCACCAATGTGGTGAAACAGGTCATTGGAGAAGGAACTGTCTCGTGTATCTCGCCGAGTTGCTAAAAAAGAAGAAGCTATCTCAAGGAGCTAGCATTTTAGGTATTTTCACCATAGAACTCTATTCTTTTCCTAGTACATCTTGGGTTTATGACACGGGTTGTGGTCTCACATCTGTAATACTACTCAGGGTTTCAGGGGAAGTAGGAAGCTGAAGCCAGGAGCTTTAAGTCTGTACATGGGCAATGGTCAACGTGCAGGAGTTGAAGCTATTTGAAGTTATCATTTATGTCTCCCTAGTGGATTAGTAGTTGTTTTGAACAATTGTCATTATGCTCCCTCTATTAATAAAGGAATTATTTCAGTTTCACGTTTGTTTAACGATGGTTTTATTAACCGCTTTGAATTGAATAATACAATTTCAGTTTCTAGGAATAATGTTGTTTATTTTAGTGCTATCTCAAGGGATGGTATTTTTGAAATTGATATGTCTTGTTCTAAAATAAATGATAGTGCTATTTTTGCTGTTAGCAATAAAAGAGCCAATCTCACCTTGGACTCTACTCTCTTGTGGCATTGTCATCTTGGACACATTAGCAAGAAACGCATGGAGAAGTTGCAAAATGATGGACTTCTCAACTTAACTGACATCAAGTCATTTGAAAAGTGTGTTTTCCTGTATGTCTGGTAAGATGGCAAGAAAACCCTATTCACATCAAGTGGAAAGGGCTAAGGTTCTACTTGGACTAATACACACCGATGTATGTGGCCCATTTAGAACTGTGTCAAGACAAGGAGCAAGCTACTTCGTCACTTTTACTGATGACTATAGTCGGTATGGTTATGTTTACCTGCTGAAACATAAACATGAAGTGTTTGAAACATTTAAAGTGTTTCAAAAGGAAGTAGAAAACCAACTCGGGAAGACCATTAAGTCACTACGTTCTGATCGTGGAGGTGAATATATGATTCAAGAGTTTTTGGATCGTCTTAAGGAGCATGGGATTATTTCCCATCGCACTCTTGCTTATACGCCACAACATAATGGTGTGTCTGAGAGGAGAAATCGAACACTGCTAGACATGGTTTGCTCCATGATGAGTCAAACTACTCTTCCAAAGTCCTTTTGGGATTATGCCCTTGAGTCTGCTGCACGCATTCTCAACATGGTTCCAACTAAGAAGGTTGATAAGACACCATATGAGGTATGGCATGGGAAAGTGTAATACCCCAAAAATCAGATCGCAGCGGTAACAACATCTGGGGTGCTACTTAGTTTGATCATAACACAAGTAATAGAGAACGAATTTATCAATCCGTTTTAAAAGCTTTACTAATTAAACATAAGTTTTACATAATAAGAATGCGGAAAACAAGGCCCATTATTTAAATAGTTGTCTCATAGTACAAAAACTTTGGTCATGAGTGTTATGTGTACACTCAAAAAGTACGCCTATGCCCCTGCCAAGCGCTGCCTTGCTTCATCATATATCATACAATTAAACACCTGAGAAAAACAAGCTAAAGTGTCAACACAATGATTGGTGAGTTCATAGTTTTTTATAAAGCATTAAGTTGGATCAATAAGTTTACGAGTTAACATTATAATGTGCATAATGTTATACGAAAGTCCACAAGTTAACATTATAATGAGCATAATGTTATACATAAGTCTACTACGCTGCACTAAGTTTCATGTCACCGAAGCTAAGACAAGTTGGCATGAGGAGTATTCGTGTTATAATCTGCATGAGGAGTATTCATGCTATCAAAACCCGGCAAGTGTGCTAATTCTAGTCACTTGTAATTCTGACATGGTATACATCCGTTTGTCTTATCTGGACTGTTGGTTCTCCAACACGGATGGAGGTGTCACCCTCAATAGATCTATTTATATCACTCGTGCTTCCCAGCAGGGAATTAATCGGTACATATTCGTGGGCAATAATAAAGCACTTAGACTAGCAGGTAATAGTTTTAAAAACAAAGCATTGTTTTCAATGATCTATAAAAGTAAGCATGTTTCTCACCCCAAGTAGTTTAAAACAAGTATTAAAATAAAAGTGGGGCTATGACTCATGGTAAACCGTGAAAGTTTCTAAAGTATTTACAACAGTAAATAAACACAGTTTGAGCATGTTTTCTCCCCCAAAAGAGTTATTAAAACAAGTAATGAAAGAGTAGGGGACTATGACTCACCTTGAGCGTATCTGACAAAGTGGAACTATGAATTCAAGTAAGATTATGGGAACGATTATGAGAACGTCTTCAACACGAGTCCTGAATATAAGGAAAGTCTGAGTATTTGACTTACTACGAATAACGAGAGTGGAAACTAGAAATCGTATAACGATTTGATCGGTGATGTGAGTGTGATATGCTTAAAATGCCTAAACTTTAAAAATAATATTATTCATAATATTATCTTCTTTTTTTATGTCTTTAAAATCAATTATATCGTTTCCTCGAATGGGGTGAAACAAAACGATGAGTTAAATCGTTAAAAAACCTTTATATATATATATATATATATATATATATATATATATATTATATATATATATATATATATATATATATATATATATATATATATATATATATATATATATATATATATATATAACGAACGTTAAATATTAAATAAACGAAATATACAAAAATGCACGTTTCGTGATGAGAATCCGTGAAAGGAAATATGGAAATGAAGATGTTAATTACATTCTGTTGGTCCTTGTATTTTTACTGTTTTTACACTTTACACCCTAACGGCGTTAGCGTTGCACCGTTAGTCCTTAATTTCATAATAATTGCATTTACAGTCCACTACATGTCCAAAATAGTATTCTGAGCTTGGAATATTAAATAATATCAATTTCCATTCTAAACTTTCTGTTTTGGCAGTTTCAGTCCAAGGTTTACACATTTGGCAGTTTTAGTCCTTTAGGGTGAAACTAGTTTGCATTTTTAGTCCAAATGTACCAAATTTGTGGGGAAATTTTTGCCGAATTTTTCTGGATCATATTCAAGCTTATTAAAACTTGTTCCAATAGCTTATTTTCAAAAAGAGCTTATTTTTCATTAAATGGGCCTTAACGAGCTAGTTTAAAGGCCCGTTAACGTTTTGTGATCCGGGGGGTTTGAGACAAGTTGGGCTTATCCCTAGGCTCATTTTTAATGTACTAATTTCATATCAAAAGAGCTTTTGCGGCTAGCTTATATGGTGTGCTTATTTTCAGATTATTGGGCTTTTCAGTCCACTAAGGCTTTATAATTAGTTTTTAAGTCCTTGTGAGTCGATTTACTTTGGCAGTTTTTAAGGGGTTAAACGTGTTTATTATTACAAGGTGTATACATGAAACTTGTAGCTAGCTGGGTCGACAATTGAGTTGTGCAAAAATATTGGTATGATACATGTACAGATTCGAAGATATATGATCGTTTTCTAGGCTAGTTGAACAGTTTTTCTTTTTAACTAGAAAAACACTTGGCATATTTCACAACATATTACTCGGTTTGACTTAATATGGTTTTTGTGTTCGTATTGACTTGAAATGAGTTAGGACGTGACATGTTAAAATATATACGAGTTCTTAGACTTATCTTAGGTGCATGTTAACTAAATAATTCGAAATATACCGAACGTATATATGTTATAAATGAATGTACGAATGGATATAGATAGAGATCATGCATGGGTTATGAATAAACATAAGATACGAAGAAAGGATGATCACGAAGGACTTACAACACCTCTTAGGGTGGGTAGTGGTCGCGTAGGGCGGAGCTAGGCACAAGGATGATTTACAACTCTTCAAGATTTACGTATGCGTTTCTATATAGTAACCCATTTCGTTCGAGCAAGTTTACAAATGAAAGCGAGGAGAGTTTCTGGTCACTTAGGGAGTTCTAAAGGGTGATAGGAGCTGAGGAGTATGTAGAGGAGGTAAGGGTGAGAAGTGGTGAAGGAGAGAAGCATGTATACGTATATATGTACAATTCAAATTGTGTTATATTGTAAAATATTCAAAGGAATCTTACAAGGGCTATATGGCAGAGATTCTTGGAGTATTTTAATGGATTTTGTGTCCTTGGATCAAATAAAAACGTGTGGAATGAGGAGGGGATAGGATGTCGACATCCTTGTACCTCATATGTGTCGAGTTTTATTACTAACGTGTAAGATTTGGAGTTTATGTGAAACCTTGATGTCCTTAGTGTTAAACACTCTTAACCACTCGAATTTAGTCAAGCAAAGTTGTTAGGAAGGGCTAAAACACGCTTGCTTTAAAATGTTAGAGTTTCGTGAAAAACATATATGACTCGAGTTGGGTTCAAATGACCAAAAGCTTTGGCTCTTATAAACATATTAAACGTTCGTATTTTGCACTAATATTTGGCATTTCGTTTCTTTGGTAGGGGTACAATGAGATGGTATAGAAATATGTATGTGTCGTGGTTAAATATCAAAAGGAAAATGGGACGTTTGGTGTGTATTGGTTCGACTAGAAGTGAATTAAAATAAAAGAATGGGCTTTTAAAGTGGGCTGAGGAATAGTTGGCCGAGTAAAGAAAGTGGGCTGAAGTTAATGTTTCGCCCAGGTGGTGTTTAATGTATAATTAAAAGTGTAATTAACTTTCGTAATTTGCGTTAATCTCGTCCCGTTATTTGGTAATTATCGTGATAACGTTTTTGTGTTTAAATATATAATAAAGAAAATTTTAAATTTTCCCGCAAAAATGGTGATTAAAAATAATGACGGAGATTAATATATAATTAAACGTCATTAATTATAGGAAATTTTGCTGTTTGTTACAGTATCCACCCCAAAATTTTGAACTTCGTCCCGAAGTTCAGTCTGTGATAGATGTTGAGAATGTGACGTTCAGGGGTGTAGGGTTTATGGAAAGATGTTGTCGAGAGATTTCTATTAGAAAATCGAGGAAACAGGATTTAGTTAGGTTTATTCGTACTAGGTGAAATAAATTCGAATGTTTGGTCAAGTAATGAACCTAAGGGTTGTGTATAGTGAAAATATCGGTCATGAATAGTGGGAAATCAATGGCTAGTGAACAGTGTTTCAACGGTCGAGAATAGTGGATTTTAACGGTCGTGAATAGTGAATTAACGGCTAGTTTTTAGCCTATAAATACTCCGTTTAATTCCCATTCCTCCACCAACCATTTCTCTCATTCCAAATCTTCAAAATGCCGCACCTCGTCACACTTCTCGCTATCGTGTACGTCGTCATCTCTGCCATCTGCTTGGCTTATTTTCCCGACGAAGACTCCGAGCTTTTGGTCGTAGTGTTAGTGTTTGTCGTACTCCTCACGGTCTTAGCCATTGCCGTGGACAAGATGTGGGGGTAATAGTCTCGAGCTGGGGTTGTTTAAATTGTGTCCTTGTTATGTGTCGATGTAATCCTTAATAAATGTGGAATAAAATTCGTTTGTCTTTATGTTAAAGAACTAGTCTGTTGTTGTTTTTAATGGTTCATTTATATTTATCTTACAGAATAATCAGAGTGGTTCATCCGGTGGTGGCTCTCGCTATCGTGGTGTTGGTGGGGGTCTTCATCGTTATGGCGGGTCAACCTATTGAAGATTCTATGCCTTTCATTGTAATCATTGTAACATTAGTATTTTCGATGCTAATTATCTCACTATGTATTAATTTCCATGGTTTCTAATAAAATTTTCGTTTATTTGTGTTTTCCATAAGTCTTTGTGAATTCTTTGGTTTCTAATGTTATGTTTTGTCAGTTTCTTATCGTAAAAGGGGAGGGTAATAGGCGTAGGTATTTATTGTGGTTGGCCAAAAATGATGTTTATGAACAGTTTACTTTATTCCAAGATTTTACTTTTGAATGAAAATTGTTTTTAAAGAATCTGAAAAGATAACCGTTCCATTTATTACATGATTCTTCCTAAATTAGACATAGTTGGTCAGGCTATGTATAATTGGGGACCAAATGATGTGATGCTTGGTTCAGTCACAGTGGCATTTATGTTTAAAAGTTTTAGATGGTGTTCAACGTGTTGTTTCTGGTACGAACCATATTTCTGTTAATACCACAAGAAACATAGATTTAGAATTCACATAATGGTCACGTTAGAACGATTTGAGTAATGGGGGAAAAGAGTATATAAGTTCTAACAATCTTTTCATAATGTGAAATTACAACCAACTGAGAATCATAAAATTACGATGTGTCTGGGTAGTATTGTAGAATAATGATCAACTCTTGGTATGGAACTGCTAAGGAACAAACTGATTCATCTATAAAAGCTGAAGTTCAGCAACTTTCTCTTCATTCATCAAGTTTTATTCCGAAATTTGTCTTGGAAATTTCTATGGTTTATGGTTTAGTTATGGCATGTTTAAGAATATCGTAACAATTGTAGGTAACCTCAAGGTAAGTCTGGATATAATCACAGTAATCAACATAATATTAATAACTTGATTGATTGTTTTTGCAAAACAAACTTCACAAGGTCTTTTATTAATGCTTCATTGATTTGCGTGGAGTCATTTGTTTACCAAAGGAAGTAACAAATGGTGAGATTTTGCATGAGGTCATGAGGAGTCATTACACGCATGCATAGCATCATGACAGAAAGGATTTATTCACAATAGGGAGATATAACAAAAGGAGGTTGTTATTGATTAAAATCGGTTATAAGTTCTGAGAGTTTCAGGATTATTGGAAAATACGTCAACACTAGCCAAAAACTATTTGGTTTAGTGGGTGCAGCAACGATACATATGAACTTAAGATCAGTTAAGTCCTTGACGTAGGCGCTTAACTTCTGCCTCAAGTTCTAGTTGTGCAGTTTTCATGTTTGAGAAACGTTTCTGGGATTCCTGGCACATCCTCATCTGAGTAGCTGTTAGGGATTCGACACACGGTTAAGGTGGTTAAACCTTTTGTACTTTGTGTGTATGATATACTGAGTTTATATGATTAAGAATGCGGAATCTACTTAATCACACTTAGAAGGTTATTTTTGTTATAGAAATGGAACAGTTGTGTTTGTTATATGACAATGAACAATGAAAGATTATCACCAAACGATTCAATATTATTAAGATAATAATACGAGTGATCTTGAGTTATCAATAGGGTTACAACCTTGAATCTTAAGTTTTTCTTACTTGTGATATTTTTGTGTTTGTTCTTGAGATATATATTTTTCACTATAAGTTTAACACACTTGAACACACATATCTCTAGTCTAAGATCTTTCTTTTATATTACAAGAAAGATCTTTTACAATATTGTTAAGTCTAGTCAAACTACTTGCTAACTTATCTTGAGTGTGTCAGTACATAAGATACAACATGTATCTGAGTACACAACTTGTTATTGATCACTTTGCTAAAAGATATTATCTACCGTATATCCTTGACTTTAGTACACAAATATCTTTTCAATACTTATCCAACCAGCAGTTGTATATGTGACAATTATCCACTCAGTAGTATCAACTAGCAGTACCTTCTTTATACTACCAGTTAGAACGGTTAGTTATAACTTGAACAGTCCTAAGAATATACACCAACAGTTGGAACTGTTAGAGTATTCTTCTCAGCAGTACTAAAATATACACTAGCAGTTGGAACTGTTAGAGTATTCTTCTCAGCAGTACTAACCTTCAATACTTGTAATTCTTGATACTTAATCTTCAGAACATTTAATTCCCAACAATCCTCCCCTAAACATGTGAATCCATTTCAACATGTTTCTGAATTAAATTATGGATTGTGAAGATCTTTCAAACACTTCATAGTCAGACCCTTGATCTGAACTTTCTTCTGTTCTGTGAGATTGAATATCTTTCTCAGTAGCTCATCTGCTTTATGATCTTTGACTTCAACAATATCAATACACAAATCTTTAGGCTTCAAACATTGACCTAAAAGATGGTGCAATTTTCTTGGATGGAGGAATTGTAAGAGGCAATGGTGCTGTGTATCTTGGATGATTGTTTCAACAAGTGAAATCATCTATCAGCATGCCTTTGCAAGTGATGAACAAACGTAGTGAACTGAAATTGAAACTGAAAGCTTTCTTCGTTTGACCTAGATAGAACTTTCTCCTTTGGAATGCTTCATCCCTTCTGAATATATATAATACTCCAGAATCAGCTCTATTCTTGTCATTTTCAACTTCCTCATCATCTTGTATGCTCTTGTCTTTTCCTCCCTTTCATTGGTTAATCTTCCAACTTTATTTCCTCCCCTGAGATGTTTCCTCCCCTGAGATGCAAATAACATTTTATCCTCCCCTGTTTGGAAGATCTCTCACCATCATCCCATCATTATCTGATCTACCAATGTGAACTTGTTTTCAGACAATGTTGTACATGAAGCCATCAATTCCTTAAGAGTTTAAGTTGCTGCCCTCATCACTTCTAGGTGTGTTAACTCCTATGAGAGGTGATTCATTGTACATTTGACTCATGGTCCATCATGTGATGGTTTTTGTGAGTCCCTTTTAAAATCCTTTTTAAGAAACTTTTGCCTTAGCAGTATGTACTTGATTTTATTATGAAAAACCATATTGCTTTCAACCATTTTGAAGGGATTAAGTGTATAACAGATACTTAATCAAAATTTCGGTTTAATGCAACCTCTGGATGTGTGAGAACCAATGTTTTCAGTTATAAATAACTGCCTGTGTGCAGATAAACTCATTCAAAGAGTTTTCCTGACAGGGTTTCCAGCTCATAGTAATTGTTACCTCTAACACAAGTGTTAGATTCACTTTTACTAGCTGTTCTTTCTACCAGATGTCCTTAGACTTGCTCATTATACTTTGAAAGTATAAAATGATAGAAAGTAAGTTGAGTCAGTTACTATCTGACCAACTAAGTCATTAATTCAATGTGAAATATGATAACCAGGTTTCAAGAAAGAAGTTTTAAAGAATTAATTAACTTAGGTGTAAACCTTTGTTAATGAGTTCCCAAACTCAGTCCATCATAAACCTGTTATGAAAGCAACTGGAATCACTTTTCTTCTGCTTCCATTTCACTTGAAAATTCTTTATTGCTCAAAGTTCATACCTGAAATTGTTAGTCCAAAACCAAGAAACAAAATGCATAGCATTTGTCTTATAGCAGTATTAATATATGACCAACAGTATGAACTGTTTATACAAAATATGAACTAGCAGTACAAACTGTTCTATTTAACAATATCAATTTACATAGATATCAGTACAACCTTAACATATATAAAAACCACATAGATTAGAAATTTTAAGAATTAAGCATTCCAATACTTGCTACCAAGTACTGAAACCTTCCAACATCAAAAGCTTTTGTTAGCAGATCTAAAAAGTTGAATTCTGAAGCAATTTTAAGAACTTGAATTAATCTTTTCTCATTGCAGTCTCTTATAAAGTGATGTCTAATTTTAATGTGTTTTGTTTTAGAATGTTGTACTGGATTTTTAATGATGCAAATTGTACTACTATTATCAATATGAATAACAGTGTTTAAGAAATTATACCCATAGTCAAGAAGTTGGTTTTGAAGCCATAGAACTTGACCACAGCAACTTGCAACAGCTACATATTTAGCTTCAGTTGTTGAATTAGCCACAATTGTTTGCTTCTTACACTGCCATGAGACAAGTCTACACCCAAGGAATTGACATCCTCCAGTTGTTGACTTCCTGTCCAAGCTAGCACCAGCATAATCACTATCCGAAAATGCTACCAAGTCAAAAGGTGATTCCCTTGAATACCATAGACCCAACCTAGGTTGACCCTTGCGATATCTAAAAATTCTCTTGACTGCAGTGAAATGAGAAACCTTTGGAGTTACTTGAAATCTTGCACAGGCACAAACAGAGAACATGATGTCAGGTCTAGATGATGTAAGATACATCAAGGAGCCTATCATAGATCTGTATGTGTGTACATCTACATTTTCTCCATCTAAGTCTTTAAGAAGATGTTTCTTAGAATCCATTGGTGTGCTTGCTACTTTTGAATCAGCAAATTGAAATTTTCTAAGTATCTCTGCAACATACTTGTCCTGAGAGATAAAGATTCCTTCATTTGATTGCTTAACTTGCAGACCCAAAAAGAATGTAAGTTCTCCCATAAAACTCATCTGAAACTTATTATGCATAAGTTTCTCAAACTCTAAACACATTTCTTTCCTAGTAGACCCAAAGATAATGTCATCCACATACACCTGCACTAACAGAAGATCCTTCTTGTGCTGTTTGATGAAAAGTGTCTGATCAATCTTTCCTCTTTGAAATCCATTTTCTATTAAGTAGGAAGCTAGTGTTGCATACCAAGCTCTTGGTGCCTGATGAAGGCCATAGAGAGCTTTAACTACTCTGTACACTTTGTCTGGATGTTGTGGGTCAATGAAGCCTGGGGGTTGTGAAACATACACCTCTTCTTCAATTGTTCCATGTAAAAATGCACTCTTGACATCCATTTGATAAACTGTGAAGCCTAAAAATGAAGCATAAGCTAAGAAAAGCCTAATTGCCTCAATCCTTGCTACTGGAGCATAAACCTCATCATAGTCTATTCCTTCTTGTTGTGTATACCCTTGGGCTACTAATCTAGCCTTATTCCTAATCACTATGCCCCTTTCATCCCTTTTATTCTTGAAAACCCATCTAGTGCCTATTACCTTTGCATTCTTAGGTAAATCAACTAGCACCCAAACTTTCTGAATCTTGAACTGAAGAAGCTCCTCTTGCATAGCTTCTACCCAGCTTGAATCATCTAAGGCTTTCAGAATGTTCTTTGGTTCATCTTGTGAGAGAAAACATACAAACAAGCAAGAGTTTGAAAACTCATGCTGCTTTGAAGCATAAAGGGCATCAAGAAGCCCTTGTTGGTCTGAAGACATCAGTTGTTGTCTTGTCTTCACACCTGATTGTACATCTCCTATCACATTTTCTAGGGAGTGGACCTTGTGAATTCTTGTTTGTGGAGTAGAAGGAACTTGATAATTTGATGGAAGATTATTGAAATCCTCCTCACTGTCTGAGAAATCTGCTTCAGTTGAGTCTGAAGGGCCAGCAGTTGAATGCTTTGTCTCAGCAGTACAAACTGCTTTTGAACTGCTAACTTGACTGTCTTGTTTCTCAGTTCCATCTTCCTTGCTTTCATCTTCAACACCTTCTTTAGCTTTGCCAGAAGAAGATTCATCAGTTGTTGAAGTTGATTCCACACTTGTACTTGACCATATTGGCATCCAAACATGATCTTGGTTTGACTCCTTGTTTAACCCTGCCTCATTTGTTGTTTCAACAAACTTTGAACCTGAAAATTCATTAGATTCAACAACAACAGGCACATAATTCATAGAATGGGTTAGTGCTTCAAGATCAAATAGCCATTTTGGTCCTTGACCTTCTACATTGGATTTATCTTCCAAAAACTCCACATGTAGATTTTCCTCTACAATCATAGTTCTTGTGTTGTATACTCTAAATGCTTTGCTATTAAGAGAATATCCAACAAAGAATCCTTCATCTGCTTTACCATCGAATTTTCCTAAATGGTCTAAGGTATTGAGAATTGTCACATGACATCCAAAAGGTCTAAGAAATCCTATTGCAGGAGTTCTACCTCTAAAAAGTTCATATGATGTCTTATTGTGAGGCTGTACAACTAAAACTCTATTTTGAACATAGCAAGCAGTGTTGACTGCTTCAGCCCAAAAAGTTATAGGTAGCTTAGAATCAGCTAACATAGTTCTAGCAGCTTCAATTAGTGTTCTATTCTTTCTCTCAACAACACCATTCTGTTGTGGTGTTCTAGCAACACTAAATTCTCTCCTAATACCTTTTTCTTTGCAGAAATCATCCATAACTCTATTCTTAAACTCTGTCCCATTATCACATCTAATGACTTTCACTTTCTTGTCTACTTGGTTTTCTATCTGTGTAATGAATGTCTTAAGGATGCTTGAAGTCTCATCCTTAGTAGATAGAAAGAAAACCCATGTAAATCTAGTATAGTCATCAATTATAACAAGACAATATCTCTTATGCATTATACTACTTACTGAAACAGGTCCAAATAAGTCCATATGCAGCATAAACAATGATTGATTGATAGAGTTAAAAATCTTGGGCTTACAAGTGGCTTTGTGTTGTTTGCCTTTTAGACAAGCAATGCATGTTTGATCATTTTCAAATCTTTTGTGTGGTAAACCTCTTACCAAACCATTCTTAACAATCTTATTTATGGTTTTAAAGTTAATATGACCAAGCCTTCTATGCCATTTCATTGATTCATCCAATGTGGCCTTTGCAATAAGACAAGTTAAATCCTTTTTGGGAACAATGTTCTTCATGTCAACACTGTACATATTGCCCTTTCTAGGAATTTTAAGAAGTACTTGACTTTCATCAGGCATCTTAAAATCAGGAGAAAGTACCAGACATTCAGTCTTATAGAAAAGAACATTGTTCTTTTTGTCACACATTTGTGAGACACTAAAAAGATTATAATTTAGCTCTTTTACATAGAACACATCTTCAAAATCTAAATTTCCAGTTTTAATGGTACCTTTTACCGGAAATTTTGCCACCAACACCTCCTCCAAAGGTAACATAGCCTCCATCTATTGATTGAAAATCTGAGAGATAAGACTTGTTGCCTGTCATGTGCCTTGAACATCCACTATCTGAGTATCCTTGATCCTCTTGTTTATCAGTTGAATGTTTCTGCACAGTAATAAGGAGTATTAGTTTCCTTTTGGGACCCAAGCCATTACTGACTTGGATCTGCCCCTTGCATCAATGTAATTTAATCTTTTAAGGACAGTTGATGCAACATTGGATTTAAGAATCCAACATGCTGAGGTCTTAACAGCATTTGCCCTGTTTTTCCAAGCAGCAGTATTAACTGCTTTCCTAGCAGTATTAACTGCTGGCTTTGCAGTTTTACCCTTTGGTTTCCAAACTTGTTTTTGGACCACTGCTTTTGATTGAATGGGCCTTGTAACAGTTTTTAGTGCATGTTTTGAAGTTATTTTTGCACTTTTAACTGTTGGTCTTGGGTTAACAGTCTTAAATGGTCTAGCAGTTGAAACTGCTTTTGAAACTGCTCTGGGTTTTGTTCTATTAAAATTAGAAATAGAGTGAAAGTGAGTTTGAGGAGTTTGCCTTTTGAAATTTACCCTATTGTTTTCATACCCAGATACCCATTTGTTACAGAAAGTTGCAAGATGATCAAAACTACCACATGTGTAACAAGCTTTATTATAAAAGAAAAAGTCATCACCTAATTGGTTAGACTTGAGGCCATTCCAATTTCTTTGGTTACCTCTGGGCTTGCTAGTGGATCTATATTGTTCACAATATTTAACTGGTTGCCTAACATGTTTAATGTTTGAACTAGGCTTAACAGTATCCTTTTTGATCACTTTAGGAACCCTTGTTCCTACTTTCTTAACTTTTTCAGGTTTAGACATAACCTGTTCCTCTTCATCACTATCAGTTGTGCAATCCTCAACAACTATAGCATCTCCTTTCTTAACAAAGGACACCTTGTCCTGATAAAGTAAAGTTTTATCTAAACTTTCACTTACTTTTTCTATCTTTGGACCCTCAGTAGATTTAGAACCATATTACATTATTGGTTCTTGAAACTCAGCAAAACCTGTGTGTGCTAGGTCAACACCTGGAGGTGAAGGAACACCTCTATATGGTGGAGTAACAGATTTGTATCTTAAACCAGACTTAGCTTTATCAATTAATTGAGCTTCCCAAATCTTATTCATTCCTTCTGAGGCATGAGCTAAAGCATCTATAGTTATCTTAACATTTTCAGTTTTATTATTGGCTTCAGCTAATTGTTTACTTTGACTAGTAAGTAATTCATCTCTAAATGCTATGCCTCTTTTTAGAGCATTTAAGTCATCAGTAAACCTAGATTCATTACCTTGAAAGTGTGCAATTTTTTTTTCAAGCACACCTATAGCTCTTTTATGATTACTTAAATTAGCTAAGGCAATAATTAGTTCTTCTCCCCTATTATCAGCTTTTCTTTTAAGTTCTTCATTTTCTTTAAGAGCAGAACATGATTCAGAACATTTTGTTATGGAATTTACCTCTGAATCAGAAAAGGCCATTAGAGCAGTCTCAGTGGCCACAAGAGCAGCATTTGTTGGTGCTTACTCTTCATCAGCCATGAAGCTCCAGTCATAGTTAACCCCATCTATGGCTAGCATAGCCCTTGGTTCTTCAACTGTGACTTCCTTCTTCTTCTCTTGCCTATACCATGTGCTTCTATTATCCTGCTTCCCTGGGTTTCTACATTCTTTAGCAAAGTGTCCTAACCTGTGACAGTTGAAATACTCTACTTTCTTCTTATCAAACCCAGCAGTTTCATTACCATCAATGGTAATCTGCTTACCAGTTCTCTGCCAGAACTTCTTAGCCCTCATGCTAAGCAAAGCAACCTGCCATTTGATGTCCATCTCTTCCAAATCAATATCATCCAACTGATCAAGATCTTCATGAATTAGAGGAGAGCCACTAGTTTGACTAGACATGAATACATATGATGCGTGGTTTTGCGACCTTACAACAGGTTTTACCTCTCGAGGGATCTCAAGAGGCTTGCAATCCCCACCAGGCAGTGTACCTGACCGATGTAGTATAGTGAAGTGGCAAGTACCGGGGGATTGATCGTTCTCTAGGGGAATAGTGTCGTTAGGATTGAAAAACTACTCTAATAGGTCTAAGGGTGAGGGAAGATTCTTTTTGTATTTTTATATTTTTATAAAAGCATTGGTTCATGTTTCTTAAGACGTTCAAGCAAGTTACCGTATAGGAGGTTAGCCAGTTTTCTTAAGCCTAACATCGATAAACAATCATCCAATACAATTAATAACACACTAACAACCAATAATCAATAGTTAGGTTTCATTAGATCTAAGCAAACACAAGATAAATCTAGCCTAGCATGTTAATTAAAAGACAAGAACAAGATATAATCAAACAACACATAGACATATTGAATGATTAAATGATTACTTATCTTCAATTAAACATGGGAGATCCAAGGGTATAAAACCCTTAAAAATGGCAGAAATTCGTCTTAGGGTTTCTCCTCACAAAGTTGCACACTAATGACAAAAAATTGCAAAACTATATATAGAACTTAGTGGCTGACGGCGTCACGTTATAGATCTTGACGCCGTCACCTCGCCATGTCTAGGGTTCCCGGATGGTCTTCCTGACGCCGTGATGCGTGGTTTTGTGACCTTACAACAGGTTTTACCTCTCGAGGGATCTCGAGAAGCTTGCAATCCCCACCAGGCAGTGTACCTGACCGATGTAGTATAGTGAAGTGGCAAGTACCGGGGGATTGATCGTTCAACTCAAAGAATAGTGTTCGTTAGGATTGAAATTTATCTACTAGGTCTAGAGGTGAGGGATGATTCTTTTTGTATTTTTATATTTTATGAAAAGCAAGTAAAATCTCTGGTTTGAAGGAGTGGGCGGAATTAGTTGCTAATCAACTAACCCAAAAGCTACTAATTAAACTAATGTGCAGGAAAGTAAACTAGGTTTCTACAAGGGAAGTGAAGCATGTCTACCTATGATATGTTACTCCTTGCTAGCTATCCAATTCTACCTATTGAATTGTCACACCTTGTTTTAATTGACGGGTTGTATTCCTTAATACCATTCGTGGGGTGGCGTACGTACTTCCCCAACTCTATAAGCTCCTACTTCACTCCTATGTCGAGCCGGCTAAGAAGCTCCTAACATGGGATCACTAGAATTCACTCATGCATTAAATACAACCAAATAAACCTAGTACGCATTGGTTCATGTTTCTTAAGACGTTCAAGCAAGTTACCGTATAGGAGGTTAGCCAGTTTTCTTAAGCCTAACATCGATATCACCCAATCAAACAAGAGACAATAGGAAACAAGAACTATAAGCTAAACCAATAAGATCTATTGAAGTGTCACACCTTTATTGATGACGATAGACACATACATCAACAAGGAATCAATAAGATCTAATTAATTATATACAAGTTTCACACAATCATAAGTAGACACAAGGTGAATTAGCAAAGCATGATCAATGAAGGGCAAACAACCATAATAATGAAAGACATAATTAAGTTAGAATCAGCAAACCAATATTTGATGTTTATGAGGTGATTGAAACCCTCTAAGTTGCTAGAAAAACACCTACCTAAACCCTAGAATCGGACTTAGGGTTTAGGGCTTACAAAAAGTGAAGTTGTGATGTTGTATTTATAACTGATTTTCTGTCCGCATCGATCTGACGGCGTCAGCATTCACAAGTGACGGCGTCAGCTCCCCTTTTTCACCAAATTATAGATCTTTTCGTCCTGATTCCGTGGCCTCTTGAATCACCTAAATCCGAGTTCGTATGAAGATTTTATGGCCAAAACAGTGACAGCTACTCCGCGCGTAAGTTATGATTGTCTTGATTAACTTGTGGCGGTTTCACTAAGGTTCCTTCTCGTGTAAGAATACTTTGACGCCATCACTCTATATCATCTGACGTCGTCAGGTCTATGATCCTGACACCGTCACCTTCAAAAATCCTCTGGCCCGTCTCTCTTTAACTTAACACTTGACGGCCTACATCCATTAACACGTGACGCCGTCAGACTTCCTATGTAAAACTTTCTGGCGCGTCACGTGTATAATTCCACCACTTTCATCTTCAAGTGACGGCGTCAGCATCCAAAGCCTGACGCCGTCAGGTGTAAAATCCTGACTTTCCTTGGTCTTTTTGTTTTCTTCATTCTTGAGCATAAAAACGTCCAAAAAGCTCCAAAATGCTTCATATTCCAGAAATCACGTCCCAAGTACCTAAAATGAGAAAAGAAACGATTTAGGGCAATATTTGATCATATAATCACGGATTAGGGCTTAAATGACCCCCTAAAAGCGGTACACTTTTCGCTTCATCAAATATCCCTACACTTGGGATTTGCTTGTCCTCAAGCAAATGAGCTTTTCCACCAATTGAAATACAAGTTAGGGGTCATTTAACATTAATATAAAAGTAATTACAACAAATGATCATTCCACCTTGGTCAAAATAAGCACGGAAATTATACACTAGCACCTCACAATAAGTGTTTGGATACTCTCATCCCTCGGGTGTTGTAAATTTATATATCATAAATGGAAATGGAAGAATATCGCTCACTACTTGTCATAGAAAATAGATTACCATAGGCTTGGGAAAGGATCACGCCTCTACCACTTTTGGCGTAAGCACCTAGGATAAACTATCAAAGAGGTCTTTACAAAGGGTTATAACGTTAGGTGTAGGGATAAGGAAAACACGGTTTGTTGGATAAGGATATTTTTACTGGTGGCAAGTCAATCATCTTGGTCAATTACATGTAGAATGAGGCGTTGCTAAGCCAAGACTCGACTCAACTTAAACTAATCACGAACTAATAAACATAGAACAAAACAAAACATAAATAAAAGATAGAGGCGGATGGTAGTCCGTATGCTTTTTCTTCACTTTTTTTTTTTTTTTTTTTTTTTTTTTTTTTTTTTTTTGCATACACTCTTGCCCTACCATCCAAAACAATACATCAATAGGGATTCTTTGTACCATCCCTAGACTTGAACTTTTACATACTTTACATAAAATTATTCTAATGACTCGAATCAAGATAATCGAAACATTTGGAGTACTTTAAAATATTAACGTACATATGGGGGTAATAAATGATGTTCTTCCCCATTACTCTATTACACTAGTACTTTACCCATAAGTCCCAATCGTCTCAAAACAATATGTACAAGGATATGACTCGACTTAGCAACCATGTAATCAATTAGATAATTAACTAAGGGTTTAAACAAATGTTGTCACAATAATGCACTAAAGATGAGTGCACACAAGGTAGGCTAAGGCGATTTGGGTGTACATTTAAGTGGGGTGTAAACAAATTCTTCCTTTAAGTAAAATGCTTAAAGGTCGAAACGAAAAGATAGGCTCTGAGGGGTGTACTAGGGGTATCGTGTACCAAAAATGGGTACAACACAAAGGGTGTGGGAGAATTACTTGACCAATGTAGCCAAAGTAATTATAACAAAAACACAGGTGTAAAACAATGGGTTAATCCCAATGCCTCTTATCATGTAGTCAATCCTAACTACACGAATGTAGTCTCACTAGCGGTCTCGGTATGCTACTGATGGTTTAAAATTTTAATGTCTCAAGTTCATTTTTAGCGCGGAAAGCTTAATGGAGGGTAATTTGAGATGTTAGAAAGATAGATTAGATGTGTAGTATTATTTCGTAGTTGTAAAAATCATATTTGTAATTTCCTATTTGTTGATAACAAAAAGGGGAAGAGATGTGGTGTATAGCATAGATTAAGGGGAAGACAGTATAGTTTCATTCATGGTGAGATTTAGTTATCTCAATTTCTCTACTTCGTCTAGGGAAATTCGTACAAGAAAGTGTTTGTTTTGTAATCATCAAATAGGGGAAGATTGTAAGGAATTAAATATTCCATAGATTTGATGATCACAAACAAGAAGAATGAAACATATTATATACTGAATGATAAGCAAAATACAAGGTACTGCTAGTCCAAGAGCAAGGTACTGCTAGTTCAAGAACAAGGTACTGCTAGTGTATTTTATGGTACTGATGGTCCAAAGAGCAAGGTACTGCTAGTTCAAGAACAAGGTACTGCTAGACCATGAAGGTACTGCTGATTCAAGAGCAAAGTTCTGTTCCTGCTGAGAACTCTGCTGATTAGCCAGAGCACTCTGCTGATAGTATTACAACTCTGCTGATAGTTCAAATGAAGTAACTGCTGAATCAATGAGTCACTCTGCTGCTACAGAAGATAAGAACGAAGAAGATATTATTTTGTATGAGTCATGTTTATACAAATATAATATCTAGATATTTATCAAGTCATCAAGTTGAACACTCAAGATACAAGTTGTATCTTATTGACTTGACACATGTAAAAGCAAGTGGATGACTAAAAGCTTATCAATTTGTAAATGATCTCCTTATGTTATAAAAGGAAGATCATACCCCTTAGATAAAGGAGTGGGTCACTGTGGACAGTGAGTGTGTCACTGTGAGATTAGTGATCAACCAAAGTGCTTCGTACTCTCAAATTACAACAACACAAAGTTGTGTTAAAATGTAAGAGCACATAAAGAGTGTGTGTGGGAACATCAGACGTGGGGTCTGATGAACATTGGACATGGAGTCTAATGTTGTTAGGTTTGTTTAGCCTCAAGGATCTTTGATCCCTGATTAGAGTGTAATCGTACTACCAATGATCAAGTAGTATTGGGGCTAATGAAATAACAAACGGTGAATTCCACAAAACCTTGTTATGATAGTATTGTATTCTTTGTTTGAATATTCCGCCAATATTATCATTGTTCTTTAAACGTAGAATTCCTAAATCAAAGGCTTAACAGCCTTGAGCCCATAAACGATCAGAAAACTTATAAGTAGTTAGTTCTCTTGTTCTTTAAAGTATCAACAAGTGGTATCAGAGCGGGGGGCTCTGGATTTAGGAAAAGAAAAGGTTTTAGCTAAGAAAGAAGAAAAATTCGTTTTTGCTTAATTTTTCAAAACTTTCTGCAGAGCAGTTTTGCAAAGGCTATAAATCCTTCGTTAACCGTTGGATTGGGCTAAAATTTTTGGTGAAGGTTCTTGGTATATCAAGGTAGATTCTCACCGGAGGGATCTTCAATCTGAGCCTTAGGTTGCAAGATATGCATCGTTGAATACTGCTGCAGAAACAGTTGAGGTATGGTCGAATTTTTTGTTTTCTTTCAAAGTTCACACACATAGGGGAAGAATCACACACAGAAGAGAGTTGGTTCTTAAAAGATAAAAAGGCTTGTTTATCAATTTATTATTGGTGAAAAAGGTCATTTGTTGCTTATTTGAAGTTGAGGTTGAATTTTTCAAGATTGTGTTTTATCATATCTTTGGAAGAAAAGATAACTTGTTTGTGCTTCAATAATTATGGCGATGACTTGTTAAATCTAGTTTTCATAGGTCAAGGGGAGGATGGACGAAGACCTAGTTAACTATCACTTAAAGGAGTTGCTTTGTCGCGCTCAGTGTCTCATAGGAAATGAGGATTTAGTCAAGATTCAAAGTCAGTTTTAGTACAAGATATAGGACACAAGATTGGTTTATTTTATTTCATCAACAAGTTAGTAATGGTTGGTTTTTCTTCATCAGTCATAAAAGCCTACAGAATGGAAGATTCGAATGGTTAACATATTAGTTTCAAGGGAAGCTTCAATGTTCAAGATGTTTAACCATTTATTTATTGTATATGTGCATCACCACAGGGAAAGTTATTGGTTCTTGCTACTTTTTATTAGTATTGCTACTGATGGTTTAAAATTTTAATGTCTCAAGTTCATTTTTAGCGCGGAAAGCTTAATGGAGGGTAATTTGAGATGTTAGAAAGATAGATTAGATGTGTAGTATTATTTCGTAGTTGTAAAAATCATATTTGTAATTTCCTATTTGTTGATAACAAAAAGGGGAAGAGATGTGGTGTATAGCATAGATTAAGGGGAAGACAGTATAGTTTCATTCATGGTGAGATTTAGTTATCTCAATTTCTCTACTTCGTCTAGGGAAATTCGTACAAGAAAGTGTTTGTTTTGTAATCATCAAATAGGGGAAGATTGTAAGGAATTAAATATTCCATAGATTTGATGATCACAAACAAGAAGAATGAAACATATTATATACTGAATGATAAGCAAAATACAAGGTACTGCTGGTCCAAGAGCAAGGTACTGCTAGTTCAACAAGGTACTGCTAGTGTATTTTATGGTACTGATGGTCCAAAGAGCAAGGTACTGCTAGTTCAAGAACAAGGTACTGCTAGACCATGAAGGTACTGCTGATTCAAGAGCAAAGTTCTGTTCCTGCTGAGAACTCTGCTGATTAGCCAGAGCACTCTGCTGATAGTATTACAACTCTGCTGATAGTTCAAATGAAGTAACTATTGAATCAATGAGTCACTCTGCTGCTACAGAAGATAAGAACGAAGAAGATATTATTTTGTATGAGTCATGTTTATACAAATATAATATCTAGATATTTATCAAGTCATCAAGTTGAACACTCAAGATACAAGTTGTATCTTATTGACTTGACACATGTAAAAGCAAGTGGATGACTAAAAGCTTATCAATTTGTAAATGATCTCCTTATGTTATAAAAGGAAGATCATACCCCTTAGATAAAGGAGTGGGTCACTGTGGACAGTGAGTGTGTCACTGTGAGATTAGTGATCAACCAAAGTGCTTCGTACTCTCAAATTACAACAACACAAAGTTGTGTTAAAATGTAAGAGCACTTAAAGAGTGTGTGTGGGAACATCAGACGTAGGTCTGATGAACATTGGACATGGGGTCTAATGTTGTTAGGTTTGTTTAGCCTCAAGGATCTTTGATCCCTGATTAGAGTGTAATCGTACTACCAATGATCAAGTAGTATTGGGGCTAATGAAATAACAAACGGTGAATTCCACAAAACCTTGTTATGATAGTATTGTATTCTTTGTTTGAATATTCCGCCAATATTATCATTGTTCTTTAAACATAGAATTCCTAAATCAAAGGCTTAACAGCCTATAGCTCATAAACGATCAGAAAACTTATAAGTAGTTAGTTCTCTTGTTCTTTAAAGTCATACAATTCCCTATCCATGAGACGCTTATTAAAATCAAAGTTTCACTCCTATATGTTGTAAAAAATTTTAAATTTGGTGTTAAAATTGCCCTAACCAATATTTCTCTTGGCTTTATTACACATTCACTATTAAACAAAACAAAAATCAAGCGAAGTTGTAGTTTCTAAGGCATCCTAATTTACCCTCCCTACACTTAATCCGAACATTGTCCCCAATGTTCTAGACAAAAGATGTAAAATTAAAAATAAATGAGAATGGAAGAAACTAATACTCCCTGATTCGCTCGGTATGGATGATGTGATAATATGGTTAAATCTCCCTCCAAGAGAATGAACATGATAAGCTTCACTCCAGAAATATAATCATCCTCTTGATGTGTTGCACGTACATCTTCTTATCCAATAATACTTGTAACCAACAAACACAAAAACCAAAGCATCAAACCGAACAAAGAAAAACCACAACTAGATGTATTTCCAGACTTAGAAATAAAAACAAAACAAAGCAATAAAAGGATAGGATACTTGCGGGATGACTTACAAATAGGGACTCATAAAACATGTCCACAAGTATTGACACATAAACAAGATAGAATACATGCTAATCATGAATCGTGAATTTTCCATGTTCGAATTTTGTTCTTTTTAACAAAATATAAACTTTCCTACACTTATCTTTTTTTTTTTTTGTAAAATACCTTTATATGCAATTAAGACGAGGTTAAAAACAAAATAAAGCATTTTCACAAATTATTCGAAACATGAAAATTTAACAATTATGATTAAGCATATATGACACAAACAAACAAATAAAATAAAAACATCAAACAATTAAAAACATGGGTTGCCTCCCAAGAAGCGCTTGTTTTTGTTCGAGTCACGAGCCTGACTCTGCCCTTATTTAACGGATAAAGGAGAGGTTTTCCCTACACTTAGGGTTAAGTGCGGGTGAAAGTAGCGATACACACCCTTAGGGTGGAAATATGCCACGTGAGGTGAAGGGGGTGAGTGAATGGCTTCCTTCATCCTAAAACTACCCGGATAATAAGGGTTGATGGGTGGGTCGGTTCCTCTTTTGTCTCCTAGATGTAAATCTAAGGATGGAAAGTTGTGTAAAGGTTGAGGTTCCGGTTCATCAACACTAGGAAATTCCCTAGAACTAAGAGTAAGGTCATCACTAAAAGTGTTCAAACCTATATCCTCTAGTTGTGCTTGGTCCAAGGGTTCTACCTCCATTGGGATTCCTAAAGTCACTTCTACTTCTTCCGGGTAAGTCACGGGCGGTGTGTGTGCCTCAAATGATGGTAGGACTTGTGGGGTATTTAGCGGGCTTATGTTACTTACCTCATCATTCCTTGTGTCAAGATCACCTATGTGTTCATCCTGTATTATGGTAGTGCCTAACCATGACATGCAACTAGGTGGATCAACTCTACCCTCATCCCCAAACAAACATGTTTCATGATCCTTGAAATTTGTGGTCAATTGACTTGTACTAACGTTTGTTTGGTTGTCTACTCTATAATAATATTGGGCACAATCTTCTATGGTATCCCATGCTTCTTCAGCATTTAATTCCCTAAAGTCCCTATTGGCAAAATCGTTAATGCACATTTGGTCATATCGGTCGACACGATCGTAAAAGATTTGGGTTAGGGATGCTAAATCGAAACTATGATGAGGGACTATTCGGAGTAAGTTTTTAAAACGAGTCCATGCATCATATATGGGTTCATCTCGATATTGGTTGAACATCAAGATGTCATTAGGGGCAAATGGATTTCGTGGTCGGTAGTATGGTGGGTTCGCGTACTCCATATTGGTGAACGGAAGAGTCAATGGAAAGGTTTTTACGAACAAAGACACAAAGAAAAGATAGACTACTAGAAAGCTAATAAAAAGAAAATAAAAATCTCACTAGATAGGAATCTAATGAGTAGACCAAATAAAAATAAATTTCAACCTAAGCAATAACTACTCCCCGGGCTGCGGCGCCAAAAACTTGATGCGTGGTTTTGCGACCTTACAACAGGTTTTACCTCTCGAGGGATCTGGAGAAGCTTGCAATCCCCACCAGGCAGTGTACCTGACCGATGTAGTATAGTGAAGTGGCAAGTACCGGGGGATTGATCGTTCAACTCAAAGAATAGTGTTCGTTAGGATTGAAATTTATCTACTAGGTCTAGAGGTGAGGGATGATTCTTTTTGTATTTTTATATTTTATGAAAAGCAAGTAAAATCTCTGGTTTGAAGGAGTGGGCGGAATTAGTTGCTAATCAACTAACCCAAAAGCTACTAATTAAACTAATGTGCAGGAAAGTAAACTAGGGTTCTACAAGGGAAGTGAAGCATGTCTACCTATGATATGTTACTCCTTGCTAGCTATCCAATTCTACCTATTGAATTGTCACACCTTGTTTTAATTGACGGGTTGTATTCCTTAATACCATTCGTGGGGTGGCGTACGTACTTCCCCAACTCTATAAGCTCCTACTTCACTCCTATGTCGAGCCGGCTAAGAAGCTCCTAACATGGGATCACTAGAATTCACTCATGCATTAAATACAACCAAATAAACCTAGTACGCATTGGTTCATGTTTCTTAAGACGTTCAAGCAAGTTACCGTATAGGAGGTTAGCCAGTTTTCTTAAGCCTAACATCGATATCACCCAATCAAACAAGAGACAATAGGAAACAAGAACTATAAGCTAAACCAATAAGATCTATTGAAGTGTCACACCTTTATTGATGACGATAGACACATACATCAACAAGGAATCAATAAGATCTAATTAATTATATACAAGTTTCACACAATCATAAGTAGACACAAGGTGAATTAGCAAAGCATGATCAATGAAGGGCAAACAACCATAATAATGAAAGACATAATTAAGTTAGAATCAACAAACCAATATTTGATGTTTATGAGGTGATTGAAACCCTCTAAGTTGCTGTAAAAACACCTACCTAAACCCTAGAATCGGACTTAGGGTTTAGGGCTTACAAAAAGTGAAGTTGTGATGTTGTATTTATAGCTGATTTTCTGTCCGCATCGATCTGACGGCGTCAGCCTTCACAAGTGACGGCGTCAGCTCCCCTTTTTCACCAAATTATAGATCTTTTCGTCCCGATTCCGTGGCCTCTTGAATCACCTAAATCCGAGTTCGTATGAAGATTTTATGGCCAAAACAGTGACAGCTACTCCGCGCGTAAGTTATGATTGTCTTGATTAACTTGTGGCGGTTTCACTAAGGTTCCTTCTCGTGTAAGAATACTTTGACGCCGTCACTCTATATCATCTGACGTCGTCAGGTCTATGATCCTGACGCCGTCACCTTCAAAAATCCTCTGGCCCGTCTCTCTTTAACTTAACACTTGACGGCCTACATCCATTAACACGTGACGCCGTCAGACTTCCTATGTAAAACTTTCTGGCGCGTCACGTGTATAATTCCACCACTTTCATCTTCAAGTGACGGCGTCAGCATCCAAAGCCTGACGCCCCTCAGGTGTAAAATCCTGACTTTCCTTGGTCTTTTTGTTTTCTTCATTCTTGAGCATAAAAACGTCCAAAAAGCTCCAAAATGCTTCATATTCCAGAAATCACGTCCCAAGTACCTAAAATGAGAAAATAAACGATTTAGGGCAATATTTGATCATATAATCGCGGATTAGGGCTTAAATGACCCCCTAAAAGTGGTACACTTTTCGCTTCATCACGCCGTCCCTCTTTAATCCTCCAAAATCCTCCCTGGCTTATCAAGGCTTGACGCCGTCAGAATAGTGCTTGACGCCGTCTCTCATTAACATAAACCCTGATTCGTTTGGTGGATAAAGAGGTAACATGGTTAGATCTTCTTCCAAGAGAATGTAGAAGCTCCAAGACTAATGCATCGCCAAAAGCTTGATTCCACATACATTTCCTTGTCCAAAATAACCTGTTAAACCTGAGAAAACAAACACGAAAACCTGCATAACATCGGCGGGATAAATTCTATATAAGGATATAATGCTTGTGGAATGATAATTTTGCAGATTCCTGGAGTTTATAAGTTAGAGATTTAATAAAAACTTTTTATGAAAACAAAACTTTTAAAAATTTCAGAAAATTAATACCTGACGCCGTCAGAAATGATCTGTCAGAATTCTCATGTTAAGTTTCCGGAAAATTTCTGAAAAAAAACTATACCTTACTTCCTGGAAATCCTGCAAAATATCATTATGACTCGATACAAGCATTTGACTCAAACAATTACTAATATGTATGTTAATTTAATATTATTACGATTCATGTTCATTTGTTCTAATAAACCGATTTGGATTTCCCTTACACTTAACTTTTGCAAAATACCTTTATATGTAGTTAAGACGAGGTTAAAAACAAGATAAAGCATTTTCACAATTTAGTTTTGAACATGAATCAATAATAATAAAAATTAAACACACATACGGAAACAAATAAAATCAAACAAACAAATAAATAAACACACAAAGCAAATAAAGCTTGGGTTGCCTCCCAAGAAGCACTTTTCTTTATTAACGAGTCTTGTAGCTAGACTCAAAGTCACGTACATTACGTGATTCCATCATTCATAATGACGTATCCCTGATAGATACAATCCTTGTTATCAGGGTGGTGGTGTCTCAATCGCTCGACATTCGCAGTCACTTCACCTCCTCCCTTGCTGGTCAAGCTTACTACCCCATTTTGGTGTAGACTTTTAATTGTGAATGGTCCGTACCACCAGGGACTTGGTTCATCGGTAGGTGCTTTTGTTTCTGAATGCCTTAGGAGCACTGAGTCTCCTTTCGTAAATTCAGCGGGGTTTTTGGTCTGCTCATCAGTCTCAATATAATCGTTATTTCCGCCCTTACATTCTCTAATCTCATTTTCATTGTAATTCTTAATCCTTGCCTCCCATGCAAGGATTTTCTCTCGAACATTACCACGGATTATATTGGGGTTCGCCTCCATCTTCTTTTGTAGAGCAACATCTCGTATATGTCGTGGGATTGTTGGGAAGTTTATTGTTTTCTTCCCCTTCTTCATTTGGATGGTACTATTTTCGTAATCGATTTGTGCCCTAGTGGTAATGAGAAAGGGTGCCCCAAGGATTATTGGCATATTCATATCATTTCTTTCAATAATCATGAAGTCGACCGGATACAGGAATCCGGCAACGTTGACCAACACATCTTCCGCAATTCCTAACGGGTACTCATAAGAATGTTTTGCAAAGGAGAGTTTAGTACGGGTGATGGATGGCAGTTCGTCGGTTAACTGGACATAAACGGATAAAGGCATCAAATTTACGTCGGAACCTTGGTCAGCTACCGCATCCAGATACTTGAGTTTTCCAATGCTGCATGGTATCTCGAAGACCCCGTAGAATTCCTGCTTTTCCACTAACTTCTGTCTTATGAGGCTCTCATACAATTGCCCTCCGGGTAATGTGTCAGATTCATCATCCGGTTCCATCCTCTTGGACTCCTTGTTGGGTAGATGAGTACGTCGATAGTTTCTCACCCAATCGTTTATGGTCTCCTTGTTTATTTCGTGCTTCAAGTAATGCCTCACTTGTTGTGACTTTGGCGGTTCTACCAATTGGTGCTCCTCAGAGGGCGCCTCCTTTCCCTTGTCGGAATCGCATTTGTAGGCATTGGTGTTTCTGTCATTAAGTGGGACGAGGTCAATTTTGTTAACTTCCATAGTTATCAACTTCCCTCTTCCATCATTTTCGCCCTCTTGGACGACGGAGATGGCATTAACACATTTAGTGTTGGGAACTTCAACGTCTTTTCGCACTAACACATTTTCAGGAGCTTTTGTTTTTGTGTATTCTTTCAAAAGGCCCATCATCTCAGCCATCTTCTCTTCCATCTCCTCCTTTTGTTTGTAGATAGCTTCCTCAAATTTTGCCAACCGTTCGGAGTGTTTTGACATGTATTCTCTCATTCGAGCTTCGAATGTTGGACTAAGTTCCTGAGGTGGTGAGTTGGGTTGAGCGTGCTTATGGAAGGATTTAGTATTTTCCCTCCGGGGTGATTCGGACAATGGTATTTGCTTAATGCTTGAGACCGAGTTAACTGTTGCTTTTTGTGGACTTAAGGGTCTCTTTTGCTTTTCCATAAGATATGCAACCCTCTTCTCAAGTTCACTAACGCTTTCCTCAGTGATTTGATTGGCTTTATCAGGCGATGAATATGTCTTGACCGCCGAGCGTACGTCGTGGGAAACTTGCCACAATTCATCATCGTCGGATGCAAGCTCATCAATGATTTCCCATGAATCCTCGGCGCTTCTGTCACGCAATCTGCCTCCGGCAGCTTGATCGATGGCCCGCTTGGTGTGGTAATCAACATGGTCATAGAAGATTTGAATTTGAAGCCAGAGATTTATGCCATGATGAGGGACTTTTTGGAGTAAGTCCTAGAATCGAATCCATGCCCCATACAGGGTTTCGCCTCGACGTTGTTCGAACATCAAGATATCCTTCCTTAACTTGGTAGTTCTTCCTGGTGGGAAAAACTGAGCAAGGAAACGAGTGGTGAGATCATCCCAAGAGGTGATGGATCCTGCGGGTAGATGCTCTAGCCATTGACTAGCTTGGTCCCGCAGAGAGAATTGAAAGAGACGCAGTCGGGTCGTCTCTCGAGTGGCAACATCAAGGTCTATGGAATCAACGATTTTGAGAAAGTCCTTGAGATGTTGGTTAGGATCTTCGGAACGAAGTCCATGGAATGCGCATCCGCTTTGCACCAACCGGATGGTGTCGGATCGCAAGGGAGTGACATTGGCTCCTTGAGTGAGCTCAATGGTGTTTCGATAGCCATGGTGGCTAGGACGGGAGTAGTCTCCTAAGGTACGGGCTCTAGGAGGTGGGTGTTGTTGTGGTGGTGGGTTGTTGGGATCGAGGATATTACCACCTTCCATGATGTCGGATGGTAATGGTTACGAACAAGGAAACGAAGAAAAAAGATAGACTAAAGAAAACCTAGAAAAATAAAATAAAAATCTCACTAGAAAGGAATCTAGTGAGAAGACCTAATAAAATAAAAATTCAACCTAAACAATAACTATTCCCCGGCAGCGGCGCCAAAAACTTGATGCGTGGTTTTGCGACCTTACAACAGGTTTTACCTCTCGAGGGATCTCAAGAGGCTTGCAATCCCCACCAGGCAGTGTACCTGACCGATGTAGTATAGTGTAGTGGCAAGTACCGGGGGATTGATCGTTCTCTAGGAGAATAGTGTCGTTAGGATTGAAAAACTATTCTAATAGGTCTAAGGGAGAGGGAAGATTCTTTTTTGTATTTTTATATTTTTATGAAAGCAAGTAAAATCTCGGGTTTGAAGGAGTGGGAGGAATTAGTTGCTAGTCAACTAACCCAAATAACTACAAATGCAAATAAAATAAAATAACTGAAAATGAAAAGGTTGTGAAACTTATATGGAGAGAAATGTGTTTACTTAGATTTCCTTACTCCCTAACTATCTTTTACCGGTTGATTAGTGTGTATTAATCGCGTGGATGACGGGTGTATTCCTTAATACCACTCGTGGGGTGGCGTACGTACTTCCCCAACTCTACAAGCTCCTACTTCACTCCTATGTCGAGCCGGCTAAGAAGCTCCTAACATGGGATCACTAGAATTCGCTCATGCATTAAATACAACCATAATAACCTTAGTACGCATTGGTTCATGTTTCTTAAGACGTTCAAGCAAGTTACCGTATAGGAAGTTAGCCAGTTTTCTTAAGCCTAACATCGATAAACAATCATCCAATACAATTAATAACACACTAATAACCAATAATCAATAGTTAGGTTTCATTAGATCTAAGCAAACACAAGATAAATCTAGCCTAGCATGTTAATTAAAAGACAAGAACAAGATATAATCAAACAACACATAGACATATTGATTGATTAAATGAATACTTATCTTCAATTAAACATGGGAGATCCAAGGGTATAAAACCCTTAAAAATGGCAGAAATTCGTCTTAGGGTTTCTCCTCACAAAGTTGCACATTAATGACAAAAAATTGCAAAACTATATATAGAACTTAGTGGCTGACGGCGTCACGTTATAGATCTTGACGCCGTCACCTCGCCGTGTCTAGGGTTCCCGGATGGTCTTCCTGACGCCGTCCCTCTTTAATCCTCCAAAATCCTCCCTGGCTTATCAAGGCTTGACGCCGTCAGAATAGTGCTTGACGCCGTCTCTCATTAACATAAACCGTGATGGCCTTGATCATCTTAAAGGGTGACGCCGTCAGACTTTCCATTGTAAAACTCACTGGCGCGTTACGTGTATTTTTTATATCCACCTCTTTTGCCAAGCCATGACGCCGTCAGGAGCAATCCTTGACGCCGTCAAGTGTACTTTTCCAGCAACTTTGGAGACTTTGTCGTTTTCTTCACTTTTATGCTCCAAAAACGTCCAAAATGCTTCCTTTTCCAGATTTCTTCTCCAAAGTACCTAAAATGACAAAAGGAACGATTTAGGGCAATATTTGATCAAATAAATACGATTTAGGGCTTAAATGACCCCCTAAAAGCGGTACACTTTTCGCTTCATCAACATAGAATGCCGGATCTCCAAGTCCTGCAACATTCTTTTGTGAACTAGTAGAAGGACCACCATAAATAGCAGTAGAAACACTTTCAACGTCATCTACCTCTTCTGACTTACTAATATTAGGAGATGACAAGAGTGCCACATTCCCAGAACTAGTACTATAGATTCCAGACTTCTTTAGACTTTGTTCAACAATTTTGAAGTTATTGAACAAATCATTGAGTTTCATGGTTTCAATATCTGGCTTGTTCATCCAGACAACCACATGAGTATGGAACTCATCAAGTAGACTTCTCAAAAACTTCATGTTGAGATCTTCCTTTGCTATCTCAACACTCAATACACTTAGCTGACTGACAAGCTTGTGTAATCTAGAAAACAACTTATCAAGAGATTCATTGCTATTTGAACTGAAATTTTCAAATTGTTGTTTCAGCAATGTCTTTTGTGTTTTCGTGGTAGTTTCATTACCACCAAACCATGCACAAATCTCTTCAAAAAGAGTTTTTGCATCTGGATACTTGCTAAAGGATAGCATCTGTTCACCAGAAATGGTCATAAGCAACAAGTTTCTTGCTTTTTGATCATTTCTCTTCTGTATCCTTTCTTCATTTGAAACTGGTCCAGTATTTCTTTGTCTTACTGATTTGCCATCAATGATAACATCTGAATAGCCTAGTGAAAAAGAATCACCATATGTAATGATATCCCAGAGAGCATAATCTTGGACCATGAAATATTGCTCAATTCTCAACCTCCATAACTCAAACTCATTTTGTTTGATCATGGGCAACTTTGCAGCAACATGTGTAGCAGTATCTTGAACATCCATTTCTTAAGCTTCTTCTTCTAAATCAATAATATCAGCCTCGCTTTGATACCACTTGTTAGGGATTCGACACACGGTTAAGGTGGTTAAACCTTTTGTACTTTGTGTGTATGATATATTGAGTTTATATGATTAAGAATGCGGAATCTACTTAATCACACTTAGAAGGTTATTTGTGTTATGGAAATGGAACAGTTGTGTTTGTTATATGACAATGAACAATGAAAGATTATCACCAAACGATTTAATATTATTAAGATAATAATACGAGTGATCTTGAGTTATCACTAGGGTTACAACCTTGAATCTTAAGTTTTTATTGTGATATTTTTGTGTTTGTTCTTGAGATATATGTTTTTCACTATAAGTTTAACACACTTGAACACACATATCTCTAGTCTAAGATCTTTCTTTTATATTACAAGAAAGATCTTTTACAATATTGTTAAGTCTAATCAAACTACTTGCTAACTTATCTTGAGTGTGTCAGTACATAAGATACAACATGTATCTGAGTACACAACTTGTTATTGATCACTTTGCTAAAAGATATTATCTACCGTATATCCTTGACTTTAGTACACAAATATCTTTTCAATACTTATCCAACCAGCAGTTGTATATGTGACAATTATCCACTCAGCAGTATCAACTAGCAGTACCTTCTTTGTACTACCAGTTAGAACGGTTAGTTTTAACTTGAACAGTCCTAAGAATATACACCAGCAGTTGGAACTGTTAGAGTATTCTTCTCAGCAGTACTAAAGTATACACTAGCAGTTGGAACTGTTAGAGTATTCTTCTCAGCAGTACTAACCTTTAATACTTGTAATTCTTGATACTTAATCTTCAGAACATTTAATTCCCAACAGTAGCCAGCATTGTCTCTAAGGCGGTAATCTTCTGACCCTGGTTTCTTGCCGTGTCACTGGCCATCCATAGGGTCCTTTCAACGTCTTTATCTGAATAAGACTCAGTAGCTCTCCTAAGTTTCTGATGTGGAGGTGAGTGAGTAGGTGATGTACTAGCATCACAGAGATAAATTTCGATAGTATTGGTTGAATTGGAAGACATGGTCTGTGACGAGGATGGTATACGGGTATAAGTATAAAAAATATATATACTTAATATCTTTAGTGTAAAGCTAGAAAGTATTAGCTATAATATAAGTACATATGTATATGTATACAATTAACACGAAAGCACATGTTATCAAAGTAGCATGTAAGTATATGCTAGGCTTGCTGAAATAATAAGTTAGAGTAGCAAGTAAAGTAGTACGTAAGGCAGGCTGGCACTGGCGGTCATAGGTTGAGTTTTTGTAAAAAGTGGTTATAGTCTAGGTTTTACGTGCACCTAGTTCTCTATAACCTTAAGCTCTGATACCAATCTGTAACACCCCCAAAATCAGATCGCAGCGGTAACAACATCTGGGGTGCTACTTAGTTGGATCATAACACAAGTAATAGAGAACGAATTTATCAATCCGTTTTAAAAGCTTTATTAATTAAACATAAGTTTTACATAATAAGAATGCGGAAAACAAGGCCCATTATTTAAATAGTTGTCCCATAGTACAAAAACTTTGGTCATGAGTGTTATGTGTACACTCAAAAAGTGCGCCTATGCCCCTGCCAAGCGCTGCCTTGCTTCATCATATATCATACAATTAAACACCTGAGAAAAACATGCTAAAGTGTCAACACAATGGTTGGTGAGTTCATAGGTTTATATAAAGCAGTAAGTTGGATCAATAAGTTTACGAGTTAACATTATAATGTGCATAATGTTATACGAAAGTCCACAAGTTAACATTATAATGCGCATAATGTTATACATAAGTCTACTACGCTGCACTAAGTTTCATGTCACCGAAGCTAAGACAAGTTGGCATGAAGAGTATTCATGTTATAATCTGCATGAGGAGTATTCATGCTATCAAAACCCGGCAAGTGTGCTATTTCTAGTCACTTGTAATTCCGACAAGGTATACATCCGTTTGTCTTATCTGGACTGTTGGTTCTCCAACACGGATGGAGGTGTCACCCTCAATAGATCTATTTATATCACTCGTGCTTCCCAGTAGGGAATTAATCGGTACATACTCGTGGGCAATAATAAAGCACTTAGACTAGCAGGTAATAGTTTTACAAACAAAGCATTGTTTTCAATGATCTATAAAAGTAAGCATGTTTCTCACCCCAAGTAGTTTAAAACAAGTAGTAAAGTAAAAGTGGGGCTATGACTCACAGTAAACCGTGAAAGTTTCTAAAGTATTTACAACAGTAAATAAGCACAGTTTGAGCATGTTTTCTCCCCCAAAAGAGTTATTAAAACAAGTAATGAAAGAGTAGAGGACTATGACTCACCTTGAGCGTATTTGACAAAGTGAAATTATGAATTCAAGTAAGATTATGGGAACGGTTACGAGAACGTCTTTAACACGAGTCCTGAATATAAGGAAATTCTGAGTATTTGACTTACTACGAATAACGAGAGTGGAAACTAGAAATCGTATAACGATTTGATCGGTGATGTGAGTGTGATATGCTTAAAATGCCTAAAGTTTAAAAATAATATTATTCATAATATTATCTTGTTTTTATGTCTTTAAAATCAATTATATCGTTTCCTCGAATGGGGTGAAACGAAACGAGGAGTTAAATCGTTAAAAACCCTTTATATATATATAACGAACGTTAAATATTAAATAAACGAAATATACAAAAATGTACGTGTCGTGATGAGAATCCGTGAAAGGAAATATGGAAATGAAGATGTTAATTACATTCTGTTGGTCCTTTTAGTTTTACTGTTTTTACACTTTACACCCTAACGGCGTTAGCGTTGCACCGTTAGTCCTTAATTTCATAATAATTGCATTTACAGTCCACTACATGTCCAAAATAGCATTCTGAGCTTGGAATATTAAATAATATCAATTTCCATTCTAAACTTTTTGTTTTGGCAGTTTCAGTCCAAGGTTTATACGTTTGGCAGTTTTAGTCCTTTAGGGTGAAACTAGTTTGCATTTTTAGTCCAAATGTACCAAATTTGTGGGGAAAATTATGCCGAATTTTTCTGGATCATATTCAAGCTTATTAAAACTTGTTCCAACAGCTTATTTGCAAAAAGAGCTTATTTTTCATTAAATGGGCCTTAACGAGCTAGTTTAAAGTCCCGTTAACGTTTTGTGATCCGGGGGGTTTGAGACAAGTTGGGCTTATCCCTAGGCTCATTTTTAATGTACTAATTTCATATCAAAAGAGCTTTTGTGGCTAGTTTATACGGTGTGCTTATTTTCAGCTTATTGGGCTTTTCAGTCCACTAAGGCTTTATAATTAGTTTTTAAGTCCTTGTGAGTCGATTTACTTTGGCAGTTTTTAAGGGGTTAAACGTGTTTATTATTATAAGTTGTATGCATGAAACTTGTAGATAGCTGGGTCGACAATTGAGTTGTGCAAAAATATTGGTATGATACATGTACAGATTCGAAGATATATGATCGTTTTCTAGGCTAGTCGAACAGTTTTTCTTTGACTTAATATGGTTTTTGTGTTCGTATTGACTTGAAATGAGTTAGGACGTGACATGTTAAAGTGTATACGAGTTCTTAGACTTATCTTAGGTGCATGTTAACTAAATAATTCAAAATATACCGAACGTATATACGTTATAAATGAATATACGAATGGATTTAGATAGAGATCATGCATAGGTTATGAATAAACATGAGATATGAAGTAAGGATGATCACGAAGGACTTACAACACCTCTTAGGGTGGGTAGTGGTCACGTAGGGAGGAGCTATGCACAAGGATGATTTATAACTCTTCAAGATTTACGTATGCGTTTCTATATAGTAACCCATTTCGTTCGAGCAAGTTTACAAATGAAAGCGAGGAGAGTTTCTGGTCGCTTAGGGAGTTCTAAAGGGTGATAGGAGCTGAGGAGTATGTAGAGGAGGTAAGGGTGAGAAGTGGTGAAGGAGAGAAGCATGTATACATATATATGTACAATTCGAAATGTGTTATATTGTAAAATATTCAAAGAAATCTTACAAGGGCTATGTGGCAGAGATTATTGGAGTATTTTAATGGATTTTGTGTCCTTGGATCAAATAAAAACGTGTGGAATGAGGAGGGGATAGGATGTCGACATCCTTGTACCTCATATGTGTCGAGTTTTATTACTAACGTGTAAGATTTGGAGTTTATGTGAAACCTTGATGTCCTTAGTGTTAAACACTCTTAACCACTCGAATTTAGTCAAGCAAATTTGTTAGGAAGGGCTAAAACACGCTTGGTTTAAAATGTTAGAGTTTCGTGAAAAACATATATGACTCGAGTTGGGTTCAAATGACCAAAAGCTTTGGCTCTTATAAACATATTAAACGTTCGTATTTTGCACTAATATTTGGCATTTCATTTCTTTGGTGGGGGTACAATGAGATGGTATATAAATATGTATGTGTCGTGGTTAAATATCATAAGGAAAATGGGACGTTTGGTGTGTATTGGTTCGACTAGAAGTGAATTAAAATAAAAGAATGGGCTTTTAAAGTGGGCTGAGGAATAGTAGGCCGAGAAAAGAAAGTGGGCTGAAGTTAATGTTTGGCCCATGTAGTGTTTAATGTATAATTAAAAGTGTAATTAACTTTTGTAATTCGCGTTAATCTCATCCCGTTATTTGGTAATTATCGTGATAACGTTTTTGTGTTTAAATATATAATAAGGAAAATTTTAAATTTTTCCGTAAAAATGGTGATTAAAAATAGTGACGAAGATTAATATATAATTGAACGTCATTAATTATAGGAAATTTTGCTGTTTGTTACAGAAAGCCCCTAAGTTGTCTTACTTAAAAGTCTGGGGTTGTGAGACACTTGTTAAGCGTGATACACTTACCAAATCTGACAAACTGGAACCCAGATCTATTAAGTGTATCTTCATAGGATACCCAAAGGAAACAATGGGATATTCTTTTTACCTTCCATCCGAGAACAAAGTAATTGTTGCTCGGAATTCTGAATTCTTTGAGAAAAATCTCTTGGATCATGAAGCAAGTGGGAGTCTAGAAGATCTTGAAGTTATTCAAGTGGAAGACACAAATCCTTCTGTAGACACTAGCTTAGGTCATGATGAGGATGATCAAGAAATTAATGAACCTCAAAGTGATATCAATCTCATTAGTAAGTCCACTAGGACACGCCGTGCCCCAGATCAAATGTGTTTATACGTCGATGCTGAGGAGCATGAGTTGGGGGATCTTGGTGAACCCAATAACTATAAAGCTGCATTGTTGGATCTTGAATCCAAGAAATGGCTTGATGCGATGAATGTGGAAAACCAATCCATGAAAGACAACGAAGTCTGGGACTTAGTTGATCTTCCTCATAACGGTAAAACCGTTGGTAGCAAATGGCTCTTCAAAAAGAAGACTGACATGGATGGTGCAGTACACACCTTTAAAGCTCATCTCGTAGCAAAGGGCTTCACTCAAACCTATGGGGTTGATTATGAAGAGACCTTTTTCTCCTGATGCAAACATTAGAGCTATAAGGATTCTCATAGCCATAGCTGCATTCTATGACAATGAGATTTGGCAAATGGATGTCAAAACCGCCTTCCTCAATGGACATCTTTCTGAAGAAGTCTATATGGTGCAACTTGAAGGTTTTGTTAATCCAAAATATCCTAACCGAGTATGCAAGCTCAAGCGTTTCATTTATGGACTTAAGCAAGCATCTAGGCAGTGGAATAAACGTTTTGATGATAAGATTAAGAAATTCGGTTTCACTCAGAATCAAGATGAGCCATGTATATATCAGAAAGCTAGTGGGAGTTATGACACTTTCCTAATTCTATATGTTGATGACATATTACTCATGGGAAACAACATTCCAATGTTACAAGATGTAAAATCCTATCTTGGAAAATGTTTTGCCATGAAAGATCTAGGAGAAGCTGCATATATTCTTGGAATCAAGATCTATAGAGATAGATCAAGACGGTTAATTGGTTTGTGTTAAAGTGCTTACATTGAGAAAATCTTGAAAAGATATTTCATGGAGAATTCCAAACGAGGAACTATCCCAATGCAAGATGAGCCTAAATTGAGTAAATCACAAGGTGCTGAGACACCTGCTGAAAAAGAGCGCATGCAGAGAGTTCCCTACGCCTCGGCTATAGGATCAATTATGTATGCTGTGAGATGTACTCGTCCTGATGTTGCGTTCGCTCAGAACATGACAAGCAATTTTCAACAGAATCCAGGTGAACTTCACTAGACTGCTGTTAAGAATATTCTTAAGTATTTACGCAATACTAAGGATATGTTTCTGGTTTACGAAGGTGATATGAAACGAGAGCTCAGGGTTTCTTCCTACACTGATGTTGGATATCTAACAAATGCTGATGACCTGAAATCTCAGACTGGATATGTATTCGTTTTATATGGAGGTGTTGTTGACTGGAAAAGCACAAAGCAGAGTATTTATGCAACTTCATCTACAGAAGCTGAGTATATAGCTGCGTATGATGCATCTAAAGAGGCTGTATGGATTCGAAAATTCATTTCTAGGCTTGGCATTGTTCCCACAATTGAAGAACCCATAAATATGTATTGTGATAATACAGGAGCCATTACTATAGCTAATGAAAGTGGAATCACCAAGGGTGCTAGACATTATCGCGCAAAAGTTCATTTTCTTTGAGAAACCATTGAGATGGGTGACGTGGAGATATTAAAAGTTCACACAGATGACAATCTAGCTGATCCCTTTACGAAGGCTTTAGCATATCCTAAGCATTCTAAATTGACTAGGAATATTGGTTTGATACCAGCTAGTAGTCTCTTGTAAATCTGTGTGTTAATTAGTATTTGAATAATTTGGAATTGTAAGACAGTTTTATTTTCTGATAAATAAAGATACGAGGTATTTGTTATTTTGTTCATATAACCTGTTATTCCATATTTGCATGTTTAATCCATGAAATAATTTATCATTCTAAATATGTCCATTGTCGGTTAACAATATGGGAATATTGTTATGCAAGGCAAATGTGAGTGTTGGTTATATTCTATGAGAATGTGGATTGTTCCATCCAAACTCATATGTATTCACTAGGGATGTATATTGGATACCCCAACTTTCAAACATTTACTTTTGGATCCTTGTCATGAGTAAAATGTTGAAATGGTTTGTTAAGTCATCCTTAGACTTGAGATACAAGCAAGTTCTGTTATGTGTGGATATCACTTTTGTAATTATATGCCAAACGCTGTCTTGAATAAGGTAGTTATAAAAGCTATGTTTCGGAGTGATATGAAGCAGCATCCACAACACTTGTAGTCAACAAAGGATTTGTTACTCCACTTGATATGTGCAGAAAGATACCATGGACCCTCTCCAGAATTAATCAGAAAATTGTTCGGCCAAACCTAAAAGGTAATGCAAGATGATTCTTGATTACATTTGGTATATCTAATTAAAATTCTATAACGAGAAACTGAATGGTTAAACTATATGGAATGAGTTAGGATCCATATCCGTGGTTTAACGGTATCTATAACAAAGGATGATAAATGCAAGACATAAATAACCATGCTACTGAGAATGATTTATGAAACTATATCTTAGACACCTTTTGTTTAAACAGCGAGTGAGAGCGTTGCTAGACGTTTTCGTCGTTGGTATTTGTGCTATATTCTACTCCAACTCCTAAGTGGGAGCTGTTGGAATATAAGAGTTGGATTAGCCTAATATGACTAAAGGTGTGTGAGCCTATCGGGGCACATACTTATAAACGAAGAACACGTTTATTATATATATATATATATATATATATATATATATATATATATATATATATATATATATATATATAATATATATATATATATATATATATATATATATATATATATTTTTTATATTTATTAAATGTATAATATGCTTCACGAAATAATTATTTAACGATTGTTAGTTTACCGTTAGACGCAATAACTAACAAATATACGTTAAATATAAAAGAGAGAGACTTGGATGTCAGAAAACGAAACTCCCGGACTGTAACACCCTCAAAATCAGATCGCAGCGGAAATAATATCTGGGGTGCTACTTAGTTGGATCATAACACAAGTAATAGAGAACGAATTTATCAAATCCGTTTTAAAAGCTTCATTAATTAAAAAATCAGTTTTACATAATTGAAATGCGGAAAATAAGGCCCATGATTGTTATTAGCTGTCCCATAGTACAAAAACCCTGGTCATGAGTATTATGTATACACTCCAAAAGTGTGTCTATGCCCCTGTCACGCACTACCTTGCATCATCACATATCAACAATTAATCACCTGAGAAAAACATGCTAAAAGTGTCAACACAAAGGTTGGTGAGTTCATAGGTTTGTATAAAGCAGTAAAGTTGTATCATAAGTGCAGCATGTGACCATCACAACAACTATGATGTCACATCCGTATAAATGTCTATTACGCTAGCACTAAGTTCATGCAACCGAAGCTTGACAATATGCATGCTCTAGAAGCACGTTAAATAAAGGCTCGTGTAAGTGTCTATCCCGAGACACTCGTGTTTCGACATATTATACGCTCGCATTTGGTCGACCTAACCAAACCGAACGAGGGTGTCATCCCCAATAGATCTATTTATAGCATTCGCGCTTCCCAAGTGGAACTGACGGTTCATGAGTTTGGGCATGAGGGGGGATACAATGCTTAGGCTAATCGTTGCGTAATAGTTTAATAAAACATGAGTATAGTGTCGTTCCTTAAAAAGTGTTTTGCATGTTTCTCACCCCAATGTAAAGCAAGTAATAATAGTAAAAGTGGGGCTATGACTCACCTTGAGCGTAACTGGCAAGGTGAAATGTGAAATTAAGCAAGTTATGAGAACGCCTCCAACACACGACCTGAATTAATAATGAAGTCTGAGATTTTACAGTTTTGGCACAATATGAATGATGAGTGTGAATTTGAGTAACGGACAACGGTTTGGTTTATTGATATGTGAGTTTCATATGCTTAAAATGCTTAAAGTTCAAAAATAATATTAAGTATAATAATTTTTATGTTTTTGTTTCCATAATTATCGTTTCCTAGAAGGTCGTTTAAATAATAAGTTAAGCAGATCGTTAAAAGTCGAAATAGAAATGAATGTTAAATATTTTTATTGTTCAGTCCTTGGTCTTATACAAAATTTACATTTTCTACCCTAACGGTGTAAGTTTTGCACCGTTAGTCCTCCGTTAGTAATATATTACATTTTTGGTCCAATAAAGGTCAAATATTACATTCTAAGCCTTAAGTTTATTGTTTTAACAATTTCCAGCCTTAGTTCACTGAAATGACAGTTTTGGATGTGATTTTACAAATTTGGCAGCCCTAAAGTTGAAATACTTTGCAAGTTTAGTCCGAAAATCACAAAAAGGTTAGGAAAAGTTTTTCGAAAGTTTTATTAAGTTCATAAAGCTTATTAAAGTCTTATTAACTAGCTTATTACAAAAAATGGCTTATTTTCCAATTATTGGGCTTTAACGAGACACAAACAAGGCCCAATAACATATTGTGATCCGTTGGGTTTCCAGAAGTTTTGGGCTTATGATTGGGCTTATAAAAGGGTATTAAAATCATGTTTCAAATGGCTTATATACTGCTTATACGGAAAAGCTTATTGGGCTTATTATTAGCTTAAGGCCTAATTGGAAAATATATAAGGGTTGTGTTCGGTTCGAGTAGCTTTAGGATTAGGATTTTAAAAGAGCTTTTGAGAGCTTATCAAGGGAAACTCAAAACATAAGTTTGTTAGGTGGTCATGTAAAGAAACAAGTCGAACAATAAAATCAATATGTTGTATGTATATATTCGATTATATTTAGCCCTTTTCTTGTGCGATCGAGACATGATACTAAAATAAAATGACATGAATATGTTTATACGATAGAAGGAATAATAAGAATGAAGCTCGAAATGAATTGTAACGAACATGTAAACGTAATATAAATGTATATATTGTGATTCTAGCCATCCATGAAGGAGGTCAAAGATTACGTACGAAAAATAAATAAATAACAAGCGTATAAACGAAATAAATGTATATGCGATCGAACCAAGATGAAATATGATGTGTGCTATATGTAAAATGATATATACGAGTAGTAAACGAATTTGAGAGACTTACAACACCTTTAAATGGTTTGTTATACGTTGAAAATGGTCTAGAATCGAAGGTGGTGCTTTTCTCTTGTTGTTCGATCAAATAATGGTTCGAATGACTTGTAATTGGTTCGAGTAAAGGTGAAATGCTTCTGGCTTTCTTGTGTATCCTCGGCAGTGAGTAAATGGAACTAGAGAGAATTCATTGAGTGTGTTTAAGAGTGTATGATGCATGTATGTGTATGTGTCGAAGTATACATATATGTATATAAGGTTTATGGTTTAATATTGCAACTTGTTGAGAGAATATATTCCTTCCAATGATTTTGCTGAGATATTAGAAGATAAGATGAGGTTTATGGTCAAGTTCAATGAGGTCTAAGGGAGGGTTCATGTGGTGTTTCGGTTATGATCAAATTTATGTATACGTATATGTATCGAATGGTATTTTGAAGGTCCAAAAATGTTTTTAACATGTCAAGTTGAGTAGGAAAGTGAGAAACAAGTTTGTAAACAATTATTTGATCATAGAAAATCATAAGAACTAGGTAAAAATAAGTTATGATCGAATTGGGTTAAAATGAGAAATAAATAAATGAACTTGTAACTGTCTCAAGTGTGACTTACTTTAGGTCTTGTTTACTGTTCAAACGTTCGATTTAGGACATGAGAGTTGTCAAACCTGATTGTTTGATGTATGGAGAATTGGGACATATAAAAAGTTTCACAGGTTGTGTGTCAAAATAAAAAGTTATCGAGGCCAAGCTTAGTATGTTTGGTCGAATGAGAAATAAAATAAAATAAAGTTTTGGGTTGGGCTCATGAATAGTTCCAGGCCTATGTTGGGCTAAGAATGGTAATAAGGGTCCGTTTGGTTATTTATTTAGTTTAAGGGATTTTAGTGGTACACGTGTGAGCTCGTTCCAATTTATTATGTCACGTATTTACGTTTTTGAGTTATTGTAGAGTAATAACAAGTAAAATGAGATAATCTCTCATTAAAAAATGTCAGAAAATAAATAACACACATTTTCTGATAAATTATTATTATTATTAAATTAGGAAAATTACCAGTTGTTACACGGACCTCCCTCCAAAGTGGTCAGTTATGGAAGGATATAGGAGGGGTACTATGTGTCGGTTTTGGCTAACTAAAGGAAGTGAATAACAATGACTTGTTGGACAAGTTGGGGTGCTATATAAACACCCCTTGGCCTCATTGTTTATACACGACATAAGTAGAACCCTAATACACTTTAGGTACAAATTATTTTTCCTTTCTTTTGTCCATCCAATCGGCAGAGAACAAGTAGTTGGTTTGGTTTTAATTAATCAAACATATCAAGCTACTAATATCAAGAATAATAATTCTTCTTAGTTTGGGTCATGTTTTATTTTTAATACACATTCGAACATATACTGTTTTGGTATTCGATCGTGTTTAAGCTACAACAAGAACACAAGTTTGCTAGGTTGTAAACGTGAAACAAGGACTAGCATCCTAACGTGCTTCGTTTGACGTGTAGTGTGTGCATTCGTTAGAGGTGATTGTTTTAATCACTAAGTTTCATTTGCTGTTGCTTCGAGGGTCAGTTTTCTTGTTTTCCTTTTACCTTAATTTGTTTATTATATGTGTTAATCATAATTGCTAAACTAGATCCACTATCCGCTGCGTACTCGTAGTGTTAATGGTTAACATGTTCTTTAAATCCCAACATGTTCGTAAATTGTTGGACTATAATCTTTGATATCAAACAGTTAAATGTTGCATATAATAGATAGTTTTATATGCAGATGTGACAGTGTGTATAGTTAAATAAGTCACATAAGTATTAGTATAAGTTAGTATGTTTATCAATAAGCAGTTAGGCACTAAGTTACAGGAAATATAAGTTAGTTATTTTATGGTTATATCTGAACCATCATGTCGGTTCAGTCAAGGGGTCACAACCCTTCAACATGTATAAATAGGGCTGTCTTTCATCAATGAAAATACAATCGTTTTTACTGCCTCTTTCAGTTCTTTTGCTTCTGCAAATTCGACATACCAGAACATATTTTATTGTTGTTGTTCATGCCTAAATTCAACATAAATTAAACCATGCCATTATTGCGCCAACAATAACAATAAAAAGCAAGAAAAAGAGGGTTAGTCTCCCGATCACTGTCCATGTCCCAGTCCCGGTTCTTGTCCCGGTGCCAGTACCAGTACCGGTTCCGTTTCCTGTCCCAATACTAGGTGGTAATGATGTGCTTGGAGTTGTACTGCTGCAAAAGTAGAGAAACCTTAAAGCAATCAAAAAATAGTGTATTGTTAGGATTTATAAAAAGTGATGGTCATATTCGTTGTAATATTTTTATTAAATGCGTCATTGTGTAATTAAGTCAAAATAGTCTATGGGCTTGGAATTAATCTAATAGATTAAAAGTTGTATTAATGAGTCCATGTAAAAGCCCGTGATTAATCCAAGCCCATCCAAGTCATGAAAACTATAAATAGCACCATAACCTTCATTTGGAAGGTTGGTACTCTTAGGGATGTGTAGGTGCTATTAGGGTTGTATCATTGAGATTAGTGTGTAAAATAAACTTCCTCTCTCTAGTTTCTCTCACTAGAATTCGATATCCACTCTTCTCTCCTTGATCTTTAGTCATTGATTATGTGTATGATAGGATAGATACTAGGGATAACATGTTTTTTATAATTTACTTTTTTAGTTGGAAACAAAAAACAAATCTATTTAACACACAAAAAGTCTTTGAAGAACATCTTTATGCATCACATACCATCATGACATTGTATTTAGGGTAAGATTTAAGTTCTAAACATGCTGAAGGAAAGGCCTTTTAACTCAAATCAACAAGTTAAACACACAAAACCCTAAAAATGGGATCTTTATAGCAAGAAACATACCCACATAACATAGATCCAAAACATGCAATACGTTATGGATACTTGCGAAGACAATCACTCTTCACAAGACAGGATATATAAACGAACAATTAGAACTCCAGGGAACTAATAGGACATAGACTCTAAAACTTAAATATATTAATTGATCGAATGAATAAACCAGGTCTCATGCATGAGTATTTATAAGAGAATAAAACTAAAGAAAAGGAATCTAAAACACAGAAACTTGGTCAACAAGGAAAACAAATACTCTATCTAACTATAATTGAAACCATGCATAGCTGGTGTCAGGGTCTTGTGCTACTTGTGTCCCACGTCAACATGATGAGACCAAACAAACACTTTACGAAAAGTTTCAAATAGAGCAAGATCTATCTAGTGATAAAAAAATACTCACTACACCAAAATGTGGGTTTGGGGACCAGCGAAAAATTTGGGTCGACATTATTGCCATGGCCCAAATTTTGAAAAGAAAAGGTCTATTTAGTTGAAAAACAGCAATGATTAAGCAGTTAAGCACACAAAGTCTGTAAAAATGTGATCTTTATGCATCAAGAAACAAGCTCACATAACGTTATCTCTAAACATGATGGCTTACTCCGTAATAAACAATTCAATGGGGCAAGATCTACATAAAATGATGCTAAAAATGAAAGGTTTGTTAGAAAACGCACCATGGGCTCCCAGCATTACAAGGAGAAGTTGCACCTGTTTATCATCAAGAAACAACAACAATAATTACATCATTTTAGTGTGTTTGTTGGTGTACACGCTCTACTTCACAAAGTACAGGCCAATAAAGCAGTAATGATCAAGAAAGTCTTACAAGCTGCAGGGGCTGTTTGGCTAACACTAGTTGTGCCTGCAAAATCACAACTCCATGGGATTTGATCTTTCCTTTGGAAATAGCTGTTCACAGCATAGTCACAGTGATGTTTTACTGTGTTAGGGTTATAACAAGGTCCATTTTGAAGGATTGGAGCACAATTAGCTCCATTTCCACACGCAAAGTCTATGTTCTTTTGAAGAACTGGGTTACTGTGTGCCGCGCCACATACACAATAAGCTGCACCTGTTACACAAACCACATAAAAAAGGTGGTTACTTTTTTACTCCAAAAGAAAATCTAATACAAACCCATTTGAGAACTAGCAGAAAGGAAAAAAAGAGATCTTACTGGAGTAGCCTGCCATGGCTAAAAGAACCAACATGAAGAGTGCAAAAGCAGCCATGGTTAAAAAGGTGTTTACGAATTATGGTGGACAGAAAAGGTGTATTATAGCTATGAGTTTGCAGGGAGAGTGTATGTGTGTGTAACAATATGATTTGATTTGCCTCATCAAATAATGCATGAGAGAGTATGTGATATATATAACAGAAGATTACAATTATCACTCCTATAATTAAGGAGATCAATTAGAATACAATCAAATACACAGATTACTAATATCTACATACTATCTTACGTTAATAGTGTGACGTGTGATGGCAGCCGTACAGGGATAGTAAAAGTGTTTGAAGCAAGAGTTGATATACCCATGGTATATATATCTTTGTTTCGAGTAAATATTAACGGATCTATTTGATCAAAACATTTCTTAAAGGTATAAAATGTTGGAAAATGTGGTCAATATTTGGGTTTGAATGACAATTGATGGTCATCAAATATACTAATGGGGCTTTAGAGCAAGATTAATGTTTGGTCATATGTAACGACCAATTTAATTCTATGTTCATGAGTAATTAGTAGGATTGATTGTGATAGTTAATTGAACCATTTTTCTTTCATCCTCCTCACCTATATATTGAGAGCTCTTCTCTCATTTCAATACACCAAGTAAAACAACTCACTCCTCTCCTTAGTTTACCGTTCATCTTGACTTTGTACGTATCCGTTCGTAATAGAGGGAAGACACGTTTTTTGTTCGTCTTGATAACTCGTTTGTGCTGACGAGGTTATCTGTTGTTGTATCCTGGGAGATAGACGTTCACGATTCTCAAACACCGTGGAGAGGACGAATTTGTCTTAAGGAAATTGTGAGCATCACATGCCTCAACATTTTTCTTGTTTGTGTTTTTGAGTCTCGACATTCAAATTGTTTACGGTATTATTTCTACACTTTTATGTTTTTCATGTTGTTATTATTTTGTCTCTAGTAGAAATGTACATATAATATACAACAATCTTAAGACACATTATTTCTATTGCTACTTTCGGCGGTCGTTCATGCGAGAACACCAAATCAAAGAGTTAATTTTTGAGATTATTTTATTGATAATATTTTATTAAAGAAACTAAAACTGCTTTCTTTCGATTAATTTATTGATGATGGGTGGTTATTATTATATTACATGTAATTATGTGAGTTACTAATGTTGAATATTTTGGATGGTTATGGTATTTTAAAACATGCAAAACTATGGTACTCTCAATTACATACCAATATTTATTTTTGAATGACAAACAAAACCACGATTTATTTCATCATAATCCAGCAAGGCGCTGGCAAAACCAAAATACATGTTACCATCCCGTTATACATCCCGAACGATACAATACTACAAGGTACTAACTACATTAAAACGCTTCCAATCATCCCACGTTAAGATGCTCCTACCCGATCTGTGTCTGATCCACAGGTAACTCATCGTCTTTGATTCCTCCAGCACTTTCGATATTAGCGGGGTCTTTGATCTGAACGCAGCCTCATTTCTTGTTCTCCATAAACTCCACATAACCGTAAATATAACCGCATTAAACGCCTTCTTCCCACCCTTAGAAAAAGCCAATGACTTGTGCAGGTCCAACAAATCAATACTTAGTGTTGAACACGTGAACCCATTTTTCTACCAAAGATAAGCTTTTTGTTAAATTGGGTCTATGATATATTTGTCAACACTCCTAATGTTCGTGTAACATAATTGTAATCAGGAGCATCTTTTGACTAATCATAAGTTTTTTGTAACACATTCACTCATACATGATGTGGCGGATCTACCTCAACTTTTTATTATTAACAAAAACAAAGACTCAAAATACTATTCATCCGGGTTAATAAAACCCTTGTTTATATCCTACATCAAGTATAGATTCGTTCAAAGAGTTTGAGGAAATTAGTCCCTAATCACTTTTGTTCTTTATTTGATATCATTTACATCTCATCTTCAACAATTTGAAAATGATAGATAGTGCTAATTTTGTGCAATAAATGAGAAATCTCGCAAAAGAAGAAAAGTCCAAGAATGAAGTTGAAAGCGGAAGAGATTGACACACAAAGGTATCCTCGTAAAATATATATGAATAGTTGTAAACCGAGACTATGCTCAAGCTCCGAGGCTGTTGGTACACAAGGGATCTTTCTTAGATTACATGCATGATGTGCATTTAAGGGAGATTGTAAATTCATGTAAGTTTACAAAGCAAGAAGAGTGAGATCAAATAGTCTACTGGTACACGAAAGAAAGACACAAAGAATGCACCATAAATTGATAGAACGCAACGTATGAAATTGACTAGAAACACACACTAAAGATGCCTAGTACTCCTTGTCAAGTTTCTTTTGTATCAACTCTCACAAGGCGTGTGCTTCTTTTTCGATTTTAAATTTTGTTTTGGTATTTAGAGTAGAAAATAACCCTTTGGTTTGAACAGGTGAAACTTGATCTATTCTTAAATCGCTTGTATAGACTTTGGTCTAGGATACAAAGTTTATATTAAAGAGGTGTGCTTATCTAGTCGATATTTTAAGGTTCTGACCTATCGTCCATAGTCGTCAAACTAAAAAACCATAAAAAATTTAGGGTGTGTTTGTTTCATTAAGATGTTTTAGGTCTGAGTCTGACTACCACATTTTATCAGTGAGAGGTGGCTAGAAAGTCTAAATCTGAACGAAATAATATTGTTTGTTTTTTTATAATTGTCCGAATGATTTTAAGTGCTCGTTTCTGCAATTTATTTAAGTAACTTATGTAAATATGAAACAAGATTTTTTATCATAAATATAACATAGTTAATAAACCATCAAATATATTTTATTAACACGAGTCTTCAATCTCTTATCGAGTAGTAGGCAGTAAGACAAGTCCCCTACCTCTTACTGAGTAAGATGTTATATGTCTAACTGCGTCTGACTGAAAAGAAAAAAATAAACAAGCAAAACGTCTGACCACCTCTTACTGGTAAGAGTAAGAGGACTAGTAGGAATTTAAAAAAAAAAATAATAATAATAATAAATATATATATATATATATATATATATATATATATATATATATATATATATATATATATATATATATATATATATATATATATATAATATATCATTATGTGAAGGCAAAATCTGCAAAAATCCAATAAAACAGTCATAAGTGAAACTAATTAATATGAGTAAATTTTTGGCAATCAACATGCTCCGGCATATTTTCATACTTTGGATGATTGTATTCTTTTTATAAAAGAAACGATCATTGTATATTTGAGTGAAAAGAAAAATGCATGTTAATTTATTCTTGATATGTTTACATTGACTTCTTTGTTGCTGTTTATTTTCTTAGTTGTTGAATGTGTTTGGAGAATGTTTTCCTACATGACAAATGAAGAACAATTAATTTAGGAAATGGCTCAGAATAAAGGAGAAAAGGGCGTGCATAGGATCTCGCGCCCATTAGAGTAAGGCTAGACACAATGCAAAGGGTCAATCCCTCCTATTTTTCCTGCCACGTCAGCTTTCTCTCTCCAGCGACCTGCAGGCGATTCAGTGCCACAGTGAGGGCGACCAAGTTCAATTTTTTTTTTTTTTTTTTTTTTTTTTTTTTTTTTTTTTTTTTTTTTTTTTACAACAAACTTAATAAAACATTAATTTCATTAATAAAAACACAACCGTTACAAGACTAAATTTAAAACTTAAAACATTACAATAAAAACATAAAAAATGCAACACGATACGAAATTAAAACATTACAATACTAAATTAAAAACTTAATACTTCAATTGTAATCCGGGTGATCCCAGGTTTGAGAGTTGTTGGAGTTGTAACCGTCGTCGTAACTTGTTGGAGATTTGGATCTGAGCTCGCCAACCTATCTGATTCACACAAGACCACAACGTCTCAACAACGGCAGCGTCTTTACGATATTCATCGTACCAAAACTGGTCGATCACGTATTTTCTGTCGTCCGAGATGTCGTTGCACTCAACGTATCGTTCTCTCAAACGTCTTTTGCGTAGTTTGGCGAGTTCAAACTTTTTAATCACTTCGACAATAGCCTCTTGGCGTTCATTGTCTTCTTTTTCAGCTTGTTGTTTGACAAAGTTTTGGATTTGTTTGGCGGTGTGGGGAAGTTTACAAGCCATTTTTTTTTGTTTGATTTGTTGTTTGAAAGTGTGTGTTTCAAAGGTGTGTTTGAAAGTGGTATTTATAATGTGTAAAGTTTATTTATTATTATTTTTTTACTTAAAATGCAACGGTCCATTTTTATTTTGAATTGTGCATGTTTAAACTTTAAACAAGATACTAGTGCTAGAAATTTGGATCAAAAAGCAAAAAAAGAAAAAAAAAATGGTGTAGCACTCGGTCTCAACCAAGACCGAGTTTCTTTCTTTACTTGCTTCTAATCGGTCGAGACCGACTCCCCACAATGGAAACGATCGGTCGTTTGGTTGTCGACCGACTAGCTCGACCGATGCATTGTGTTTAGCCTAAGTTCCCAACCCCAGAGACATGCTTTTATGTACTTATAGTTTTAAATATTATAAAGCTTTAAAGGGTCTCTTGTATAAACTCTATGTTTTACAGTATATTACAAGAGGTTTTTTAGCGCTCCTATCATTTATAAACTGTACAATTCTCTATTTAAACTTTTTTGTGCCTCATTTTGTTTATGGCTGTATTAAGCAATGTTCTAAAACTTGGTTGACCTGGCCGGTTAAGCTGGCTCGGACACCGGACCGAATGTGACCGGGTTTTTGTTTTTTTGAGAACCGGATTGAACCATTGGTTTTTCATTGACCCGGGTTGACCCGGTTTGAAACCCGTCCGGGTCATGACTTTTTATCAAAAAATATAACAAAACCTTTTTCTTACATTAACCTTTCTATGTTTAATTGACAAGTTGAAATAGTGAAAACTGTTGTAATATGTGAACTATAAATAAATCATAAACACATAATCTCATCAAAAGCACGCAGCGGAATAGATCTACAAGAACATGTAATTAATTAAATTAAATAAGACACGTACCTTAATGATTCCTAGCAAGAACAAGGAATCTCTTGAACAAGAACAAGTTATAAACCCTAATAGTATTTATATGTGGATCGACTAAACCAAGATCACAAGCTAAAGGAAGCTTGTCACTCGTTCCTGTACACACGTAATGATAGCGTTTCAATGAGAAAAGCTAGGTTCTTGATCACCAACAAGCCAAACACTTGACTAGCCTTACTTGGATCGAATTCCCTAGTGGGAATAGAAAGAGTCGATCGGTTCTAGCTAGGGAGAGGAGAGGAGAAGAGAAGTTAGGCCTTTTGGGATTCAAGATTAGTGAAAAACTAAAACACAATGAATGGTATTTATAGTTTTTCTTTCCCTTGTTGCCCAAGCCATGCGATCGGCCCTCAAACCCTAAGGGGGGGGTTCGGCCGACTTCTAGAATCCCACAAGGATTCTATTTCCTTTTTCTCCTATTTTTCACAATTAGTCCTTTAACGGTCGTTAGTTAAAACCCCGTTAAGTCCTAACCGTCGTTAAGTGTTTTATTGGTGAAATGAATAAATAAATATAATGAAATATATTTAATTATTCATCATTGAAACTCTCACGTTAATATGTGCAATCCCGAGCCTCGGGTTCAAAACCGGACAAACGTATGTTAATATTTATACACAAAACCTAACAGCTCCCACTTGGATAAACATTAATATAGTAATGACATGGGTCAGCCTAGCTTTACCTTCCCAATGCCCCCAGCTCGATCCGAGTTTGTGGTTCTCCTGGAAAAAACCACGTGATGAAATTAATCATCATACTTATCCTTTTGTTACTGATGAACTCAAATAAATACATTTTATTACCATCATTTATCCTATTAATTTGACTTGTTTTATTATATTATGTATGAGGATTGATACTTAATCGTTTACTTTTGTAATTCTCAGGTAAAAACAAGCATTTGGTGAAACTTGGCGATTTTGGACTAATTATGGAGCAAAACAAGCAAGAAGTTAAGAGTCTACCGAAATGTACAAGATCAAGACATTCTGCTCCAGATGCGCCGCATCTTGCTTATTACATACGGCGCATCACTATCCAGATTTCACCAGATACGATCCAAGATACAAGAGGACATGCGCCGCATCTATTTATGGAGTTACGCCGCATCTTCTGGCGGTGTACGAATATTCCTGAATATATTAATCTTGGACCCCACGCGAAGTTAAGTCAATGCGCCGCATCTACTTACTAGATGCGCCGCATCTTACCCTCAGACAGAAACTATAAATACCCCAAGACCAGACGAATTTCGGAGGACATAATATATACGAGGTACGAAGACCACAGAAACCTAAGGCCGAATTCAGTCAAGGCAGCAGCACAAGACACACCTTGAACGAAGATACAAGAGCTGTAAGAAGGTCCTGCATGTATTTAATTCATTAAGTAGTTTTGTTTTATTGTGTTAGTAAACTTTAATTCATCAGGATTGGTGGCTTGTGTAATGTGACAACGGAAAGATTGCACTCCCTTAAAACTGCTTTCCCATTAATTAAAGTTTATATGTTGATGTCTTTGGTGACTTTTATTAGTGCATTGATAACCTCTGTGTCTAGCTGAGCGTTGATCGGGTCGCCATGCCTCTGCCCTCGCCTATTTATTAGATCGCCTATGCATTCTATCGTCTGTAGAAAAGTAGGAAGAAAGATAAATAGGATAGTCATAAGTAATCATTAACGGTTTACTCGCCGATAAGATTAGAACCAACGAGAAAGGACTTAATCTCGGTGCGTTGCATCGAACTATACACTTCATATAAAACTAGCAATAAAACAAGTGACAAACTACTTATCTATCAGGACAGGTCTTCTTATTGTCTCATGTATTTATCTGTGTACGTGTGTGCTACTTGCTGATTTGTGCCTATTAGTTTAGTTTATTATTTAATTGCAACCAATCGTGCCAGTCTCTCAGGCTGAAACCCCCCTTGCGTTAGATTAGGTTGTATAGCTAACTTAGTATATTAAAATACTGATTAGAATAACTAGATAATACGTTCCACTCTTAGTGATCGACACTCTACTTACCATTATATTCATACTGACCGGGTACACTGCTCGTTAAGTGTGTGTGTTATTGATAAGTCGGCTAAATATAAATTTAAAACTTGAGTAGGCATTAATACTGCTAAACCGCAACGACACATCGCACGCATCAAGTTTTTGGCGCCGCTGCCGGGGAGTGAATTGTTATTATCTGTTAATTTGATTAGTATTTTAATTAGGTTTTTAATTTTTTTAATCTAACCGCTAACTGTGTTGTGTATTAGTTAATTTGCATTCATTGTATTATTTTGCATATTTTCTGTTTTTGTGTGTTTATTTTTGGTTTGTTTTCGTTTGTGTTTTTATTTGTTTTTATTTTTCGTATTTTCTGCATACTGCTATCGTTGTACTGAGCTAAATCGAACGATACGGCGCATCTGATTTCTCAGATACGGCGTATTGCGTTTAATTTTTATAAAATACAACGCGTTTAATTAATTCGATACGACGCATCTTTTCCCCAAGATACGGCGTATCTGTTTTTAATCAGAAATTTTTTTTCAAAACCCTAACGAGATACGCCGCATCTGTTTTTACAGATACGGCGCATTAATTATTAAAAACAATTTTCGAATTCATTAAATAACGAGAAGCGACGCATCGATTTTGTCCATACGGCGCATCTTTAATGATAATCAAAAATCTTATATTTTGAAACGTAACGAAGTAACGGCGTATTAGTTTTTACTGATACGGCGCATTAAAATTTTTACAAGTATAACTAATTTTTGATTATTTAAACATACGGCGCATTTGATTTATCAAGGGCGGCGTATTGCTTTTCTGAATAAAAGTTGAATTATTTTTAACGTATTAAGATACGGCGTATCCCATTTATAGGATACGGCGCATCAACAGCAGATATCAGAAACTTTTATTTTACTTTGATCGTTTCACCCTTCTTTTGCACGAGTAAGTTTTATTTCAGGAAGATGGACGATCCGGATATTACAATGGAAGAATACTTGTTACTGGAAATGGTTAAATCAAAGAAAGAAAGAAACAAGTTGCCATTTCAACACACTTGGTGTATGTCAAATGATGATGAAGAAGATTCATATACCGTGAAACCAATTCCGGCAATTGTTATTGATAGTACTTTTTCTCCGGAGATTGCACAAGATGTTGTGTATACGGAACCTTACGTTGAAGAATATTCTGCAATCGTATTACCACCATTAGACAATCCAACGGATGAAGATGAAAAGTATTCTAATTTTGATTTCGAACCATTTGACGCCATAGTTTATGATGACATACCTCAACCAGATTTTGACCCAACGAGGGATTTTGAAGAAATCTGGGATTACTTATTTAAGGATGAAATTCGGGACGATGCTGAAATAGAAAGACCACTAGTTGAAGATGGAGATTCACAAGATGAATTGAAGTCACTTACAACACAAAGTGGTACAAATTTATTTAATATTATTAATCCCGTTACTTATAATCTTGCTAGTTTTCCTAAACAGGTTGCAAAACAAAAAGATGATGAAGTGAAATTTATTACACTACCTATTGAAGCACCTGTGATCAACCCGTATTTGGTGGAGCTCGAAGAAGAGTTTGGTGATGAGCTCTTAAACATTGCTATTATTGATGAAGATGATGGTCTCGACCCTATGAAGTATATAGAGGAACTCGAACTTTTACTTGCTAAAGACCCTTTCTCATCTTCTGCGGAAGTCAAGGGACGCCTTACTACCAAAGAGACTAACCAAGAAGAAAGGAGACTCATTTTTCCTCAACATACTACTCTTTCAGATGAAGTGGTCAAGTCATCCAATTTATCAACCAAACCGGGTATGAATAGGGAAGATGTAGATATTGTGCCAAGGTATGATCTTTATGTATTTCTTCCATCTTTTATAGCAAATTTACACTCTTTTCGTGTTTATTGCTACTATCATCCGCACTTGATCCCAAGTGGGGGGAACAACACCCTATTACACAGTAAATAAGGGTGGAGTCAGGCTCGTGACTCGAACAAAAACAAGCGCTTCGTGGGAGGCAACCCATGCTTATCTTTTATCTTATTATTCTGTTTTTGTGTCGAGTCAGTCAGGCCGCAGAAGATACGGCGCATCTCAATCCTGAGATGCGACGCATCTCCTGCAATGGTCATATCTTTATTTTTCTGCATATTTATATTTTGACTTTAAAACTTTTTATCAGTTTATTTTAATGAGGCGCATCCCTGGTTAAGGATGCGGCGCATCTTCTATTCTGATTCGTAATTATTCCAGGCTCGATACGACGTATCTTCTTCCATAAGATACGGCGCATCGACTGACCTGATGATTTTCAGTTTTAATTTTTGTGTTTTATTTTTTCTAACTACTAATGTATTATGCAAGTTTGAACTTTCTTAACTTAGGTGTGTTTAAAGTCTTGGTGGTATTATAGATTCCTGCATTTCCTTTGGATACATCTATTATGAAGCTTAAACGTTCTTATCCACAAGAAAGATGATTTTTGCTCTTATACTAATGGAGGATCATACCGAGCAAATCTCAGGGGAGTTTTTTCCTGTTCTAATTCTTTTATTTTCCAGTTTTTAACCTTTTATACAAACAACGAGGATGTTGTTTAACTTAAGTGGGGGGATTGGAGAATTAGAACACTTAACACTTACTTGTCCTAAACTTTTCAAAATATGCTTAAAATGTGCTTAATATATCAAAATTTAAAATTTTTAGCATGTTTTTGTTTAAAGTCTAAGTTGCATAGCTGCACACATGACGTTGTTTTCAAAAATTGTGATTTTTCAAAATTCACAAATCTATGAGTGTGCCGGTGACTTGTAAACTTTAGAACTTGGCTTGTATACTACTCGAGACCACCATAATAAGTATTATTTTATATAATTGGAATGACTTGTCTAAATTGGTAAATTTCTAGGATTACACCCAAATAGCCTATATATGTTATGTGTTATTAGCTAACAACACTGGTTAGTTAACCCCCGTATAAACCCTTTTGTTACTCTCACTTTTAGAGTAAGATACCCCTAGAAAAACATTCAGAGCCATTCCTTTCTGTGGAAAACTAGAAGGGGGGTTGAATAGTTTTTACCGTTTTTAAAGTTTTATTTGCTTTGTTACTATATGTTAATTCAAAGGAAACAATCACAAATAAATAATCACACAATGTAAACAAAAGATAAAGAGAGGAAAGATCAAACCACACGACACAGTTGTTTATAGTGGTTCGGCTACAAGAACTCTATTCCTTGCCCTACTCCACTCCCCGAGTTTCCTACTCGAGAGTTTATCTTTCACTAAGAAACAAACTCCTTTCCTAGGCGGAGAAAACCTTTACACGTCGCTTACTTCCTTTTCCGGTACTAAGCTAAACACCGGGTTCTTTCACAAGGTAGAACCAACCTGACGTCGCCTAATTACTTTACCGACACTAAGCTAGATGTCGAGTTCTTTACAAGGGTACAACCACTCCCTACACTCTTTGTACTTTAAGGACTAAAGTACTAACCACACTCACTGATTACAAATGATAGATATGATGTGTGAAACAAACTACAAGATCACACAGTAATGCAACTAAAGGATTACGGTTCTGTAGATCCTTGAATGCTTGATCTCCTTTCTACAAAATGGAAGATCAAAGTGAAATGCAACTATGAATGATGTTAGTAAGATATGTACTGAATGAATATATGTGTTAAGCTATATGAGTGATGAGAGAGCCAAATGATCAGCTTCCTATTTATAGGCAAGCTGATCTTCAGCTCACGGATCCGGCGGATCCCTCAAAAGGGATCCGTCCTTTATAGGACTTGGATCCGTGGGATGTGACAGCTATGTAATAGTTGTCTCTTACCATATCTTAGTTGTATCTTACCATATCATCCAAGATCTTCAAATGTCAACTATGTTGCTTGCATATCTAACCAAGATATACCAAAGATATTGTATGTGATGCATGCAATGATGTCATGGAATGGTTTATGAATTAAAGTTTCCTTTTAAGGAAACAAGTTACTAAACTTGTAATTCTTGGTTAATATGTGAAGTGTAAAATGTGTACTTAAGAGACTTAAGCTAGTATTTATTATTTGCTAAAAGATATTCCTTTTATTTGTCATTAACAAAACTAATGAAAGATCAAAGAATATAAATAACGTTTTTGAGACGCTATTTGTATTAACAATCTCCCCCTTTTTGTTGATGACAAAACATAAAGTATATTTTTGAGCAAGAGAATAAATATAGCATGAGTTCTTAAAAATATATATTAAGTTTGTTTATTAAAGAAAAGTTTTGTAAAAAAAAAATGTATGTACTGTGATGATTCACAGTTGATGCAAACTTAGTCCTTTCTCCCCCTTTTTGTCGAAACAAAAAGAGTAGCGAAGCGGAATGCGATTTTGAGAACTTTAAGAGCTCCCCCTTGGTTTATACTCCCCCTAAATGGAGTAATCAAGGAAATGATGCATCAATCTACAAAACAAACGGTTAGTATATGAGATGCTTATGAGATGCTCCCCCTCGATGTATACTCCTCACTTCTCGAGTACCAACGTATACTATTGAAGGGTATGATATGCTGCAAATGAAGTGTTAGTTATGAAATGACTTCAATGAAGAAGTAGAATGCTTGTGAAGTGTTCTTCCAAACAAGCCTTACAATATGTTTGACTTTAAAAAGTCAAACTAAGTGTCTGATCATAATTTGTACCTAAAGCAATCATATGCAAGATATAATATATGCAATATAGGAATGTTAGTTCATAATGATAATGATAATATGCAATATGTTGATCACTCATAAGCATAAAACATCACATTCATATAGATTGAAAATTTTGTGACAAAAGTCACAATAGTGAAATGATGTTACAAATAAGAAGACATCCTAAAAAAATAAAAATGTCCTAAACAAACAACTTTAAAAAAAATCCAAACAACTAATCTAAAGAGCTCCTATTGAGAAGGATGAGAGATTGCGTTTAAACGTTCAAGAACATGGTTTAAGATGAACCTCATCTCGTTTTGAAGCTCATGGACCAAGATGTTGGTCCTTTGGGCCAAGTGAGCCGTTCTCTCACAATGTGCGCAATCATGACTTGAGAAGCCGGGCGGAAGACTAGGGTCCAAGTTGTGTGGTGGTGGTGGTGATGGTGGTTGGGTGTTGTTGTTGTTGGATGGTTGTTGTGGTGTTTGGAGGGAGTTCATAAGAATGTTTTGGATGTCCATTGCTTCATGAAGGCGATGGTCAACCATACCCGAGAGAGTGTAGAGATGATTGAGCTCTTCACTAATCTCTTCTTGGGTTTGAGGCATATTCATCCACATTGCCTCGTCAATGGCAACTAGAGTGGATGTGGGTGATAGAGTTTGTGGTTGAGGTTGGGATGATTGTGCATCATGGTATAAAGGACCATGGATATCCGGGTAAACCGGGTGAAAAAGCATGGGTTGTTGACCTTCAAAGGTCATGGGTGGAAGATTGGGTAATATTGGTAAAAGTTCTTCTAAGTCATCAAGATGTGGTGATGTAGGAGGAGTCCTAAATAATTCCAAGGGTTGGAGTTTAGGTGATTTTGGTGGTGATGGTGATCTAACAGTCTGTGATGGAGCCGGTGGTGGAGTAGTGGCTATTGGAGTAAGGGTTGGTGGTGGTGTTTGTATAACAACATGTGATGGTGTTGGGGTGGAGAGTGTAAGGAAATTTTCACTAGCAATGGGTGATGATATATTGAGAGGAGAATTTTCCTCAGATGAAGAGTTTGCTAAGTTGATAAAACAACAAGGTTTAACACTGATGCGGGCTGTTCTTCTTGGAGTTCTAGATGTGGAAGAGTTGTGTGACTTGGTCATGGTGAAGTATGATAGCTAAGATGTACATGAGAGGAAATGGTTGTTGTGTGAAGTGATGATCCTAAAATGCTAATTTATAGACAGAAGGTTTGTGAGTCTGTGTGTTTGGATTTGATGTGAATCCAATAGAGAATGTTGGTTACTAATGATTTGGAACAAAAATTTTTGCAGGTCATATCAAGGAAGTCAATCCATTTAGCTTTGGTTGAGTAATATGTGTTGGATATGCAGTTAATACAAGAGGATAGTGGAAAATCTGATGATTTGATATTTCCACGGATTTGACGGATCCCTAAAAAGGGTTCCTTCTTTGTATTGGTTTGGTAACTCACAACTAAATTTCAAAAAATTAAATTTTGGTGGGAAATTTTGTTCCTAAGTTTCTAAGAATTCCTAAATGATTCTAAGATGAATTATGATCAGTGAATGAAGCCTAAATGATACTAAACACTAAGATTTAAGAATCGGGATGAGTCGAAAAAGTTTTAGAATTTTACTGGGAAACCTGCGGATCCAAGTTGGATAAAAGGCGGAACCATTTTCTGGGATCCGCCAAATCCGCAGGTAGGCGGATGGCGGATCCAACGATAAGCCTTGGCGGAACCCTATTTTGGGATCCGCGGGATCCGTAGGCCTAAAACTAAGAAAGTAAACAGAACATATGTCATATTTCGCGTTTTTCGACGAAAACCCGAAAATTCATCTAGACCTTACTTAACATCTAATATGTATAGCAAAACAACTAAATATGATAATATTAACACATGATTGCACATAGTTTAATCCATACTTAGAAACTTACCGTTTTAGGTGTTATGCCAAACATAGGCAATAACCCGGAAAATTGATAACCGTGATGGTTATCTACCTGCAAGTGTTAGTTATTACACATACACAATAAGTATTATCAGATAAATTCAAGACACATAGAAATTTAACATCACAATATCCAACATTGTTTAAAACCAAACACTCCATTAACTCAGCTTCTTCTTCAACTTCTTCATCCCCTTGTGTAATTTCATCATCCAACGCCCCAGATTCTTCACCATTCCTTTGATGTTTCGATACTCAGCGGATTCATGTGGAATTGGAGGAAGATGGCTCAAGTATTCGGGTGGAGGAATCCTAGAATTTGGCATACCATCATCTTCACTCATGGAAGATGATGAGGATGATGTTGGAACACGAGGACGTTTGCCCTTATCAACACTAACCCTAAAATCACTCAAAGGAACGAAGGTGTGTTCAATTTCATTGTAATCCGGAACAAAGCCTAGATGGTTTGGACGAGCGGGTGCAAAGGCTCTATAAAGTCGGGTTAAGAGCATACCATAAGGCATTGCAATCTTGCTTTGAACCGGAATGTCACACATTCGTTTGGCAACATAATAAGCAAGATTGAAGGGTTGACGAGTAGAGATGTTGTACATCATGTGGCATAAACAAGCATTGATATGATCACGGTTTCCTATGGTGCACATCACATTTGCCCTTAATACATCCTCCATCTTCTTGAATTCGGGTCTTAGTTCATTAAGTTCCATTGCAAATGGATCTCTAGCAACTTCACGACCACGATACATTCTTGTGGGGTTGTTCTTAGGAATGAAGAGATGTTCCCTAATCACTTCTTTTGATTGGAGAGGAGTGGCATATGGTGCCGTCCTATCGAGATTGGAGTCTAAGATTGTTAAGGACCATTTGTCCGAGTAAATACATGTACCTTGACTTGGAATTCCTAAGACCTCACCAAATTGATCAAGAGGGATGTTGACAAGATTTCCATTTAGAGTAAAATGAAGACTTAAGTAACCTTCATCACTCGAGCTAAGACCTACACTAGCATAGAACTCAAGTATGAACCTAGGAATGATTGGTTCATCTATGTCTAAAAGAGAATCAAATTGAATTGCGGCTAATTGTTCCCTAAGTTGAGTGCCTTCATAAAATGATGCATCTACGGCTCTACCCTCATGAACATACTTTTTCTCTAAGACTTTGAAAATTTCGATTTGGGCATCGGTTAGACCCTTGGTTTTGTGGACTTTGGGTAAGTAGTTAACGGTTTTCTTGTGATCGTAGTTGGTTGCGGGAGGCATAATTTTCCTAAGTACAAAAAGTTACATAGTTTTAGTTAAAATGATCAAAGGAAGTGTAAAATTCCTAGTGTGTGCCTACATGGGGACAATGTGGAGGTGCGGTTATCTCGACTCCTTTTGATGCAAGAAAAATTAGTTTATGCAAGTTTTGTTTACAAAACGAGAGATAACCCAAACACTCCTATTTCAATGAAGCTACGGTTGAATGTACCCGAAAATACATATTAGTTATGTATTCCCTTTAGCATTCAAGAGACATTATGCAAGTGAAGTCTAAAAGATAACGTTTTTGCATTTGTATGAACAATGTAAAAAAAATCATTTTACCTAGTCGTTAGAAGATTTTAGTGAAAAATTTTCATGGGGTTTTTGTTAAATTAAGACAATGTGCTATGAGATTCAATTCCTAACTAAGAAAAACATGTTTTTAAGTATAATGCAATAAATATGCTTCATGATTTTTCAAGAATTATGCATATACCCCAAGTTTTGGTTTTGTGCATGAAATGGAAATCCTAGACGCAGATCAGGAGTATAAATATGATAAGAATACTTACAGTGATGTTAGAAGCACAAATTTGTGGAAGAAAATGGTCTAAAATATGATGGAGATTAAGTGTGTGTCGAGTATAGTAAGGTGATATGTTTTGGAGTGAGGAGTGAATAGTACTTGTTCTTGTTTATTAAATAATAAACTGGACTTAGCATGCGGCGGATCCGGCGGATCCCAAACAAAGGATCCGTCTTTGTTGTCGATTGGATCCGCGGATTCAGAACACATGTTTTGGTTTAGTTTCGTGTGTGGCTAAACTAATGTTTATACTAATGTTTCTCCTAATCACTAGGTTCCATTAATCCTAATCCAAGTCTAAGATAGTTGAAAGGTTCACGTTTAAGTGGTTTAGTGAGGATATCGGCAATGTTGTCCTCTGAGGAAACTTTCTCAATTGAGATGATTCCCTTCTGTACATTGTCGCGAAGGAAGTGATGGCGTATTTCAATATGTTTGGTTCTAGCGTGTTGGACTGGATTTTTGCTTAAATCGATAGCACCTTTGTTGTCGCAAAGAATGGGAATATTGTTGAGTTCAATTCCATAGTCGACGAGAGCTTGTTTCATCCACAGTGCTTGTTGACACGCCTTTCCTGCAGACACATACTCTGCTTCTGTTGTTGAGATTGCGAGGGCAGTTTGTTTCTTAGCGAACCATGATGTGAGACAATATCCTACAAAAGTACAAATACCACTAGTACTTTTCCTATCAACATAGTCACCTGCATGATCTGAGTCGGTATACACTATGGTTTCTACACCCGTTCCTTTGGGATACCATAATCCTAAGTGTGTAGTACCTGTGATGTACTTAAATATTCTTTTAACGGCTTCAAGATGGGACGTTTTTGGATCTTCTTGAAAACGTGCACATAGACAAACACTAAACATAATGTCAGGCCTACTAGCCGTAAGATAGAGTAAACTACCAATCATTCCTCTATATTTAGTGCTATCTACGGATTCATTTTCTTCATCCCTAGTGAGTTTGGTTTCGGAGGACATGGGTGTTCTCATGGGTTTTGAGTCTTCAAGACCAAACTTCTTAAGCATATCTTTGATATACTTTGATTGGTTGAAGAATATCCCATCTTTTAATTGTTTAATTTGGAGACCTAAGAAAAAGTTTAGTTCCCCCATCATACTCATTTCAAACTCGTCATGCATGATTTTTCAGAAATCGTCGCATAACTCTTGACAAGTTGAACCGAATATAATGTCATCCACATATATCTGGACTATGATAATATGTGATCCCTTTTTCTTGGTGAAGAGAGTATTATCTACTAGGCCCATGGTATACTTATGGTCAACTAGGAAAGTCTTAAGTCGATCATACCAAGCTTTTGGTGCTTGCTTAAGTCCGTATAAAACTTTCTTAAGTTTGAAAACATAATTTGGTTTTTCAAAGTCGGCAAAGCCGGGAGGTTGTGCAACATATACTTCTTCATTTATAAACCCATTTAAGAAAGCACTTTTGACATCCATTTGAAATAACTTAAAATCATGTGCACATGCATATGCAAGTAATATCCTAATAGACTCAAGTCTAGCTACGGGTGCAAAAGTTTCATCGTAATCTATACCTTCTTGTTGATTGTAGCCTTGAGCTACTAGCCTAGCTTTATTTCTAGATACAATACCATTTTCATCCATTTTATTTCTAAAGACCCATTTAGTGCCGATTATGGTTTGGGTTTTAGGTGGAGGGACCAATGTCCAAACATCATTTCTAATAAATTGATTTAGTTCTTCTTGCATAGCAATTACCCAAGATTCATCTTTTATTGCCTCGTCTATGTTTTTGGGTTCAACCGTTGAAATAAAACAAAAATAATTACTTTTATTTTGAGCTTTGGATCTTAATGTTCTTTCATTAAGTTTTCCTATGACGTTTTCTAATGGATGACTTTTAGTTTCTTTAATATTAATAATTTCTCCTTTTATGGGTTCATTGCCATTTTCAATGTTTTCTATATCATTAACCATTTGACTTTCAACTAAGTCATCATCTACCAAAGGTGATGTCTTAGAGGGAGGCGGACTTTCGTTGAATGTTACGTTCAACGATTCCTCGACTCTTGATGTTTCCTTGTTTAATACAATGTATGCTTTACTGTTTTGCGAGTACCCAAGGAATACACCTTCATACGACTTTGGGTCGAACTTAGTGAGATAGTCCTTTGTGTTTAAAATGAAGCACTTGCTTCCAAAAACTCTAAAATATCCTAATGTAGGCTTTTTGCCTCGATAAATTTCATAAGGAGTTTTATTTAAAAATTGTCTAATTAAAACTCTATTTAGGATATATGTAGAAGTATCTATAGCGTGACACCAAAACTTTTGTGGTATGTTTTGTTCATTTAACATAGTTCTACTCATTTCTTGAATTGTTCTATTTTTACGTTCTACTACACCATTAGATTGAGGTGTACGAGGAGCCGAGAAATTATGAGTTATTCCATTATTATCACAAAAATTTCCAAATTGAATTTCATTGTCAACTTCTCGACCATGGTCAGTTCTAATAGATACTATATTACTTCCTATTTGATTTTGAATTTTCTTGCTTAGAATTTCAAATTTATCAAATGCCTCATTTTTAGTTTTTAAAAACTTTGTCCATGTATATCTAGAGTAATCATCTACTATGACTAAAGTGTAAAAATTTCCTCCATAACTTTGTATAGCCGACGGGCCAAACAAATCCATATGTAATAATTCTAGGCATCTAGATGTAGATACCATGTTTTTAGCCTTATGGCTATTATGTACTTGTTTCCCAATTTTGCAAGCATCACAAAAGTGTTGGTCATATTTCAACTTGGGTAGGTTCCTAACGAGTTCTTTGGAAGACAAGGATTGAATAAGCCTCATATTAGCATGACCTAAGCGTCGATGCCATAGAGTTGAGTTTTCGTCCAAGGAGGTAAGACATAACTTATCTTTAGGTGTTTTATCTAATTTCATAACATAGACATTATTCTTTAAAACACCTTTTCCTACGGTTATGCCATCTTTAAGTATTTTACTTCCATTTTCACTGAAAAGGATGTTATACTTTTTGCGGCATAATTGACTTATACTAAGTAGATTAAATCCTAAATTATCTACATGAGCAACATCATCAATAGATAGAGAGTCATGAGAGATTGTACCTTTTCCGATGATTTTACTTTTAAGCTTGCTACCGAATGTGACATTACCTCCGTCATACACTTGGTAGGTTGAGAAAAGATTTTTGTTTCCCGTCATGTGTCTTGAGCACCCACTATCTTTGATCCACTCATCAGGTTCAAGATCAACTTTCAAGCATACCTAAGTTCATAAAAGACTCAAGCATTTGGTCCCCAATATCTCATGGGTCCATTTGGGTTAAACATGACATTATCATGGTTTATGTACTGAAAAGGTGGACAATTGTTCCACGGCATATAATTAGGACCATGAAAGTTTCTAGACATGTTTTGGTTCCAATTATTTTGATAAGTGTGTTGTGAATTAACTATACTCTTTGGAAAGGGGTGTTTGGGAAAACTCATCTGAGGTCTTTGTTGATCTGTTTTAACTCTATATTCATTTCTAGCTTGACCTCTTTCTAAAGATACTGTTGGTTTGTGTTTATTATTGGTTATGCTACTGTTAGGTTTCTTAGTAACTTTAACAAACTCGGAACGGTCGACTTTGTGAACCTTCTGTTCAACTTCTGTACCCGCGGATCCTTTGGATATACCTGGCGGATCCAAATTTTTGGATCCGTCGGATCCGTGAGTGTCTAACTCTGTTGAATCAGTTTTAATCACAGTCTGTTCCTTATAATCACTTAAGGTTCCTAGTTTCATAAAGCCTAGACCTGTTTTATCATGAGGTAGCTTTTGCATTTTCATTATTTCATCTTCACAACTTATGTTTTTATCAAACCTTTTAAACTTTGAATTTTGTTTGATTAAATCTTCCTGTGTGGTTCTTAAGGTTTCTAGTTCAAGTTTTAGTTCTTGACAAGACACACATGTTTCTTTACTAACTTTACCTTTTTCAATTCGTATTGCTTTTTCTTTAAGCCAATATATTTCATTTTCTAAAAGTGTTGTCTTTGTTTTCAAAAACTTGTTTTTGTTTATGATTTTTAAAGTGACATCACACAGTTTGTTATATTCTACTTCTAAGGTTTCATCATCTATAAAGGAGTATGAATCAGATTGTACCTCTTCTGTGTCATTAGCCATAAGTGCAATTTCGTTGTTCTTAGGCTCATCATCATCATCTCCTTCACTATCGCTCCAAGCTCCACTAACGAAGGCTCTTTGAGACTTGGTCTTTGGAGGCTTTGGACATTCTCCTATTAAGTGACTGGAGTCACCACACCTATAGCATTTCCTATCATCCTTACCTTTCTTATCGTCACGATCTTTCCTAGAGGATTTCTTTTCATCACGAGGTGGTTTTACAAACTTTCCTCGTCTCCAGAAGAATTTCTTGAAATCCCTCACGGCCATGGCATATTCTTCATCATCACTGTTTGAACAAGACTCATCATCACTTGACTCGACTTTGGCTTTCAAGGCAATAGACTTAATCTTCTCCTTTTTGCCTTTGACAATTTCCGAGTCTTTTTCCATAATCATTTCGTGAACTTTTAGGTTTCCTATGAGCTCATCCAGTGTCATGCTTGAGAGATCCTTAGATTCTTCAATAGTTGTCACCTTTGCTCTCCATTTCGGATGGAGTGCTCTTAGAAATTTCCTGACAAAATTCTTGCTAGAAAAAGATTAGTCAAGTCCTTTAAGTGATGTAATAATAGTATTGAACTTAGCAAACGCACTATCAATGGTCTCATCTTCAGAGATAACAAATTGTTCGTATTGTTGGACAAGAAGATCAATTTTGTTATCTTTTACTTGTGAGTTCCCTTGATGTGTGATAATAAGAGATTGCCAAATATCCTTAGCCGTTTTACACATAAAAACTCTTTCATATTCTTTCTTAGGTAAGGCATTATAAAGCATCATTTTGGCTTCGTTATTTTTGGCAATTAGTTTCTTTTGCTCATCACTGTGACGAGTAAGAGAAGCTCCTTCATCCCGACCACCCGAAATATTATTACTAATAGGCTTGTAATCACCATCAACTATAATATACCATAGATCTATATCCTTTGACTTTACATAAGTCTCAAAGCGATTTTTCCAATAAATAAAACAATTTGGTTCAAATAGAGGTGGTCTCTGCATAGATTGCCCTTCTTTAAAGTTTTCAAAATCCATGGATCGTTTTAAGTTTTAAAATACAATATATTTTAAAGATCTTAAGTAACGTAGCTCCTGATGCCAAATTGTGGAAAACTAGAAGGGGGGTTGAATAGTTTTTACCGTTTTTAAAGTTTTATTTGCTTTGTTACTATATGTTAATTCAAAGGAAACAATCACAAATAAATAATCACACAATGTAAACAAAAGATAAAGAGAGGAAAGATCAAACCACACGACACAGTTGTTTATAGTGGTTCGGCTACAAGAACTTTATTCCTTGCCCTACTCCACTCCCCGAGTTTCCTACTCGAGAGTTTATCTTTCACTAAGAAACAAACTCCTTTCCTAGGCGGAGAAAACCTTTACACGTCGCTTACTTCCTTTTCCGGTACTAAGCTAAACACCGGGTTCTTTCACAAGGTAGAACCAACCTGACGTCGCCTAATTACTTTACCGACACTAAGCTAGATGTCGAGTTCTTTACAAGGGTACAACCACTCCCTACACTCTTTGTACTTTAAGGACTAAAGTACTAACCACACTCACTGATTACAAATGATAGATATGATGTGTGAAACAAACTACAAGATCACACAGTAATGCAACTAAAGGATTACGGTTCTGTAGATCCTTGAATGCTTGATCTCTTTTCTACAAAATGAGAGATCAAAGTGAAATGCAACTATGAATGATGTTAGTAAGATATGTACTGAATGAATATATGTGTTAAGCTATATGAGTGATGAGAGAGCCAAATGATCAGCTTCCTATTTATAGGCAAGCTGATCTTCAGCTCACGGATCCGGCGGATCCCTCAAAAGGGATCCGTCCTTTATAGGACTTGGATCCGTGGGATGTGACAGCTATGTAATAGTTGTCTCTTACCATATCTTAGTTGTATCTTACCATATCATCCAAGATCTTCAAATGTCAACTATGTTGCTTGCATATCTAACCAAGATATACCAAAGATATTGTATGTGATGCATGCAATGATGTCATGGAATGGTTTATGAATTAAAGTTTCCTTTTAAGGAAACAAGTTACTAAACTTGTAATTCTTGGTTAATATGTGAAGTGTAAAATGTGTACTTAAGAGACTTAAGCTAGTATTTATTATTTGCTAAAAGATATTCCTTTTATTTGTCATTAACAAAACTAATGAAAGATCAAAGAATATAAATAACGTTTTTGAGACGCTATTTGTATTAACACTTTCGTTTCTTACACCTTTGTTAAAATGTTTCGTTACACCCTTACACCTTAGCCTACCCTATAGATTAAAATCCGTGGTTGGTTAATTGCTTTAGGCAAAGTGTGTTTCCTTACATTACCTGTGTTCGCGTGCGTAATTCATTATCTATGGTTAGGTCGGGAAATTGCACAATGCAATTGGAGTGAAAGTAAATATTGTATATCTTTGAGTTTATTTTTCGTGTGTTTACTACTTTCACTATTACCGTTATTTCTGAAGTCATGAAAAATATGGAAAAATTATCCAGAATTATCATTATAGTGATGTGGTGAAATTTTACACATCTTTGTTATCATTCAAAAAAAAAAAAAAAAAAAAAAAAAAAAAAATGAAAAAAAAAAATGAAAAGAAAAAGAAAAAGGGAAGAGTTGGATGATTGTTTTGACCAACTTATGTAAAGTTTTGTATTTAGTGGTCGATATCACCACTAGTTGTTGTATATTATATCTATGGATTGAATGGGAGTTGGCAGTTATGGGAACGCCAACTAAGGTTTATTCTTTGATTAAGATCTTGTTGAGTATAATTCGTGTCTACCTAAAGCGTGTGTTTCAAGTGTTAAAGCATGAGTTATTCTATGATATGAGTCTTATTCATGGGATGGTTGGGATAGTGATTAACCACACTTAGGATTTTAATTTATTTGTTTTGTTTATTTTTTATTTTACACCAATTTATATCCCAAATATTATCCATACCCTATATTATTCTTTATCCAACCAAACCTTTGATTTATTGAGATTAGGGATTTGAGCAATCTTAAGTATCGTAGTCGTGGATTCGGCTATGTATTTATGATTTTGTCGCCCTTTTTGATATAATATTATTGGTAAAGTTTTGACCTATCTTTAGCCTATTCGAGTTAAGGATTTGAGCAATTGCAAGTATCGTGTTCGTGGATTCGATCATGTATTTGTGATTTTGTCGCCTTTTCTGGAATTTGAGATCGATAGAGATGAGAATGATTAACCCTTAAACCTCAAAACCCTTTTTACCGCTTTAGACTTGTTATTCCTTGGCTTTAGTGGGGGAGATGTGTATACTTGCCAAGCTTATGATAGAATATTCGTCACGACTGGACAGTTAAACGATTAGATTTGGTTTTATCGAAACTATTTTATTTTACTTCTAATTCGTTAAGTGTTTGGTTGTGTGATTATGACAAAAATGAATACATGCTTAAATATAAAAATAAATCCTAATATCTTTTAGGATACATTTTCATAAGATTAATTCTAAGGTTTACTTGGGGACAAGTAAAGTTCAAGTGGGGGGATATTTGATGAACTCAAATAAGTACATTTTATTACCATCATTTATCCTATTAATTTGACCTGTTTTATTATATTATGTATGAGGATTGATACTTAATCGTTTACTTTTGTAATTCTCAGGTAAAAACAAGCATTTGGTGAAACTTGGCGATTTTGGACTAATTATGGAGCAAAACAAGCAAGAAGTTAAGAGTCTACCGAAATGTACAAGATCAAGACATTCTGCTCCAGATGCGCCGCATCTTGCTTATTACATACGGCGCATCACTATCCAGATTTCACCAGATACGATCCAAGATACAAGAGGACATGCGCCGCATCTATTTATGGAGTTACGCCGCATCTTCTGGCGGTGTACGAATATTCCTGAATATATTAATCTTGGACCCCACGCGAAGTTAAGTCAATGCGTCGCATCTACTTACTAGATGCGCCGCATCTTACCCTCAGACAGAAACTATAAATACCCCAAGACCAGACGAATTTCGGAGGACATAATATATACGAGGTACGAAGACCACAGAAACCTAAGGCCGAATTCAGTCAAGGCAGCAGCACAAGACACACCTTGAACGAAGATACAAGAGCTGTAAGAAGGTCCTGCATGTATTTAATTCATTAAGTAGTTTTTTTTTATTGTGTTAGTAAACTTTAATTCATCAGGATTGGTGGCTTGTGTAATGTGACAACAGAAAGATTGCACTCCCTTAAAACTGCTTTCCCATTAATTAAAGTTTATATGTTGATGTCTTTGGTGACTTTTATTAGTGCATTGATAACCTCTGTGTCTAGCTAAGCGTTGATCGGGTCGCCATGCCTCTGCCCTCGCCTATTTATTAGATCGCCTATGCATTCTATCGTCTATAGAAAAGTAGGAAGAAAGATAAATAGGATAGTCATAAGTAATCATTAAGGGTTTACTCGCCGATAAGATTAGAACCAACGAGAAAGGACTTAATCTCGGTGCGTTGCATCGAACTATACACTTCATATAAAACTAGCAATAAAACAAGTGACAAACTACTTATCTATCAGGACAGGTCTTCTTATTGTCTCATGTATTTATCTGTGTACGTGTGTGCTACTTGCTGATTCGTGCCTATTAGTTTGGTTTATTATTTAATTGCAACCAATCGTGCCAGTCTCTCAGGCTGAAACCCCCCTTGCGTTAGATTAGGTTGTATAGCTAACTTAGTATATTAAAATACTGATTAGAATAACTAGATAATACGTTCTACTCTTAGTGATCGACACTCTACTTACCATTATATTCATACTGACCGGGTACACTGCTCGTTAAGTGTGTGTGTTATTGATAAGTCGGCTAAATATAAATTTAAAACTTGAGTAGGCATTAATACTGCTAAACCGCAACGACACATCGCACGCATCAGTTACTAATACCGCGTTAATTTGGATATGGATCTTTGTCATTCCATAATTAACTTAGTTTCTCGTTTATACATAATTGAACAAGATTACCAAAACATCTGAACGTCTTCCAGATAGACTTTGGGCGTGCGCACGCAAACATCTTGTCAATCATACGAGTGGCCAAGCAGTATTAAACTTCAACACAAAGTTGAAGGAACAAATCCCTTATTGACTGCGAGCATAACCCTTGAACTTCGCATCATTTCTGAAAATAGCCCTTATAACTACCTTTTACGGTTAGCGTTAGACCACCTTACAGAAAATAAGCTACATCCTCGGCAATTATCTGTCATCTCAAGTCTGAGGATAAATATTCATGATATACTTAATGACTATGATCCATAAAGTATAATCATGTATTTGGGATAAGTCCTATATTCTATTTTATCCAATATTGAATATCATGTGACATTGGTGTCTCAACCTTACAGTTCATTCTACCAATCCTCACATTTGTCTTAGTTCAATAATATTCCCATATTATTAATTGACAACGGACTATTTAGAATAAATAAATTATTCACGGATTTAAACATGCAAATATAGGACACAAATATTAATAATGAGAATAAACGTTATCCGCACTTTATTTCATTAAAATAATAATTGTTTACACGTCCCTATCGAAATACTAATCCAACAGATTTACATGAAACTATCTGCTAAACGAAGACCAATACCCTGAGCATGCCGATTAAACGTATCTTTAGGTAATGCCTTCGTGAAAGGATCAGCCAGATTGTCATCTGTGTGAACTTTGAGTACTTTGATTTCACCCAGTTCGACCTGTTCTCGAACATAGTGCATCTTTCTTTTAAAGTGTCTGGCGCCTTTCATAACTCCAGGTTCATTGGCGAATGTGATTGCAGCAGAGTTGTCGCAATACACATTTATAGGTAATTCAATAGACGGCATCACTCCAAGATCCGTAATGAAATTCCTTATCCAAACAGCTTCTTGTGCAGCATCCGATGCAGCATTGTACTCAGCTTCTGTAGCAGACATGGCCGTTGTACTCTGCTTTTTACTCTTCCAGTCTACTGCTCCTCCATTTATGACAAAGACATAACCCGTTTGTGACTTCGTATCATCTTTATCAGTTTGCCAGGACGCATCGCAGAAACCTGTAACATTCAGTTCTGCGTCTGGATTTCCCCCGAAAACTAAAAACATATCTTTGGTATTCCTTAAATACTTAAGAATGTTTTTAACAGCATGCCAGTGATCTTTCCCTGGATTTTGCTGATATCGACTCGTCAAATTTTGAGCGAATGCCACATCAGGCCTTGTGCATCTAACAGCATACATGATAGATCCTACAGCCGAAGCATATGGAACTTTCTGCATGTATGCCACCTCTTCAGGTGTAGAAGCACACATTTCGCTACTTAAGCCATGATCAACTTGCATGGGCAAATATCCCTTCTTGGAATTTTTGGCTTAATCCGATTAACCGCTTAGATCTGTCTCGATAGATCTTGATTCCAAGGATATACGCTGCTTCTCCTAAATCCTTCATGGCAAAGCAATTACCAAGATATTCCTTAACTTCATTAAGGCTTGGTATGTGATTTCCCATGATTAATATGTCATCGACATATAGGACAAGAAAAGTAGTGTTACTCCCACTAACTTTGTGGTATACACATGGCTCATTGAAATTTTGAGTAAATCCAAACTTCTTGATTTCCTCATCAAATTTCTTATTCCATTGCCTGGATGCTTGCTTCAATCCATAAATGGATCTTTGAAGTTTGCATACACGCTCAGGAAATTGTGGATTTACAAAACCTTCAGGTTGCGCCATATAGATGTCTTCATCTAGGCGACCATTCAGAAACGCGGTTTTGACATCCATTTGCCAAATCTCATAGTCATAGTAGGCAGCTATGGCTATAAGAATCCTAATAGCTCTAATATCGGCTACAGGAGAAAAAGTCTCCTCATAGTCAACACCATATGTTTGTGTAAAGCCCTTGGCCACCAAACGAGCTTTGTAGGTGTGTACGTTGCCATCCATGTCAGTCTTTTTCTTGAAGAGCCACTTACACCCAACTACCTTAGCATTGGGTGGAAGATCTACTTCAATCCAGACTTTGTTGTCTTTCATGGATTGCATTTCCCCATCCATGGCTACTTTCCATTTTTCCTTTTCAGGACTATTAATGGCAGCCTTATAACTAGTTGGCTCATCAATGTGATCCAATAGAAAAGTTTCCTCATCGTCTATGCTTAAACATAGCCGTTCAGGAGCCTTCGTAGATCTTGAAGATCTACGGATGGGTACCACTTCTACTTCAGGTGGAGGACCTAAACTTTCAGGTTCCACAGGAAGTGTGTTAGTGCTTTCAGAAGGTGACGTATCTTCATGATCATTTTCAAGATCATACACTCTCCCACTAAACTCTTGAGATATTAGATTATGTAAGATCCTACGAAAAACCCTTGTAGTTAATCTTAATAATTAGTGTTAACCTTGTATTGTCATTTAATAAAGCCATTTTTACGGGAAAAATTTGAACTTTTCTATTATTAGTTATTAATATCCCGATGCATTATATATATGTATATATTGTATACGTCGTACTTGAGATAATAATTCTCGCACAACAATACATTTTCACAATGACGAGTGATCATACTCACCTAGTTATTTTACTACACTTAACTAAAATTAATATCACTCAATTATACTTAACTAAAACACTAATACTAATCCTAACTCTATATTACAAAAACCAACCGGGCCATTACTGTTTCAGCCCACCACACAACCCCACAGCCCATCATCTCCACACGAAACCAAGACCAATTGTAAGCCCATGCACTCTTCTTGTTAATTCATAAATCCGAAAAGACCAGCCCTCCAAAACAGCCTTTGTACTCTAAGATACTAAACACGAAACAAGAATATTTATGCATCATTTCGATCACCAGCTACTAGATAATTAATACGGTGACATTTAGATTTGGATAGCAAGTATTACTATGAAATTCAAGAGCAAACCAATTGTCCTATAGCCACTCAAGTCGTGTAACTAAAAATCACAAAACACCATCACTTCAAACCACAACAGCCCAACGATTTTTGCAAACATATTAGGATATTTAGAAACCTGTTAAGGCTACTAAAAGAGAAATGAACTATAACCATGACCTTTAGCTCAAAAGCTCCATCTCGTGCCAATATTGTTAAAAACCGAATATAGGAAACTTACAAGAACTAAAGTCCAAAACCCCATCTACCAATACTCAACTTCACACTCAATTTAAGATAACAATATACAAGTGTCCCCTAGTTACAGTATCTTCCATGATTGGTCAATTGGTCAATGTAAGATATTTTGCCTATAAAAACTACTCATTCGGTCATCTTCTATTCCCTACCACCTATCATTGTCTATCACCCTCAAACATTCCTTAAATAGAATAAAAACTTTCTGTCGTGGAAGCAAGAACCAGTTGGAGTCAAGGTGTATAAAAGCTTTTCGAGTTCACTACTTTTCTTGTGTTTCATTCGAACCACACAACTTCCTTCACACCCATTTCACTATCATTATACCTTCACCCAAATCTTCTCCTTCGCAACAAAGAACTTCACTAGTTTTGATTGAGAGAATTCGAAGCAAGTGGGTTGTCTCCCCTTCGTATTCCATCCGGTTACTACTGACTCTCCACCACCTTTTCAAAGGTGTAGTAAGTCTTCTCACCTCCTCTTTAATACATATCTCACGTACTCACTCACACATGCATATCTCATGCTACATTCGAACGTATCTATTTTTATTTGTACACACCACACAGTTACAAACTCACGTTGCATGTTACCAAGTAAGGTTTAAGAACCACATTCACATCTTACTAGTACACGTTTAATATATCAAGTCATGCATTATTCTCCCACTTAAACGTATATCATTTATGGTTAAGAACACAGCAACCCATTTTGAATCATGTACATAATCGAATTTACATAATGAAGACTTGACAGTCACCTCACAACTCACTTTCACAACCAAGATATCACGCCATGCATTATTATGTTTCTCACTCGATCTTACATATTGACACTTCATTAATTTACATGCATCATTTTACTCGAACATGTATACTTTTATTCCATGCAAACCTTATATGTCACGCTATAAATAAATGGGGAAAAGCTAGAACATGCTAAGTGTTTTTATACGTATACAAACAGCCTTCAAACTGACTTCATATATCACGATATAAATTAATAACCATGCCCTTTCTTCACACGACCTGATAGCCCACACTACCAACTACACTTTTCATATAAACACCACGTAAAAATAATCGAGAAACAACCATTTAAAACTGCCGAACCAATCACATAAACACTAAATCGCTTCTTAGAAAATATAACCCCAAAAACTATTTTCGGTAATGGGCTAAATTAAAGCCCAATAAGCATCAATGTTAGGACAGTCCAATAGGCCCAGGAAATACATTTTCAGAATCACAAAAATAACCCAAGAACAGGCCCAAAACAATTTTACATACCCTCGCCTCTAAAATATTAAATGGGCTTTAAGATAGTTCGTTGTGCGGCCCATTTATACAAAAATAAGCTCTTTTCTGAAATAAGCAATTGAAATAAGTTAAAATGAACTTAATAAAGTTATAGAAATTTTCAGAATATTTTTCCCGTTATTTTTATGCAAAAAGGACTAAAAATGTAACGCGATTTAACTGGAGGGACCAAAACTGCCAAACCGTGAAACTCCGGGACTGAAGCTGTGAAAACAGTTTATAAAGGACTTAAATTGACATATCATTGAACTCCAAGCCTTATGTGGACATATGGAGGAATATTGGACTATTATTGAACTATGGACTTAACCGAGGACTAACAATGCAACGCAAGCCACAGTTAGGGTAAAGGGTGTAAAATCTGGAAAGAACAAGTACTAACTATTATAACTTGACATTCTTATTCTATTTTTTCATTTTTGGCACCACACTTATATCTCATATGCATTTTTCGCATTCTATTTGCATATTAGATTATTTCTCAATATTTAGTAACATTTCATGTTAATATTTCATAACAATTCATCTACTCTTTGAAGATATGATCTTACGAGAGCACGAACACCATAATCATATATAATAACACCTTCACCTTCAACGATTAGATCGTTGTTAATCATCATCTACCATTCATACACACACACCACTAGAAGTTAGTCAGATTCTCAGTTATTTATATATTTACCAGGTTTCACATCGAAGTTGTTATAATCACCTCTGAGTTTATTTTCACCATCACCAGTAACGCTTAAGGTGAGTCATGGCCTCATTTTTTTTTAACTCTTTATACTTTTTAAACTCCGTGAGGGGGATACATGCTATAAACAAATCACAAGTATTTTTCTGTATGCTACCTGACTTGATATATGCCTAAGTTACCATATTGCCACAAGACCCTTATATCATGAGCCATTAATCACTGCGGTGAACGCGAATATAATGAATAGATCTATTAGAGGCTGACGACCTATCCCACTAATACTGTGACGGAATGCTTTTTGCTAGTCGTATTAGTCGCGATGCATTATATTTGAGAGAAATAGGAATTGGCAAATCACCTATTACACGAGGGCAAAACCTTCATCATTAATTTGGTGGACACCTCCGTTTATGCGGTACTTTGTTAACATTTGCGTGTCATGAGACTTAGGGCAATATATGAACTACGATATCAACTTTTAAACTGATTGTATCTTCAATACAATCTTACTTGTGAATCGAACTGATATTTAAATTACAAACTCCATGATTTCACTCAACATTATGTTGACTTTTAAGCATGTATCTCAGGAAACTAGAGGAGCAAGGCAAGGCATGGAGCAGGCGCACCCTATCTTAAATAAATGGTGTAAAATAAAGTTGTAATTCAGTTAAATTGATGTTTCTTTGTAGAGACCTTAGTACTCTGATGTAACGCTTTGTAACTGAATTTGTATTATGGACCTATGTAAATTAAAAATGTCGTCTCAGGCTGTTTTTCTATGAATTTGTTTTCGATCCTCACAGTAGCACCCTAATAAATCTTCCGCTGCTATATTTAAAATTTGGGGTGTTACAGATTGGCATCAGAGCTTCGGTTATAGAGAACCAAATGTTTTCAAACGTTGGACTATAACTACATTTTTCAATCAAATTAATTATACACCATGTTACTTTAAGACTCCATGCCTGCTTGCTGCCGCACTCGGTATGTTATACATTAGGATTATCTTATATAAGTCTCTGCATACTTGATAGTTACTGTGCACAACTAGATCATTTTATGCTTATATTACACCACTTGATGTTAGTAATTACTTATTTTTACCATATATGGATTATTACAGTACTATGTCATTCATCACCCACTTTAGTGTATCATCGGAGCCGGACTCCGAGGGATCACTAGCATCAGTCACATCCCCCATACTTCCTGGTACTGTAGCACCAGAGGTTGTGCCTGACGCGATCGAGCCCTTTGTGGAGGGTGGAGCCGCCGCCATACCTTTATCAGAGGACCCCCATGTGCCAGCTTTGCCAACACCTACGTTACCACCACATTTTGTTTATGACACCTACTCTCCTTTCTATATACCACCCCCTGACGACTTGTACTATGAAAGTCAGCAATGGCTCCCTGCTGATGATTTACCCGAGCCCCATCATATGGCACCACCATTACCACCTGACCATTTGCTTGACATACATACCCAGACATATCCACTACCACCTCGACAGCGGGACCCGATTCCTGCAGAGGATATTCCTTCATCGAGTAGACCTCACATATTAGACCAGATACACCCATCCTCACCATCACTGCCTTACCCTCCTGGTTTCACTCCCCCAGCTCAGACACATGATGCTTGGGAAGGATTTAGACCAGTAGTCACCCATACCCTTATACCATCTACAGTGGTGACACGACTCGAGAGTCACGGAGAGCAGATTGATTCACTTCTTCGGATGATCGACCATGTGCCATTGGATTCCCCAGGGACTATCATTGACACTCTGCATAGGTTGGCTTCCAACAGAGCAGTGGTACAGCAGTGCTTGAGACAGATGCAGACAGACTTGGCAGATACCCGTTCCCACGCGATATCCATACGTAGAGAGGGACAGGACTTAGCTTGGGAGGCTCACCTGGCACAGCGTAGAGCTGACACATTGGAGAGACTCTTGGGAGACATACAGATGGAGCATCAGGCTGAGATACAGAGACTCAGAGACCAGATCTCAGAGCTCACGAGGCGTACGGATAGACCTGAGCAGTAGACATAGTTAGCATGTTGTATAGTTTGAGACATTGTAGTCTGCCACATGTGGCAATTAATAAAGACTCTTGTATCGTTTTGTTGTATAACTCAACTGATCAAGTTATTAATGTTGTAATGTTGGTAGTAATGTACTATATATCTGTTAACTTATGTATTATGGTTGTTCGTATGTATTGTAATTGTATCCAGACATGTCGTGATGTTACCTGTTATTATTATGATTCTCTAATTGTGTAAATATTGTAAAAACCTGAACACATATAATACGGTGATATGTGGGGAAAATTGATAAACTTCAATTGTATGATTAAATCGATTGTTCCTTAACAATCTCATATCCGTAAATGGATAAATTAAAAAGGCATCGTAATTGTGGAAAATAATCAATTTAACCACCATTTCACACCATGATCACATTGTGCATAGACTCAGCTATTCTATCCAAATTCTAAATCTGTATTCTTGTGACATTAATAGAAAATGGTACATAGCGACAACGAAACTACCAACCCTACCGTAGCACTGACGCTTGAGGAGGTTCGAAGAATGATTGATGATGGCATCGCCGCAGCACGCGAGGCCGATGCAGCAAACCGCTCAAGCAATACTATGGGAGCAACAACTGAAAGTGAGGCATCTACACCACGTAAATGCACTTACAAGGAATTCGTAAGTTGTCAACCAACCACCTACAGAGGCGTAGAAGGAGTGACGGAATTAGCACAGTGGTTTGAATGCATGGAAACAGTATTCATGAGAAGCAACTGCGCAGAAAGCAACAAGGTCACTTTTGCCACTGGAACCTTGAGGGGAAATGCATTATCTTGGTGGAATGCTACTGTCAAAATAATGGGTACTGAAGCAGCATTTCAAATCTCCTGGACCGAACTGAAGAATAAAATGCTGAAAAAGTATTGTCCCCGTACAGAGATCAGAAAGCTTGAAGATGAATTTCACCAGTTAATGGTGAAAAACAATGACGTCAGTACATACAACCGAAAATTTCAAGAGTTATCTCTTTTGTGTCCACACATGGTACCTGACTTGGAAAAGACGTTGGAAAAATATGTGGAAGGACTACCTTCAAGTATTGAGGGAGACGTCACTGCATCACACCCACAAACCCTCGAAGCCGCATTCGTGTTTGCTCAGCGAATGATGAGTCGAGTGCTTAAACGAGGTTCTAACTCCACAGTCATTGGACAAAAGAGAAACCATGATAACCATGACAACAGCAACCGGAACAGCAACAGTTACTACAATCACAACAGGAGCTATCGCAACAATGATCGAAGCAACTGCAACAGAGACTACCAGCCAAGCAGAAATGATAGACATCATCAACAAAACCGCAGACAAGAAGCCGCTAGGGCTTATGTGGCTACACCTGCTGAAGGAAAAATGTATGCTGGGACAAAACCCCAGTGTAACAAGTGTAAGATGCATCATGTCGGACCCTGCACCGCTGTTTGCGGAAACTGCCGAAAAATAGGCCATGTGACCAAGGACTGCAGGGCCACGGGGGCAAACGCACACCCAATAGCAGTGAAATGCCACGGTTGTGGTGAACCGGGTCATTACAAGAGTCATTGCCCGAAGAACTCCAACAACGTTACCCGCGGGAGAGCCTACTTACTAGGAGATGGAAACGCACCACAGAATCCCAACGTCACCACGGGTACTTTCTTACTGAATCAACATAGTGCTAAAATATTATTTGATTCTGGAGCCGATAGAAGCTTTGTATCTACTTCATTTGCTTTATTACTTAATATAGCGCCCGTAGAATTAGATACCTCATACGAAATTGAAATAGCCGATGGAAAATTGTTAAACACCAACACCGTACTCGAAAACTGCACCTTAACCCTCCAAAACAAATCATTTCCAATCGATCTCATGCCCATCCAACTTGGAAGCTTTGACGCAATTGTGGGCATGGATTGGTTATCCAAACATCGTGCCCGAATCATCTGCGACGAAAAAGTTATCAAAATCCCCATAAACAATGAAACGCTCACCGTTCGTTGTGACCACTATAAAACCCAACTCAATATCATCTCGTACATCAAAACGGTGAAATACATAAACAAAGGATGTCACGCATTTTTGGTCCAAGTAACGGAGGATAAATCGAAAGAAAAAGAAAAACGACTGGAAGAAGTGCCAGTTGTAAATGAGTTTGCAGAAGTATTCCCTGAAGACTTGCCAGGTATTCCACCCATCCGGCAAGTAGAATTTCGAATCGATTTAGTGCCTGGAGCAGCACCCGTTGCAAAAGCACCATATCGATTAGCCCCTTCCGAAATGAAAGAATTATCTGAGCAGTTGAAAGAACTGTCAGATAAAGGATTCATCCAACCCAGCTCATCGCCTTGGGGAGCACCAGTCCTGTTTGTCAAAAAGAAAGACGGAACATTCCGAATGTGCATCGATTATAGAGAGTTGAACAAACTCACAGTGAAAAATCGATACCCATTACCAAGAATTGACGATCTATTTGACCAATTACAAGGATCGAGTGTTTACTCAAAAATCGATCTAAGATCAGGATACCACCAATTAAGAGTCAGAGAAGAAGATGTTCCCAAAACAGCCTTTCGAACACGATACGGACATTACGAATTCCGCGTAATGCCATTTGGTCTTACCAACGCACCGGCAGTGTTCATGGATCTAATGAACCGCGTATGTAAGCCATATCTGGACAAGTTCGTAATCGTATTCATCGACGACATTTTGATCTACTCACCTAACGAAAAAGAGCATGCTGAACACTTGAGAACCATTTTGGGTTTACTCAAGCAAGAAAAACTGTATGCGAAATTTTCCAAATGTGATTTTTGGATCTCCACCGTTCAATTCTTAGGACACATCATCAACAGTCAAGGTATTCACGTTGACCCCGCCAAGATCGAAGCAGTCAAGGGTTGGGCTTCGCCCACCACTCCAACTGAAATTCGACAATTTTTAGGACTCGCTGGTTACTATCGAAGGTTTATAGAGGGTTTTTCCAAAATCGCAAAACCTTTGACAGAACTCACTCAGAAAAACAAGAAATATATCTGGGGAGAGAAACAAGAATCAGCATTTCAACTCCTGAAACAAAAACTCTGTGAAGCACCTATTCTAGCGCTACCAGACGGGAGCGACGACTTTGTAGTATATTGTGATGCATCACATCATGGTTTAGGTGCAGTACTAATGCAAAGGAACAAAGTCATCGCTTACGCTTCTCGGCAACTCAAGAAAAATGAGGAAAATTATACCACTCATGATCTAGAATTAGGAGCAGTAGTATTCGCTCTTAAAATGTGGAGACATTATCTTTATGGTACAAAGTGCACGGTATTCACCGATCACAAAAGTCTTCAACACATACTAGATCAGAAGGAGCTGAACATGAGACAGCGCCGATGGTTGGAACTACTCAACGACTACGATTGTGAAATTCGCTACCACCCCGGTAAAGCGAATGTCGTAGCTGACGCGTTGAGCAGAAAAGAGAGGATCAAACCTCTTAGAGTTCGATCGTTAGAAATGACAATTTATTCATCACTCCCATCTCAAATTCTCATAGCCCAATCGGAAGCTCTTCAGGAAGAAAATCGAGCTCACGAGAAAATTAAGGGCATGCTAGAAAGTGAGAACGGATTCATACGAAGAGCCGATGGAATGTTATGCTTCAAGAAAAGATGCTGGATTCCTCTCTATGGAGGTATTCGAGATTTTATCATGCATGAATCTCACAAGTCTAAATATTCCATTCATCCCGGATCCAACAAAATGTACCAAGACCTCAAACAACTTTACTGGTGGCCAAACATGAAAGCCGACATTGCAACATATGTTGGGAAGTGTTTGACTTGTTCAAGGGTTAAAGCCGAAAGTCAGAAACCATCTGGACTACTTGTACAACCCGAAATACCAGTCTGGAAATGGGAAAGAATCACTATGGATTTTATTACTAAGTTACCAAGAACGTCGACCGGATATGACACCATTTGGGTTATCGTCGACCGCTTAACCAAATCAGCTCATTTTCTGCCTATCAAAGAAACTGACGAGTTGGACACACTCGCTCAGTTGTACTTCAAAGAAATCATAATTCGACATTGAGTCCCAGTCTCTATCATTTCAGACAGAGACAGTCGATTCACTTCAGGATTTTGGCAATCCCTACAGAAAGCCCTCGGTACTCAATTGGACATGAGCACCGCCTACCATCCTCAAACTGATGGACAAAGTGAAAGGACAATCCAAACCTTGGAAGATATGCTTAGAGCATGTGTGATTGACTTCGGAAAAGGTTGGGACAAACACTTACCATTGGTTGAATTCTCGTACAACAATAGCTACCAAGCTAGCCTAAAGGCTGCACCTTTCGAAGCACTTTATGGGAGAAAGTGCAGATCACCCATCTGCTGGACGGAAGTTGGTGACATGCAGCTTACCGGACCAGAACTAATCCACGACACAACAGAGAAAATATTCAAAATCAAACATCGTCTCCAAGCCGCTCGTGACAGACAAAAGAGTTATGCAGACGTGAGGAGGAAACCCATGGAGTTTGAAGTCGGAGATAGAGTTATGCTAAAAGTTTCGCCCTGGAAGGGAATGATACGCTTCGGAAAGCGTGGAAAACTCAACCCAAGGTACATTGGACCATTTAAAATCCTCGAGAGGATTGGCCCAGTTGCCTATAAGTTAAAACTTCCAGAAGAACTCAGTAGGGTACACCCTACATTCCACGTATCCCAACTTAAGAAATGCCTATCAGACGAAACTCTCGTCATTCCGCTGAAAGAGATCAAACTAGATGACAAACTTATATTCACAGAGGAACCCGTTGAGATAATGGATAGAGAGGTGAAGCAACTCAAGCAAAGCCGTATTCCTATTGTGAAAGTAAAATGGGACTCCAAGAGAGGACCAACGTACACATGGGAACGCGAAGACCAAATTCGTGAAAAATATCCACATCTATTCCCGTAAACCACTCTTATTAGCTATCTTAGACTTGAATTCTGGGACGGAATTCGAATGAGGGAGGAGTACTGTAAGATCCTACGAAAAACCCTTGTAGTTAATCTTAATAATTAGTGTTAACCTTGTATTGTCAATTAATAAAGCCATTTTTACGGGAAAATTTTGAACTTTTCTATTATTAGTTATTAATATCCCGATGCATTATATATATGTATATATTGTATACACCGTACTTGAGATAATAATTCTCGCACAACAATAAATTTTCACAATGACGAGTGATCATACTCACCTAGTTATTTTACTACACTTAACTAAAATTAATATCACTCAATTATACTTAACTAAAACACTAATACTAATCCTAACTCTATATTACAAAAACCAACCGGGCCATTACTGTTTCAGCCCACCACACAACCCCACAGCCCATCATCTCCACACGAAACCAAGACCAATTGTAAGCCCATGCACTCTTCTTGTTAATTCATAAATCCGAAAAGACCAGCCCTCCAAAACAGCCTTTGTACTCTAAGATACTAAACACGAAACAAGAATATTTATGCATCATTTCGATCACCAGCTACTAGATAATTAATACGGTGACATTTAGATTTGGATAGCAAGTATTATTATGAAATTCAAGAGCAAACCAATTGTCCTATAGCCACTCAAGTCGTGTAACTAAAAACCACAAAACACCATCACTTCAAACCACAACAGCCCAACGATTTTTGCAAACATATTAGGATATTTAGAAACCTGTTAAGGCTACTAAAAGAGAAATGAACTATAACCATGACCTTTAGCTCAAAAGCTCCATCTCGTGCCAATATTGTTAAAAACCGAATATAGGAAACTTACAAGAACTAAAGTCCAAAACCCCATCTACCAATACTCAACTTCACACTCAATTTAAGATAACAATATACAAGTGTCCCCTAGTTACAGTATCTTCCATGATTGGTCAATTGGTCAATGTAAGATATTTTGCCTATAAAAACTACTCATTCGGTCATCTTCTATTCCCTACCACCTATCATTGTCTATCACCCTCAAACATTCCTTAAATAGAATAAAAACTTTCTGTCGTGGAAGCAAGAACCAGTTGGAGTCAAGGTGTATAAAAGCTTTTCGAGTTCACTACTTTTCTTGTGTTTCATTCGAACCACACAACTTCCTTCACACCCATTTCACTATCATTATACCTTCACCCAAATCTTCTCCTTCGCAACAAAGAACTTCACTAGTTTTGATTGAGAGAGTTCGAAGCAAGTGGGTTGTCTCCCCTTCGTATTCCATCCGGTTACTACTGACTCTCCACCACCTTTTCAAAGGTGTAGTAAGTCTTCTCGCCTCCTCTTTAATACATATCTCACGTACTCACTCACACATGCATATCTCATGCTACATTCGAACGTATCTATTTTTATTTGTACACACCACACAGTTACAAACTCACGTTGCATGTTACCAAGTAAGGTTTAAGAACCACATTCACATCTTACTAGTACACGTTTAATATATCAAGTCATGCATTATTCTCCCACTTAAACGTATAGCATTTATGGTTAAGAACACAGCAACCCATTTTGAATCATGTACATAATCGAACTTACATAATGAAGACTTGACAGTCACCTCACAACTCACTTTCACAACCAAGATATCACGCCATGCATTATTATGTTTCTCACTCGATCTTACATATTGACACTTCATTAATTTACATGCATCATTTTACTCGAACATGTATACTTTTATTCCATGCAAACCTTATATGTCACGCTATAAATAAATGGGGAAAAGCTAGAACATGCTAAGTGTTTTTATACGTATACAAACAGCCTTCAAACTGACTTCATATATCACGATATAAATTAATAACCATGCCATTTCTTCACACGACCTGATAGCCCACACTACCAACTACACTTTTCATATAAACACCACGTAAAAATAATCGAGAAACAACCATTTAAAACTGCCGAACCAATCACAGAAACACTAAATCGCTTCTTAGAAAATATAACCCAAAAACTATTTTCGGTAATGGGCTAAATTAAAGCCCAATAAGCATCAATGTTAGGACAGTCCAATAGGCCCAGGAAATACATTTTCAGAATCATAAAAATAACCCAAGAACAGGCCCAAAACAATTTTACATGCCCTCGCCTCTAAAATATTAAATGGGCTTTAAGATAGTTCGTTGTGCGGCCCATTTATACAAAAATAAGCTCTTTTCTGAAATAAGCAATTGAAATAAGTTAAAATGAACTTAATAAAGTTATAGAAATTTTCAGAATATTTTTCCCGTTATTTTTATGCAAAAAGGACTAAAAATGTAACGCGATTTAACTGGAGGGACCAAAACTGCCAAACCGTGAAAACAGTTTATAAAGGACTTAAATTGACATATCATTGAACTCCAAGCCTTATGTGGACATATGGACGAATATTGGACTATTATTGAACTATGGACTTAACCGAGGACTAACAATGCAACGTAAGCCACAGTTAGGGTAAAGGATGTAAAATCTGGAAAGAACAAGTACTAACTATTATAACTTGACATTCTTATTCTATTTTTTCATTTTTGGCACCACACTTATATCTCATATGCATTTTTCGCATTCTATTTGCATATTAGATTATTTCTCAATATTTAGTAACATTTCATGTTAATATTTCATAACAATTCATTTACTCTTTGAAGATATGATCTTACGTGAGCACGAACACCATAATCATATATAATAACACCTTCACCTTCAACGATTAGATCGTTGTTAATCATCATCTACCATTCATACACACACACCACTAGAAGTTAGTCAGATTCTCAGTTATTTATATATTTACCAGGTTTCACATCGAAGTTGTTATAATCACCTCTGAGTTTATTTCACCATCACCAGTAACGCTTAAGGTGAGTCATGGCCTCACTTTTTTTAAACTCTTTATACTTTTTAAACTCCGTGAGGGGGATACATGCTATAAACAAATCACAAGTATTTTTCTGTATGCTACCTGACGTGATATATGCCTAAGTTACCATATTGCCACAAGACCCTTATATCATGAGCCATTAATCACTGCGGTGAAAGCGAATATAATGAATAGATCTATTAGAGGCTGACGACCTATCCCACTAATACTGTGACGGAATGCTTTTTGCTAGTCGTATTAGTCGCGATGCATTATATTTGAGAGAAATAGGAATTGGCAAATCACCTATTACACGAGGGCAAAACCTTCATCATTAATTTGGTGGACACCTCCGTTTATGCGGTACTTTGTTAACGTTTGCGTGTCATGAGACTTAGGGCAATATATGAACTGCGATATCAACTTTTAAACTGATTGTATCTTCAATACAATCTTACTTGTGAATCGTACTGATATTTAAATTACAAACTCCATGATTTCACTCAACATTATGTTGACTTTTAAGCATGTATCTCAGGAAACTAGAGGAGCAAGGCAAGGCATGGAGCAGGCGCAGCCTATCTTAAATAAATGGTGTAAAATAAAGTTGTAATTCAGTTAAATTGATGTTTCTTTGGAGAAACCTTAGTACTCTGATGTAACGCTTTGTAACTGAATTTGTATTATGGACCTATGTAAATTAAAAATGCCGTCTCAGGCTGTTTTTCTATGAATTTGTTTTCGATCCTCACAGTAACACCCAAATAAATCTTCCGCTGCTATGTTTAAAATTTGGGGGTGTTACAGATTATCCTCAAGAAATTCACCGTACCTAGCTACGATGACCTTATTCTCAGGTAAGAAGTAAAAGTAGTAACCCTTTGTTTCCTTAGGGTATCCTACGAAGATACACTTAACAGATCTTTGTTGGAGTTTATCAGGTGAGTCACGTTTGACAAACGCCTCACTACCCCAGACCTTTAAGTAAGAAAAGTTGGGAGCTTTTCCAGTCCATACTTCATATGGAGTCTTATCAACCTTCTTAGTTGGAATCCTATTCAACACGTGAACAGCTGTTTCAAGAGCATAATCCCAAAAGGATAAGGGAAGAGTTGTAAGATTAAACATGGATCGCACCATATCTAACAAGGTACGATTTCTCCTTTCAGATACACCATTTTGCTGTGGCGTATAAGGAGAAGTGAGTTGTTGCACAATGCCACACTCACCCAGATAATCCTTAAACTCTTGGCTTAAGTACTCACCACCACGATCGGATCGAAGTGCCTTAATCTTCTTTTCGAGTTGTAATTCTACTTCATTTTAAAAACCTTGAATGTCTCAAAGACTTCATGTTTATGTTTAAGTAAATAAACATAACCATAACGACTAAAGTCATCCGTGAAGGTCAAGAAGTAGACAGCACCACGTTTAGACACATGTCTAAGTGGACCACACACATCCGTGTGTATCAATCCAAGTAGATCTGAAGCCTTCTCCATATTGCTATGGAAAGGTTTCTTTGTCATCTTTCCAGATATGCAAGATTCGCATTTATCAACTGAATCATCATTGATATTTTTCAAAAGCCCATCGTGTTGCAGCTTTTCCATGCGATTCTTGCCTATGTGAGCAAGACGGCAGTGCCATAAATAAGACGAGTCCAAGTTAGACTTGACTCTCTTATTTCCGATGCTATACATTGAATTATTTTTATTGGATACATGGTTTTCCATGTCAATTTCAAACACACCATTTAATGGAATAGCATTAAAGTAAAAAACAGAATTTAAAGAAACAGAAATTCCATTATCATTAAAAGTATGCTTAAAACCCAAATCCAATAACAAAGAAACTGAAACGACACCTCTAACAATAGAAGGTGCGTAATGACAATTGTTCAAAACTAATATTAAACCAGAAGGTAAAACTAGCTCAAAAGTCCCTATGGCTTCTACTGCTGCACGTATTCCATTTCCCACGTACAAGTAGCATTCCCCATAGTTCAGCTTCTTCGCTCCTCTAAGCCCCTGCGATGTATTACAAATGTGAGTACCACATCCTGTATCATATATCCAGGCATTTTGCTTACGAGGAAAAGAAAACAATTCAACCATAAAAATACCTGAAGTGCTGGCGCCCTGCCCAGCCTTGGCATTCTTATTCTTGCGACACTCCTCAAGTAGCAATGGACAGTCCCTCTTCGAATGTCCAGGAGTATTGCAGTGGTGACAAGCAGCCGTATCCTTTTTAGGATGATCCTTCTTGGGAGGAGGATTCTGCTTCTTTGGCTTTTGCTGATAAGTCACAATCTGCTTGCCCTTGTCAGCTTTGCCCTTTCCTTTCTTGTTCACTTGTTTCGGTTTACCGGGCTTAGCTACTCTACCACCTCTTATTGCCATAACAGCAGGTGTAGGAGCTTTCTTAGTGAGTGCCTTCTCATGCTCAATAAGCATTGCATGCAATTCATAAAAAGTCTTCCCCTTGCAATGCATGTTAAAGTTGCGCACAAAGTCACCATATAATTCCTCATTGAGGGATTTGTTGATGAGGCCAACTTTAACGTCTTCCACATACCCGCAATTAAGTGCATCTAGTTGGTCAAGATAACCTTTCATTTTAAGCACATGATCACTTACGGGTGTTGTTGCGTCCTGCTTGCACTTGCCCAAGTTGTCAAGTACATCATACAATTCAGCCATAGGAGATTTCTGAAACATTCGTGTCAGTTCATCAATCATGTTTTTCGGGCCATATTTCTCAAACTGTTTTACCAGTTGATCATCCATCCCCGATAGCATGAGACAAGCCGCATCATTGTGCTTGTCATAGGCTTCATTGTACTCCCTAAGTATTTCATTAGGCGAGTTTGCAGGAGGAGCTTCTGGAAGGTCCTCAGTAAGACATTCAGAACGTTTGGCAATTCTAAGAACAAGCCTTAGATTGCGATACCAACTGTTAAAGTTCTTAGTCCCAGTCAATTTTTCCTTTTCAAGCATCATCTTGAAACAGGAGGTTAAGTTTGACGAATTTCTGGGTTGGGCCATTTCTACAGAAAAAAGTTCAAAAGTTAGTACTTTCGATAATTAAACATTTCATGAAAATTAAACACCCATTGGTTAAAAACCATTTAATTTTCACTGAAAACTAGGATCCTAATTGACGCCGTTTCATTACATCAGCTTTGGCTGCTAGTAATGAAAATGCTCAATAAGGTACGGGATCACCCAATTGCCAATATCAAATTGCAATTCCTAGAAATCTTGGGACTTACATTATATTGCCAACCTCAGTTGCAAAATGTAAGCATGTTTCATCCCCAATTCTTTATGCCTTGGCGCCGTTCCATTACATCAGCTTTGGCTGCTAGTAATGAAAGTGCCCAATTAAGTTAACCAACTCAAGAAACAGTAAATTGACGTCAGTTTATTGCATTCAGCTTTGGCTGCTAGCAATAAAGTACTCAATTTACCCTTAGATGACCACCCTTTGAACATCAACATTCAGCTTTGGCTGCTAGTGATGTAGGATGAAACCTTAGGTGTTCCCTTTTGTAGTTGGGTGGCATTTAACTTAAATTTATAAGGGTAATAAAATTTTGATGTGTTAAATCAAAAAATATGTACAAAGATGTCATGCATTCATCTTTGTATCATATATGTTTTCAAAAAACAAAATCGTTTACTCATTCGTAGCTCAAATCATCAAATCTTTTAATTGAGGCGTTGAACAAATTACAACATTGCCTTAAGATGCTTCGTATTAGTTGTGGTGTACTTGGTAAGTCTAAAATTGACGCACAGGCGGGCGTAGGGACGACAGCCGCCGAAGCTGGTTAAAACCGTGCCCCTCTAAGGTCACAATTTAATGCGTACTGATGAACTCAAATAAGTACATTTTATTACTATCATTTATCCCATTAATTTGACTTGTTTTACTATATTATGTATGAGGATTGATACTTAATCGTTTACTTTTGTAATTCTCAGGTAAAAACAAGCATTTGGTGAAACTTAGCGATTATGGACTAATTATGGAGCAAAACGTGCATAAAGTGGAAGTCTACTGACATGGACAAGATCAAGTCAATTCTGCTCCAGATGCGCCGCATCTCACTCTCGACATGCGCCGCATCTCTATCAAGATATCACCAGATACGATCCAAGATACAAGAGGACATGCGCCGCATCTAATCAAGAGTTACGCCGCATCTTCTGGCGGTGTACGAATATTCCTGAATATTATAATCTTGGACCCCACGCGAAGTTAAGTACATGCGCCGCATCTACTTAAGTAGATGCGCCGCATCTTCCCTCAGACACAAACTATAAATACCCCGTAGACCAGACGCATTAAAGGAGATTCGGAAGTTCGAAAACCTAAAGACCGAACAGAAGAGAAGGACGAATTCAGTCAAGAAGGCAGCACAAGACACACCCAAATCGAAGATACAAGAGCTGTAAGAAGGTGCTGCATGTATTTAATTCATTAAGTAGTTTTGTTTTATTGTTTTAGCAAACTTTAATTCATCAGGATTGGTGGCTTGTGTAATGTGACAACGGAAAGATTGCACTCCCTTTAATACTTGCTTTCCCATCAATTAAAGTTTATATGTTGATGTCTTTGGTTACTACTTATTAGTGCATTGACCACCTCTGTGTTTATTAGTGGCTTGCGGGCACCCGACTGCGGGACAAGGTGTGGCTCCCACGGTTGTTTCTAAATTGATCACTTAGGAATAACTTTTAGACATAAGTCGTCATTAAGGGTTTACTCGCCGATGAGAATAGGACCAACGAGAAAGGGTTAATTACATACACTTCATATAAAGCTATCAATAAAACAAGTGACAATCTACTTAATCATAAGGACAGCCCTCTTATTGTCTCAAGTATCTATCTGTGTACGTGTGTGCTACTTGCTGATTCGTGCCTATTTGTTTATTTTATTATTTAATTGCAAACAAAACTGTGCCAGTCTCTCAGGCTGAAACCCCCTTGCGTTAGGATATTAAAATACTGATTAGATTAACGAGATTATACGTTCCACTCTTAGTGATCGACACTCTACTTACCATTATCTTCATACTGACCGGGTACACTGCTCGTTAAGTGTGTGTGTTATTGATAAGTCGGCTAAATATAAATTTAAAACTTGAGTAGGCATTAAAACTGCTAAACCGCAACGACACATCACGCGCATCAAGTTTTTGGCGCCGTTGCCGGGGAGTGAATTGTTATTTTCTGTTAATTTGATTAGTATTTTAATTAGGTTTTTCTTTTTATTAGATTAATTGCATCATTGTACTATTTTGCATATTTGTTGTATTGTGTGTTATTTGTTTGCTTTTGTTTTTATTTTTGAGTGTTTTATTTTTTGTTTCGTGTGTTTAATTTTTATTTTTATTTTTCGTATTTTTCTGTTCTGCTATCGTTGTACTGTGCTAAATCAAACGATACGGCGCATCTGATCTCTCAGATACGGCGTATTGCGTTTAATTTTTTTAATACAACGCGTTTAATTAATTCGATACGACGCATCTTTTCCCCAAGATACGGCGTATCTGTTTTTAATAAGAAAATTTTTCTAAGCGATAAAGTAATACGACGCATCTGCTTTTGCAGATACGGCGTATCTGTTTTTGATAAAAACTTTTTTTCTAAACGTTAACGCCATACGACGCATCTTCTTTTGAAGATACGGCGTATCTATTATTTTAATTAAAAACAGTTTGCGAATTATTAAACAAATACGACGTATCGATCTTTATCGATACGGCGCATCTTACTGAATCAAAAATCTTTTATTTTTAAACGTAACGAAAATACGGCGCATTAACTTTCGTTAATACGACGCATTTAATTTTAATTAGATAAACTGATTTTTGATTAATTAATTCGATACGGCGCATTCATAAATTTAAAGCGGCGTATCTATTTTCTGAATAGAGTCTGATTAAATTTTAACGTATTAAGATACGGCGTATCCAACTCTTTGGATACGGCGCATCGTCCCTAGATATCAGTTACTTGTATTCATATATCCGTTTCTATATTCATTAATTTCTCTTCTAGCGAACAAATCCTACTGATGATTTTACCTTGGATGACAGATTTTGCTATGGAAGACATGTCAGTTAACGGATATCTTGCTAAGGGATCCTTATTTTCAGTTTGTTGACAAGGACGAAGAAGAGTTCACCAAAAGAAAGTGTCAACTACTTGGGATTCCATACAATGAGCCACCCATGATTATTTCTGAAAAATTTAAAATCATCAAATATTCTTTGGGTCCTGATGAAGAATATACTGCTGTGATGACCAAGAGTTATATTAGATTAAGTCGAACGGAGGAAAACGTCGCAGAGATATACGGGAAAATCTTTCGGATGAAGGAAGAAGGATGGACCGTGACAAGGACCAAGTAAAGAGCTGAACGTGAGTCTAACTTGAAGACTCTGGAATAAAGACAAGTGCTGACCGGGAGACAACCCGGATTTATCTTTTATTATTCTGTTTTCTGTGTCGAGTCAGTCCAGGCCGCACGAAGATACGGCGCATCTCAGTCCTGAGATGCGACGCATCCTCTGCAATGGTCATATCTTATTTTATTTTTCTGCATTTTTATTTTCGACTTTAAAACTTTTTATCAGTTATTTTAATGCGGCGCATCCCTGGTTAAGGATGCGGCGCATCTTTATTCTGATCCGTATTTATTCCAGGCTCGATACGGCGTATCTTCTTCAATAGGATACGGCGCATCGACTGACCTGATGATTTTCAGTTTTAATTTTTAAGTTTTATTTTTCCTAACTACTAATGTGTTATGCAAGTTGAACCTTTCTTATCTTAGGTGTGTTTTAAAGTGTTGGTGGTATTATAGTTTCCTGAATTTTCTGTGGATACATCAAGTATGAAGCTTTAACGTTCTAATCCACAAGAAAGATGATTTTTGCTCATATACAAATGGAGGATCATACCGAGCAAATCTCAGGGGAGTTTTTCCGTTCTAATTCTTTTTATTTCCAGTTTTTAACCTTTTATACAAACAACGAGGACGTTGTTTAACTTAAGTGGGGGGATAGGAGAATTAGAACACTTAACACTTACTTGTCCTAAACTTTTTCAAAAATTATGCTTAAAATGTGCTTAATATATCAAACTTAAAAATTTTTAGCATGTTTTTGTTTAAGATCTAAGTTGCATAACTGCACACATGACATTATTTTCAAAAATTGTGATTTTCCAAAATTCACAAATCTATGAGTGTGCCGGTGACTTGTAAACTTTAGAACTTGGCTTGTATACTATTCGAGACCACCATAATGAGTATTATTTATTTAATTGGAATGACTTGTCTAACTTGGTAAAAATTCTAGGATTACACCAAATAGCCTTTATATGTTATGTGTTATTAACTAACTACACTGGTTAGTTAACCCCCGTATAAACCCTTTTGTTACTCTCACTTTTAGAGTAAGATACCCCTAGAAAAACACTCAGAGCCATTCCTTTCGTTTCTTACACCTATTTTTAAAATGTTTCGCTACACCTTAAACCTTAGCCTACCCTGTAGATTAGAATCCGTGGTTGGTTAATTGCTATAGGCAGAGTGTGTTTCCTTACATTACCTGTGTTCGCGTGCGTAATTCATTATATATGGTTAGGTCGGGAAATTGCACAATGCAATTGGAGTGAAAGTAAATATTGTATATTTTGGAGTTTATTTTTCGTGTGTTTACTACTTTCACTATTTACCATTATTTCTGAAGTTATGAAAAGTATGGAAAAATTATCCGGAAAGAAAGTTATAGTGATGTGGTGAAATTTTACACATCTATGTTTATGTTTCAAGTTAAAAAAAAAAAAAAAAAAAAAAAAAAAAAAAAAAAAAAAAAAAAAATCGAAAAAATGAGAAAAGAAAAAGAAAGAAAAAAAAAGAGTTGGATGTTTATTTTAAGCCAACGATGTAGAGTTATGTAAGTGGTTCATATGGCCACTATTTGTTGTATTATATCTATGGATTGAATGGGAATTGGCAGTTATGGGAATGCCAATTAAGGATTATTCTTTGATTAAGATTTTGTTGAGTATAATTCGTGTCTACCTAAAGCGTGTGTTTCAAGTGTTAAAGCGTGAGTTATTCAATGATATGAGTCTTATTCATGGGATGGTTGGGATAGTGATTAACCACACTTAGGATTTTAATTTATTTGTTTTGTTTAATTTTATTTTTACACCAATTTATATCCCAAATGTTATCCATACCCTGTATTGTTCTTTATCCAACCAAACCTTTGATTTATTGAGATTAGGGATTTGAGCAATCTTAAGTATCGTAGTCGTGGATTCGGCTATGTATTTATGATTTTGTCGCCCTTTTTGATATATTATTATTGGTGAAGTTTGGACCTATCTTTAGCCTATTCGAGTTAAGGATTTGAGCAATTGCAAGTATCGTGTTCGTGGATTCGATCATGTATTTGTGATTTTGTCGCCTTTTCTGGAATTTGAGATCGATAGTGTAAATAAGAATAATTAACCCTTAAGCCTAAAAACCCTTTTTACCGCTTTAGACTTGTTATTCCTTAGCTTTAGTGGTGGAGATGTGTATACTTGCCAAGCCTATGATAGAATATTCGTCGCGACTGGACAGTTAAACGATTAGGTTTGCTTTTATCGACTTATTTTATTTTACTTCTAATTCGTTAAGTGTTTAGTTGTGTGATTATGAAATAAACGAATACATGCTTAAATATAAAAATAAATCCTAACATCTTTTAGGATACATTTTCATAAGTTTTAATCTAAGGTTTACTTGGGGACAAGTAAAGTTCAAGTGGGGGGATATTTGATGAACTCAAATAAGTACATTTTATTACTATCATTTATCCTATTTATTTGACTTGTTTTACTATATTATGTATGAGGATTGATACTTAATTGTTTACTTTTGTAATTCTCAGGTAAAAACAAGCATTTGGTGAAACTTGGCGATTTTGGACTAATAATGGAGCAAAACGTACATAAAGTGGAAGTCTACTGACATGGACAAGATCAAGTCAATTCTGCTCCAGATGCGCCGCATCTCACTATCAACATGCGCCGCATCTCTATTAAGATATCACCAGATACGATCCAAGATACAAGAGGACATGCGCCGCATCTAATAAAGAGTTACGCCGCATCTTCTGGCGGTGTACGAATATTCCTGAATATTATAATCTTGGACCCCACGCGAAGTTAAGTACATGCGCCGCATCTACTTAAGTAGATGCGCCGCATCTTCCCTCAGACACAAACTATAAATACCCCGTAGACCAGACGCATTAAAGGAGATTCGGAAGTTCGAAAACCTAAAGACCGAACAGAAGAGAAGGACGAATTCAGTCAAGAAGGCAGCACAAGACACACCCAAATCGAAGATACAAGAGCTGTAAGAAGGTGCTGCATGTATTTAATTCATTAAGTAGTTTTGTTTTATTGTTTTAGCAAACTTTAATTCATCAGGATTGGTGGCTTGTGTAATGTGACAACGGAAAGATTGCACTCCCTTTAATACTTGCTTTCCCATCAATTAAAGTTTATATGTTGATGTCTTTGGTTACTACTTATTAGTGCATTGACCACCTCTGTGTTTATTAGTGGCTTGCGGGCACCCGACTGCGGGACAAGGTGTGGCTCCCACGGTTGTTTCTAAATTGATCACTTAGGAATAACTTTTAGACATAAGTCGTCATTAAGGGTTTACTCGCCGATGAGAATAGGACCAACGAGAAAGGGTTAATTACATACACTTCATATAAAGCTATCAATAAAACAAGTGACAATCTACTTAATCATAAGGACAGCCCTCTTATTGTCTCGAGTATTTATCTGTGTACGTGTGTGCTACTTGCTGATTCGTGCCTATTGGTTTATTTTATTATTTAATTGCAAACAAATCTGTGTCAGTCTCTCAGGCTGAAACCCCCTTGCGTTAGGATATTAAAATACTGATTAGAATAACTAGATAATACGTTCCACTCTTAGTGATCGACACTCTGCTTACCATTATCTTCATACTGACCGGGTACACTGCTCGTTAAGTGTGTGTGTTATTGATAAGTCGGCTAAATATAAATTTAAAACTTGAGTAGGCATTAAAACTGCTAAACCGCAACGACACATCACGCGCATCACGTACCAACTAGAACCCACTTTTTAGTTTGTCAATTTTAGGTCCGCCGCTTCGACCACTTAATACAGTCGCAATCAATCAACTAAAAGAATATAATTTTCTTGCTAAAACAATTAATGTAGTAAATTTATTATTGCTAGTCTCGCCTGGGAGCAAATTACCGTGCGAAGCGAACCACTGTCAGCACATAAGACTTGGCAATAAATAAAATGACTACAAAGGTTTCATAGTTATTAGTCTTATTTATTTTTATTATGAAAAATTACCCTCTTTTGTAGTTTACAATCCATCATAATATAAAACACAAAAGATCAAGTAATTCACAAAATAAATAAACACATAATAACAAATATATGATCATCCACGATATCATATAGCCACATGCAAACCTTTTTCAATAAATCCTAATATTAATTCTATGTGAAATTTTAAATGTATGTAACTAACAAAACTCTCATTAGTTTTCGAGCTCATTGTGCCCAATGGTCCACAGACACCAAATAACTTGGCCGCGTAAGTTTTGGTTAGTTAGATACCACATTGCACATAACTTTTTAATTAATATATATTGAGGTCTTCCCCAATTTAAGATTTATTTAAAACATGTAGCAAATAATTCAATACAAAACATACAAATCATACCATGACAAATATGCAAGATTTGTCAAGGATACCATATTGATCACATAATCATGCATTCCATATTATCATGTCAATATCTCATGTACGTATCTAATTAATTAGTAACATCACATACGGTACTCACTAATTAATCCCTAAAATTTTCATGCAATCCTAGGGTTTCTCAAGTTTTAATTAAAAACTAAAACCCTAATTTTTAATATATATATATGGATCGAACCATATTAGGGTTTCAAAAAAAAAATAACAAACCCTAAAAATTAATTGCATGTAATCTCTACAAGATCCAATTTTTAGGTTTAAGTAATTAATTACAAGTTCTTAAACGAGGCTCATGATGCCACTGTTGGAATATGTGAACTATAAATAAATCATAAACACATAATATCATCAAAAGCACGCAGCAGAATAGATCTACAAGAACATGTAATTAATTAAATTAAATAAGACACGTACCTTAATGATTCCTAGCAAGAACAAGGAATCTCTTGAACAAGAACAAGTTATAAACCCTAATAGGATTTATATGTGGATCGACTAAACCAAGATCACAAGCTAAAGGAAGCTTATCACTCGTTCCTGTACACATGTAATGATAGCGTTTCAATGAGAAAAGCTAGGTTCTTGATCACCAACAAGCCAAACACTTGACTAGCCTTACTTGGATCGAATTCCCTAGTGGGAATAGAAAGAGTCGATCGGTTCTAGCTAGGGAAAGGAGAGGAGAAGAGAAGTTAGGCCTTTTGGGATTCAAGATTAGTGAAAAACTAAAACACAATGAATGGTATTTATAGTTTTTCTTTCCCTTGTTGCCCAAGCCATGCGATCGGCCCTCAAACCCTAAGGGGGGGTTCGGCCGACTTCTAGAATCCCACAAGGATTCTATTTCCTTTTTCTCCTATTTTTCACAATTAGTCCTTTAACGGTCGTTGGTTAAAACCCCGTTAAGTCCTAACCGTCGTTAAGTGTTTTATTGGTGAAATGAATAAATAAATATAATGAAATATATTTAATTATTCATCATTGAAACTCTCACGTTAATGTGTGCAATCCCGAGCCTGGGGTTCGAAACCGGACAAACGTATATTAATATTTATACACAAAACCTAACAAAAACTAACGTTAGTTAAAATTTTATAAAACAATAAATTAGCGTTAAAAACTATCTTAGAAATATCAACTAATATAGTTTTCATATAAACCGTTATAAATTAAAATTATAAGTTGATTGTTGTCGTAAATTTTTGCTATATTATTATATATATAGAATTTAAAAACAAAGCTTATCGGTAGAGTATCAATCTTTTTCATCGGTTCAATCGAATGTATGAATAAAATCATATAAATTATGAAATCATGCAACACTACATATTAGATTAAGAAAAAAATATGCATATGTATAGAGCCGGTTCGACCCGACGGTTCAACCGGTTGAACTGATGACCCAGTGAATCGGCGACTAAACCGGATCAATAGGTTTTAAAACATTCGTATTAAGTATATGTAAGAGAAACAATATATCATCTTAACTATAATCTTAAAAGCTATATGAATAAACTATACTTTATGTTTATATATGATGTATAGTTTTTTACCATATTCTTAAATTGTCACATGTATGTTATTTTCATAGACCACAATAGCTTCTTTCGGATTTTTTTCAAAAGAAATTTTAAACACTTGGTTATGGTAGACTTAATGCTTGTAAAATCAAGTTCTGTTCACATTGACTTGTTAGCTGTTGTTTATATTGTTTTATGAAAATACATGCATTAGTGAAAGTAACATTATTGAATGTGTCTAGAGAATGTTTGTCCCACATTGACAAGTGAAGAACAATTGCAAGAGGGGAAGACTCTATAAAGTGGGCAGATGCGCGCAATGAAGTTTCTTACATCTCAAAGACATGTCTTTATATATTTATAGTTTTAAATGCTATAAGTTCTAATCATCCTTTTTGTGTAAACTTTTTGTTTTATACTACATAGAAGATGAATAAGGCTTCTGACATTTATAAACTATACAATTCTCTAGTTAAACTTTTATGTCCCAAATTGTGTATGTACTAAGGCTGTTTTAAGTATATGTTAAAGAGAAACAATAGATCAATGATCATCTTAACTATAGTTTTGCTTATACATTATGATGTATAGTATATAGTTTCTTACCAGATAATTAACATATATGTTATTCTCATGACCACGATAGCTTATTTCGGAATTTTTAAATAAGAAATTTTAGACACTTGGTTAAGATAGACTTAATGCTTATAAAATAAAGTTTTGTTATCTCTTTTTATGTAAAAGTTCCAGATAGTGATCGAGTAATTTAGACTCTTAATTAGTACTAATAACTAAATAGCATATTGATTGAAACGGCGTTGTTACAACTCGTCATCGAAAATAGATGTCGTTTACTCCATCAACATGACTTCTGCTTTGTTTGTTTATTTTGATAATACAGAGTAATATGTAAAATTTCCTATCATACATCCATAGTCTATAAAATACGAGTTTGATACTAATAAGCTAGTCTTTTACATAGAAGCGTATAAGATTTTGCACATCCGAGCCTATCGATATAACATAATGAGGGTCAGGGTTTCTCCGCATATTTGAAACTTTTGAAAAGTATAACACAATAAAACTTCAATGATTTAGGAAGCCATTACGATCAGATTTACTATACTCATTTCGGCATATGCTAAACTTTTCAACTGCCAATGTAACTCGTAATATCTACACATAAATTTCAAAATAGTCTTAGAAATCTTGTGACATAAGAGAATACATGCTAAGGAAAACAAATTGAAGAGCATTTTTGTTATAAGTTGCAATCTAGACATTATTATATAGACAGTCAAAGATTAAATGATGCATGGTCCAAAAACTGTTTTGGGTAAATAAGAGGCCATGATTGTGAATTGGGGTCATGTGCATCATCTTCTTGTCCTAATTTCTTATAGAAAAAGATCTACACCAATGAGTGACACATGAAATAAATCAATGGCCAAAAAATCATTCAAGAACAAGTAAACACGCCCTTTGATTGGATTTCTTCTTTTGTCTAACCAATGGAGTGAATCAAAATTCTTTCTTGACACTTTTCATTTTCTTGAATTTTGACTAAATCAACATGGGGTCCCGCAATATTATACTTCATGCTTTTTCTTATTACTCCCTCCGTCCCACTAAAAGTGTCCTACTTTGAATTTTCAAAGTCTTTGTTTTTCAACTTTGACTGTAAATATTTTTGTTTGTGTTATATGATACTTGATGAAAGTTATATGAATTGATTTAGTTTTAGATGTGTTTTCATTGGGTATACTTTTCATCAAGTATTATATAACAAAAAAATATATATTTAAGGTCAAAATTTAAAACAAGAGACTTTGAAAATTCAAGACAAGACACTTTGACTGGGACGGAGGGAGTATATCATTTTCAATACCATATAATATACAAGTTATATATACTTTGTTAGAGATAAGAAAGTGACACTCAAATATTATTTACGTGTATTCGTTAGTATTAACGAACAATGTGATACAACTTTTGCAAGTCTAGTTAGTTTTGTTGGTGTGCAATCTAATTTCTCTGTAGAGTAAATTACAAAGATGGTCCATGTGGTTTGCGTTGACTCACACTTTTGGTCCATTGACTTTTTTTTTTGCACGTATGTCCACCAACTCTGAAACCCTTAACACTAATAGTCCCTTGACCAAACGACGTCAAGTTTGACTGTTAAACACTCCTCATGTGACTTGAACATGAGGGGAAAATAGTCTTTTAATAACCACAAGGTTTCTTCTTCATATATGACAACAATCTCAACATATAAAACGTATCATGTTCAAATTGAATACGAGAGAACTTTATTTTTCTATAATAAGGAGAGAACCAAGTTGACATTGGTGTACGATATTACACAAACCCCTAATAAGAGATGATGCATGCTCTCATTGCAGAGGACACAAATGTTGTAAATAAATATAACCATGTAGTGTCACTAGCTTGTGAAAGGATATAAATCTCGCAAAATAGAAAAGTATGAGACTGAAGTTCATAGCGGGAGACGGTTGACACACAATGAGACTGAAGTTCATAGCGGGAGATGGTTGACGTACAATGAGACGGTTGACGCACAATGAGACGGTTGACAACACAAGGGTATGGGTGGCTGTTGACACACAATTTTTCTTAGATTGCATGATGTATTGTAATGACATGTGAGTAAATATACATAGCGAGGAGAGTGAGATCAAATGTGTCATAATGTTCTTTATACACTATTACTACATGTCGGTGAAAATCCAATAATTTACTTCAACACCCAGCTTGATATTTCAAACTTAATTATAACCTAGCTTGCTGATACACGAAAAAGAAAGACATAAAGAATGCACTAGAAATCGACAGAATGCAACACCTAAAATGGGCTTGAAACACACAATAAAGATGCCTTGCTTTTTATCAACTTCTCCAACAATCTCACAAGGCGTGTGCTTCTTTTTCGATTTTAAACTCTATTTCGGTATTTAGAGTACGTAGAAAATACAAAGGGTTTGAGCAGGTGAAATTAGTTTTGTTCTTACATCTCTTGTATAGACATTGATCTATAATACAAACTTTATATTAGAGAGGTGTGCTTATCTAGTTGATATTTTAAGGTTCTATCCTATTGTCCATATTCATAAAACTAACATACCATATAGGATTTGGACTTATCATTATGTGAAACCAAAATATTCAAAATCCGATGAATCAATCATAACTGAAACTAATATGACTGAGGGTGTGTTTGATAGCCTTTGAATTGGACCATTAAGAGGAGAATATATGAATCGGTCAGAATACATACTGTTTGATGAAAATAAAAATGGCACTGAACCAATTAGAGAGCTTCTGGATCGTGAAGGGCCAAATGAATGCAAAATCATTCAGTGCTCCCACTTCTACCTTATTTTATTCTCTCCTTTTTCATATTTTAATCATTTATTACCTTTTTTTATATAATTTACTCGAAGAAAACAAACTTTTACTTCATCAGTTCACATGATGCCCTATTTAATTCTCTGCTTTTTTATATTTTAATCATTTATTACCTTCTTTTATATAATTTACTCGAAGAAAAAAAAAAAACTTGTACTTCACAAGTTCACATGATGCCAAGCATATACTAGTATTAGAAAGTTTATTTTTAAGAGCTTTAACATTATAAAACTACGTAGTATTATTTTTAACTTGATAGAACGTCATGCATATTTATATAATTTCATAAAACACTTTTCTTTTACATAACAATTAAACGATTGGCGTTTTATTAATATAGGTTACTTATCAACGAGTTACTTTCAATTTACGCTAAGTGAGTGGAGGATAAAATGGTAATTTTAATCATTCAGAGTGTTGATTCAGAAGAATTTTCAAACGTTTATTTTTATTCAGGACGTTGCTCATTCAGAACCTTTGAATTATTCAGCACCTTTTATTCATTCAGTGCTAAATCATATCGATTTATCAAACAGCCCCTAATATGACTGAATTTTTGGCAATCAACAATCTAAATCAAGATGTCACTACATATTTTCATAATTTGAATGATTGTATTCTTTTGATAAAAGAAACAATCATTGAACATTCGAGTGAAAAAAAGAATGTTACCTTTGATATGTTTACATTTGATTTCTTAGTTGTTGTTTATTCTCTTTTATGAAAATACAACCAACTCAAAGTAAGATTGTTAAATGTGTTTAGAGAATGTTTATCCCACATCGACAAGTGAAGAACAATTGCATGAGGTGAAGAACAATTGCATGAGGAGAAGTCTCTATAAATGTTATGCCTGTTAATGATTCTACTTGTATAAATAGATTGTTTATACTACAACTTGGATCATTCACAAGCCTAACATTTATCAACTATACAATTCTCAATTTAAGTCTTAAGTAGTATATGTACAAGAGAAGCAACTTATTATAATCTTCAAGGCTGTATGAGTAGACTAGTTTGTGTTTATGTAATACGAGTAGTATATAGTTTTTTACGATATACTTAAATAGTGGTGTGTATGTTATTTTCATGACCACAATAGCTTCTTTTGGATTTTTTTTAAAGTTTATTTTAGACACTTGGCTATAGTACACCTAATGCTTGTAAAATCAAGTTTTGCTATCATTTTTTTAATGTAAAAGTTCCAAATAGTGATCTAGTTTTAGACTTTTAATTAGTACTAATAATTAAATCATTTGTTTACAGCATATGAACATCATTGAACAATATTTGTAAATGAACTTAAATATAAACCGGTAAATAAGTAGTTGAATTTAGTTACTTGTGTGCAGACACTATATAGGACAAAGGATGGTTGACAAAAGATATTGACCGAAACGATGTAATAACATAGTCTTTTACCTAGTAGTGTAAAAGATTTTTAAAAAGCACAAACTTGCATGTGATGTCATGCATGTTTAGAAGCAAGATTAAACACATCTTTATGAACCCAATTATTTCTCATTAAGAAATATAAGCTTATCTTGATCTTTATTGTTATGTTTAGGTTTTAACTACTATACCGCTACACGAACCATATACAAAACCAGCTACTAATCTTACGGGTCTATTTAAGCATTTAACAGTGGTAGATTTTGCAGGCCGAAAAGGTTGAAGCTCTTAATTGTGTATTATTGCGTAATGCATGAATGGCCCAATTAAAGTTATTCACATCTCGTAAACATGCATCTATATACTCATAGTTAAAAATGTTATGGGTTTTAAAAGGTTTTCTTTGTATAAATTTTCTGTTTTATATACTACAAGATGAAATCTTAAAAATGATACTTTCTCCGTCCCAAAATTTAAATCCATATTTAACTTTTCAAAGTCTTTTATGATACTTAATGAAAAGTATAAAAATTAAAATACATTTGAAACACAAATTCATTCATATATTTTGCATCAAATATTATATAACATGGGAAGGAAAAAAAATGAAGAGAAAGACTTTGAAAAGTCAAAAGCAGACTTATATTTTGGGACGGCGTGAGTAACATTTATAGACTATACAATTCTTAATTTAAACTTTTCTGTCCCACATAATTTATGTACGAAGGCTGTATTAACTATAAAGTATTTGTACAAGAAAAACAATATACTCATTTTAACTATATTTGTATATAGTTTTTTACATTACACTTAAATTGCCACGTATAAGTTATTATTCTCATGGCCACAATAGCTTCTTTCGATTTTTTTTCAAAAGATTTTAGACACTTGGTTATGGTAGACTTAATGCTTGTAAAATCAAGTTTTCTTATCATTATTTTATGTAAAAGTTCCAAATAGTGATAGAGTTTTAGACTTTTAATTAATTAGTACTAATAATTGAATCATTTGCTTACAACATATTATGAAATGAGAGGGAAAGGATATTTCATTAATGAGATTGATAATGAATTACAATACAGGAAATGAAGTGTGTACATCTATTTATACTAGTCTAGACAAACTACCAAAGTAACAACTTTGACTAACACTTTGACCAAGCTACACTTTTACATTAGGCTACACTACACATAGAAACTTTTGATGCCTTAAGCAAGTGTGTACATCTATTTATACTATTATTATTTTTTACTTAAAGTCGTAGCCATGAAGTCAAGGTGGGTAAAAGATTGTTACGACTTACAATGGTGTTTTTGAGCCGAACAACAGACCTAATCCATATAGAGTTTCATACCTTATAATGGTTTAAATTCCTGACTATCTATCTAGTTTTGCAATATGGTTGATTACTGTCAAAATGGGTTTTCTTTTAATGTGTAATAAATCAAGTATTATATGGACTTTTTGGGATTACTAGATAACAAATCTTAAGGGTTATGAGTTTGCTTATATAGGCTTTTTGGGATTTCTTAATAAAACATATACTTTCATGTTCGTTTGGGAATTCTTTTAAGGGCCACCGCCTACCTCGTTCTATTTAAAAAATATCCTTTCTTCCGATCAATTAATCAATTGCCCACAAGTCATCTTTCAAACCCACACTCAACTTTCATCTGGCCCACTCATTTGGCCCAAATAAGAGTTATTCTCCAAAACAATCCAAACATTTGACAACCCTGAGAAATAACCAAAATATACCGTGGCCCATGGGCTTCCAATGTCATGTACACGAAACTAAAACATCATTTACCAAAACATAAATTGACACACAACTAACTAGGATATACATAATGCAATGCATGAAAAGTGTATTTGTTATGCACAATATATAGTATTAAGTGCTGCATACAATATATAGTACTACCACATGCCTTTATACCATAATAATAATATACAACAAAAAAAAGACTGATGATGTATTATTGGAGCTGCATACCATAATAATAATAATAATCTTCCTCCTCCTCCATCTGTACTTGTAGTATTTGAAATTGAATTGGAATCTTGATGACAATTTTAACTTCAACATCTCTCTCAACCCATTCTCAAACTCCTTTCTTATTCATAGTCAAATCAGACCTCTCACTTGCCTATTTTAACCACAACCCTTCTAAAACCAACACTCTGATGTCTCAACCACCACCACTGCCACTGCCACTGCCACTGCCACCGCCGCCAGGCCCGTCAGTGGACTCCCCCACCAACCACAAGCGGACCATAGTCATCATCATAGCAGTAGCATTTACAATATGCTTGTTTGCTCTCATAGTTCTGTACAATAACTATCGCTGGTGAGAGACCCAACCAGCTAATAGGCGTCTAAAGAAAAAGATTTTAAAAGCCCTAACTAAGGTTACTTACACAGTTGGTGAGTGTGAGATGACTGAGTGTTCTATCTGTTTGACCGAATTTGAAGAGGGTGATGAGGTTAGAATATTGCCTAGAGGTAAGCATGGGGTGGTTTGGGATGGTTTTTGGCTAAAACCAAACCCCGATCCAAAAGTCCGGTTTTATGTTTTTTAAAACCAAAATCCGCACCAAAAGTTTGGTTTGGTTTTTTTCGGTTTTTGGTTTTTTGCGGTTCGGTTTTCGGTTTTTCTGTTTTTCGGTTTTCGGATATCCAAAATTTTCGATTACGATTTTATGTTATAGCCATTATTTTAGCTAAATTTTTTTCAATTCAGATATCCGAAATTTCGGATAACGGTTTTATATATCCGAATATCTATAATTTTTGAAAAACTTTTATATGAGCTCTAAAACTGACATTTCATAAAACCCAATCTTTTTAGTAAATTGACGCACACCTTCATTTACCAAAACATAAAATGACGCACAACTAGGATATATATAATGCAATGCATGAAAAGTGTCTTTGTTATGCTCAGTATATAGTATTAAGAGCTGCATACCATATATAGTACTACCACATGCCCTTATACCATAATAATAATATACAACAAAAACAAGACTGATGATGTATTATTAGAGCTGCATACCATAATAATAATAATCTTCCACCTCCTCCTTCTGTACTTGTAGTATTTGAAATTGAATTGGAATCTTGATGATAATTTTAACTTCAACATCTCTCTCTCAACCCATTCTCAAACTCCTTTCTTATTCATAGTCAAATCAGACCTCTCACTTGCCTATTTTAACCACAGCCCTTCTAAAACCAACACTCCGATATCTCAACCACCACCACTGCCACTGCCGCCAGGCCCGCCAGTGGACTCCCCCACCGACCACAAGCGGACCGTATTCATCATCATAGCAGTAGCATTTACAATATGTTTGTTCACTGTCATTGTTCTGTGCAATAACTATCGCTGGTGGGAGACCAAAAACAAACATTAATAACCCTAAGTTAGTATGTTTTAAAAAAAGAAATCTTGTTCTTTTATGGATTTTGTTTTCAAAAATAGTAAAAACACGGCAAGGATGAAAGTGAATGCTGGAAGTAGATTCGATAACGCACATGCAATTGTTGGCGTCGAGTTTTTCAACCCAACGAAGTAAGTTATTTGGTTCATTGTCAATCTGTTCACGATTAGATTAATACAAAATATAAAATAGGGAAAGTAAATGAGTAGAACAATATACAAATTTTTTGTTATGTTCTTCTCAACCCATTCTCAAACCCATTCTCTCTCTCAACCCATTCTCAAACTCCTTTCTTATTCATAGTCAAATCAGACCTCTCACTTGCCTATTTTAACCACAACCATTCTAAAACCAACACTTCGATGTCTCAACCACCACTGCCACAGCCGCCAAAGGAGACCTCCATCAACCACGATCGGACCATAGTCATCATAGCAGCAGCATTTACAATATGCTTGCTTGCTCTCATAGAACTAGCTCTGTGCAATAACTATCATTGGTAGGAGACCCAACCAGCTAATAAGCGTCTAAAGAAAAAGATTTTAAAAGCCCTACCTAAGGTTACTTACACAGTTGGTGAGTGTGAGGTGACTGAGTGTTCTATCTGTTTGACCAAATTTGAAGAGGGTGATGAGGTTAGAATATTGCCTAGAGATGAGCATGGGGCGATTTGGGGCGATTTTTGGCTAAAACCAAACCCCAATCCAAAATTTCGGTTTTATGTTTTTTAAAACCAAAATCCGCACCAAAAATTTGGTTTGGTTTTTTTCGGTTTTTGGTTTATTACGGTTCGGTTTTTGGTTTTTCTATTTTTCGGTTTTCGGATATCCAAAATTTTCGATTACGATTTAATGTTATAGCCATTATTTTAGCTAAGTTTTTTTCAATTCGGATAACGGTTTTATATATCCGAATATCTATAATTTTTGGAAAACTTTTATATGAGCTCTAAAACTGACATTTCATAAAACCCAATCTTTTTAGTAAATTCTAATCAATTTTTCGGATATCCGAATACAGATATTTTTTGAACACCCCCAACCTAAATCAAGAAATCCTAGAAAGTAAGTCGAATATTTTGCAGAAAAATAATAAGATTTCGTAACATGTATATAAAGAAAAGATGTGTGAACATATATGAAATAAAGAAAACTAACTTTACGAATTTATTGTTGTGTCTAAATAAACACATGTTAAGAATATCTAATACACGTGTCTTTTAGTTTTTGGACTTTGGTGATAACTTGTATCAAAACCAAAATGTATATTATTAGTTTTATTAATATTAGTATGGGGCGGTTCGGTTTTTTCAGTTTGGGTTTTCATATTAAAGCAAAAACCGAACCAAAACGGCGGATTTTGGTTTTTTTTAAAAATCAAAACCGCACCATCAGTTTTAAAATTGGTTCGGTAGATCATGCGTATTTCTGTATTTGGTTTAGCAAGTCTAGCATATAGGTATCATTAGTACATAGTTTGATGAAACCAAACATTGTCAACCTGAAAAACATAAGATAATGTGCTTATAACGGGTGTTTGGAAAAGGATTTTTTATGGGCTTGTCAGCTTATTGAGATTTGGAAAATCCGATAAAGCTTACATTTTTCAGCTTATAAACTGCTTATTATCAGCTTGAGCCTGTGGCTTAAGTCCATAATCTATTAATAATAAGCTGAAAAAAGTGAGCTTAATTGGCTTTTCCAAATCTCAATAAGCTGATAAGCTCATAAAATAAGCTAATTATTAGTCTTTTTGAACACTAGTAAAGTAATGATCACAATGCAAAAGTCAGTATGTCATTTTAACAAACAGGTTGCGGACATTTACTAATAAACAGATATCCAAACACACCCATTATTATATTAGCAATTAATGTAAACAATTTGAAATGAATACCTGAATGCTAGTAAATAATATGTGCTGATTAATACTATAAAACAGGAAGCCAAACACTCCGTTTGTTCGTGATGCTATGCTGAGACAGTTAGATGGGCTTAATATAAGTGAAACAGGCTGCCAATTACATAGCCCATTTAAAGAAACCATGCTGCTTTAACTTCTTCTTAACACTAAAACTATGGTATGGGTATTATTGTTAATCTTTTTCCCCAATTTTTTGTCGTTTCAAAATAAGTGTTCATTTACACATTATAACCATTCAAAAACTGAATTGGTGATAAAGTTGTGTTTGGGCTGGCTAGCCCCTATTTGAGAGGTTGGGTGGCTATAACTTGCATATTGATTCCAAACCTTCTCACTCTTTGATCATTTTGGATGAATGTTTAACGGTCTTGGGTGTGAGTTACTTAGGAAATATAGATATGGAGCTACTGTCTTGGTGCATGATTACATATATATCCTTCCAAAATATTAGGTTTTATGGGTGCTTGGTTGGGGGATAGGAGGGGTGGGGAATGGGAATATAATGATTGATGATGGTTGGTGTAGGGGAATGCAATGGCCCATTACCCGGTAGTGGGTAATGAGGCATTACCCAACAATTTGGGGGGAAAGGGAATGCATTGCTTTGCATTCCCTTTGCATTCCTCAACAATTGAATTTTATATATATATATCCAAATAACTACATTTTTTTAGTTATCTAAATTCTAAACTACACATTATAACCTTTCATAATTACATATATATACGCTTCCAAAATATTACATTTTACATATATATCCAAATAACTACATTTTTATATAAATAAAATCTTAAAATACACAATAATTTTACATTGACTATTATACCCTCTTACTTCTATCTTCTTGCAACTGTTATATATCCCTCATTCTCATCTTTTATATCTTTATAATATGACTAAATTACGCCGTTAGTCCCTGAATTAGTGCCAGATTTCATACGACATCCAAAAACGTGAAATCTTGCGCTGTTAGTCCATCATTTTGAAAATATTACGTGGGTGTTCCAATTTTCGTAACGTCGTTAAATTTTCTCGTTATCTCGGACCTCACGTGCAAATCACACGAGGGCATTTTTGTCTGAACACTTTTTTGTTACTAATAAAATTTGACAGAATTCCATAGACGACCAAGCTCTTTCGACCATTGCATGTACCTTTATGTTGAGGACATGAAATGCATGTATGGTTTGTCTTTAATTACTAATCTTATTACTTGGTGAGGTTCATAACTACAATTTTGTATAAATTTTGTGCAATGAAATATCAACCGTAACAGAACAATGAGAACTTGCAGGTGCTTCTACATTCACACTTTTTATTTAAACATAGCTTCTTAAAAAACCCGACCAATTGGTAAATTCAATCTCTAGCCAAGATTGATCAAACCTAAAGATCAAAGTTTTTCAAACAAAATATAAACCGGAAGAATTGGTTATTCCCGGGTCGTGATGTTCCGAACGAAGCGTGAATGGAACGGTGAATTTAGTTTGTGATTGGGTGATTTGATAAAGAGAGGAATTTTGGTGTGTATATCTAAAATTATAAAACATAAACTAAAATGCAATTAAAAAGCATATAAAAAGATAAAGTAAAACACAAATTACCTAAAACGCGATTAAAACCTAAAAACGAGCCTTAACGACCCTTAAAACGAGCTAAGAAAACCAAATTCTTAAAAAACTACTCTAGATATGCAAATATAACTCCTAAAAGTCCTAAATAATAAATAAATAAAAAATTAGAAAAAAGATTTGTATTTTTTTTTTATTTTTTTTTTTTTTAATTTTTATGAATTAAAAACAATTTTGAAAAGAAATATATACTAAATTAAAGAGAAAAATTATCAAAATTTCCAGAAAAATACTTTAAGTTAATTAAACCTAGGAAAAATAAAAATAAGCTAACTGCTTATTTTTATAAGCTGTTAAAAAGCAAGAGAGAAAAATAAGCTAAAATGCTAAAATGGGCTTAAAAGGAAAACCTCTGCGTCCCTTGGCAGAAAAGACCCAAGGGCGCAGATGGTTTGGTGTGTGAGTGTTGTGTTAAAGGTTGAGGTGGTTGAGGTCTAAGGTTTCAGCCCCGGCTCACCTTGAACTTCCCACTTCCTTTTTTTTTTTTTTTAACTTTTCTTTTTGAAACTTGAAAATAAGATAAAAATATGAAATTTTTGTAAAAGCAAATTTTTTAAATCAAATACAATAAGCCAGAAAAAGGCATTAAAGATTTGACTGCTAATTAGACTAAAATGGAATTAAGCTACTGAAAAGCTCACACAAGCTTTTGCAAGCTTGTGTGTGCTCAGAAATGAGAACCTAACATTAAAAACAAATCTAAAAAGCAAGTAAAAACCTAAATAAGCAGTGAAAAACAACCAATAAGCTCGGCTCAGGAAATAAGCAATAAGGGCAATTATGCAGAGCAAAACAGACCAGATTAGCTCTTTTGAGCTTAATAATAAGCCACAAAAGCAATAAGCAGAACCATAAAACCTCAATCCAAATAAAGAACATGCACAAAGGAACTTATAGACCAAAGATCAGACCCTAGTGAGCTTAATCAGAGCTTAAAAATAAGGCACTCCAACCTATTTTACTCTCTATGAACGATCTTATATGTATATCTAACTGTTAGTCTCATAGCCTCATTTGCCAAAGAACTCATCTTTCAGTATTTCACAACCATCCCGTTGATTATACATATTTGACTTGAGTCATCATAAATAACAACAATAATTGGTCCAACCAAAAGAACCCAGTCTAAAGACAACACGAGTAGTATATAATGGTGATCAATCATCACTAACATTTAAGGTAATAAACTTTTACTTATTCAAATTTGCAAAATCTGACACTGATAAAATCATAAACTACATCACTCATGACCAATCATGCATTTTGGTCCATCCGTCTGGAAATGGAGGCCACGCTGGCCCCCCCCCCCCCCCCCCCCCCCCCCCCACATAAAATCCATCATCTCTAACTATCCATAAACATACACTTGATTTCCTAAAGAATGTCCCTTTTCCGCAATGTGGCCTAACAGTTTTATCGAACACACCGAAAAGAGCAGTCTTACCATTCCATTTGAAATCAGCATAGAACAAGGTACTTAACCAGATGTTATCGCAGAAACCAAAGTTTTCATTTTGGTTCAATGCAAGAGTATGGTCTCCCAGATCATCATCCTCTGATTTAACATGAACGTGGATTGGATCCTTGATCTGGTTAAAGATATAGACGACAAAATGATCCCACGGACACAACTTTTTTGCTGTAGCTGTTGGAGTTTTCGCTATTGGAGATGCATTTGTGGCGAAAACAAGGTAAAGGAACATGAAAATAATAGTAGTAATCTTCATGAGTGCGTTGAAGCAACATATACGAAAGCTATTATATATATTGCCATCCTTTCTTCACCACTTTTCATCAAAATCGTATCTCAACAAAACGCTTGGTAATTCAATGCTCATATTTTTTGTAACTAATTAATTCACATCATTAATACGAATCAGGTTACAATCTCATTTGAATCAAATTAGGCAGTTTTGGATCTACAATTAATGCCAACACATTCAAAAAATCAGCCAAAAAAGCAATTAATGATCGTTTGTACTACAAGAAAAGCAATTCAAAAAGGTTAAAACAAGTAATAAGCTTAAATATTTAGTTCTTTAATAGTTGGGTTCATGCGTAAAAGTTAAAATTTTAACTAATCTAAAGTCATTTGTTTTTATATATTTACTGATGTATTGTTCTTGGTTTGTGGTCTGAATTTGGAATTAGCACTTACTATTATTTATTTTATTTTTTTACTTAAAGTCGTAGCCATGAAGTCAAGGTGGATAAAAGATTGTTGCGACTTACAATGGTGTTTCTGAGCCGAACAACAGACCTAATCCATAGAGAGTTTCATACCTTCTAATGGTTTAAATTCCTGACTATCTATCTGGTTTTGCAATATGCTTGATTACTGTCAAAATGGGTTTTCTTTTAATGTATAATAAATCAAGTATTATATGGGCTTTTTGGGATTGCTAGATAATAAATCTTAAGGGTTATGAATTTGCTTATATAGGCTTTTTGGGATTTCTTAATAAAACATATACTTTCATGTTCTGTTTGGGAATTTCTTTTAAGGGTTATGAGCTTGCTTAAATAGGCTGTTTGGGAATTCTTATTAAAAAATATCTAATTTCATTGGATGTTTGGGATTCATTATTGGAATTCCTTACAGGGGTTGTTTGGGACTACCTATTAGAATGATTGCTTATGTCTAAGCACATCCCCTGAATTATTGGGAGTCTTCTATTTATTTCACTCTATTGTGTTCTTTGTCGCTTGAAATTTCGGCACCGTTTGCTTTGGCTAGGTGGTTTTTGCTGTTATCCGTTAGATACATGTTTATTAAGTGGTTTCGTTTGTTAACTTCATATACTGTTAAATAGTCGGTCATGCTATGACAGATATTTGAATTATAGTGTACATAAACTCCAATTTATTAGCTTAGAAATGTCAGCGTTGTACTTATTTTGTCATTGTAATGGTAATTGTTTGCTGATTTTTTTGTCGCTGCTATAAGCAGGGGGTTGCCAACGTATCAGACAATCAAGCAATCATGGAACAGGTGGTTCGCAGTTTGATGAGGGCTAAACAAATTTTGTTTTGTCACTGCTCAAAGTGCAGGTTCGGACAGGCAGTCATCTTCAATGCATGTCGTCTGGTATGGGTATCTCTTCGGCAACAAATGTGGATGCGTGTTCTTCCTACTGTACAAATGTAGTATGTGTCAATATGAAATATTAACGGTTATTTAAGGTGTACTAACTTTTTACAACGACTTCTTGCAGATACTAATAAAAAACTGAAAGAGGACTCAGTTTTTGGTTCAACTACGCAAGGCAAGTGGGGTCACTAATTTTTTCATGGTTGAAGTGCTGCATACAGGATATGAATGCTAATTTAGATTATAAAACTGATTTAAAGGCTGATGTTGTTGCGGGCATAAATGAAATACCAGAAGATGATGCCAAGGGTTTATGTAGAAACAATAGTCTGAAATGTTCAACGACGCAAGGCAGGTGAATTCATTAACTTCTTTCTTTTTTATTATTTAAAATCTTTTAATATTTTTTTAGTCGCCGTTTTTTACAATGACTTCTTGCAGATACGAATACAAAACTAAAAAAAGGCTTCAGTTTCCGTACATTCCACCATCAGGCAGACACGTTCAGCTACTCAAGGCAAGTGTGGTCACTAATTTTTCCATGGTTAGGATGCTGCATACAAGATATAAACGTTAATTTAGATTATGAAAATGATTTCAAGGCTAATGTTGTTGCAGGCATAAATGAACTACAGACTTCGTGTAGAAACAACAATCGGAAACGTTCAGCACCTCATGGCAAGTGAATTTATTAATTCATTTCTGTATCGAGTAGACTATTTGCTTTATTCTTTATTGATTCTTACAAACTAAAATGGTTTGGCGCTATATTTTTTCAATACTCACGGGCGAATATAACATTTAATTTATCATTTTCTTGCCTGTTATAAGTTAGAAATGATATATATTGTTGTCTATACATTTTTTTTTTTCATTTTTTGAAGGGAAAAACGAGTATAAGGCAAAATTCAAGGTAAAATCAAATCGAAAGATTACCCCCCCCCCCCCAAAGACTAAAACGAGACATTATCCTCAATGTTTTGAGATAAGGGTCATCTTATGCAAATCTAAAGCCATTTATTAATTATGCTAATAGATAAACATTAGTCGATAAGATATAGGATATCGGATCTCCCAATAAGCACTGAAGGATGAAACTCGAGTGGAGGAAAGACAAGACCACGAGCACGAGAGTCTTCATAATTCGGGCAAATCCTGGACATAAAACAACCAAACACGAAACACGAGAAATGGAGGAGGAGGGCCTCTTCACGTCACATTTATTAGAAAATAGAAAGAAGATAGACACGAGGTGCCTCCCGAGAAGTGCTTGTTTATTATCGAGTCTCTAAACTTGACTCGCCCCGAAATTAGTTGTCCATGGGGAAAGAAATTAGTGGAAGAGAAAATCTCCATCGGACTTTCATTCAAGTTGTTTGGATAAACATTGAAACACATGAAAGTTCCACTCCGATGAGAGGCCACCGGCTCTAGATAGTAGAAACTATAAGCGGAGATGCCGGGGTCAAAAATGGTTTCCTCACTCCCAAAGGAGTGAAGAATAGGAGAATTCACACGATAGGTCAGAAAAGGAAGAAAGATTTTGATAACAAATGTGAGGGAAAAATAATGGTGATCTTCAAAAGTAAACCTCACATTTTCCTTAACTTGTAAATCATCATTAAAGCTCTTTAAGTCGTGGTCTAAAAACATCTCAGGAGGGAGATTAGAGATAGTGTCATTTTTAAGCAAACTCTCAAGATAAGTTATGTCTCCCTCCGAGTTAGGATAATCGTCCTTAAAGTAAAAATGATCATACTCCGGTGGAGATATGATATGAGCAAGTTCATCGGAGAACTCCTCGTGATAAAGATCACTCCTATCGGCAGGAGGAGGTTGTTCAAAGCGAAACGATTCATATTCAGGAAGAGAAAGATGAGAATGAGAAGTGGTACTGCCACTACTCTTCTCTTTAGTATCATCAAAATGGAATGCTTCATAATCCGGAAGAGAATAATCGGAATGAGAAGTGGTACTGCCACTACTCTTCTCTTCGATTTTAAAGACAAAATTTTCATAATCTGGTAAAGAATCATTAGGATGAGAAAATAAATCCTTGAGCTCGAGCTCCGAAGGATTTAACGTCTTATCAATTTCTTTCGGCAGGAGTGAAGGTGACGGGTCATCGTTCATCATTTGTAAAAGAACATCTCCCTCCGGATCAATTTCCGGCGAAATTGAATCATTTGTAAGACAAGCCTCGATCTCTTCCAAAGTGAACTTACTTCCCTCAAACGAAGTGAGGGAAGGGGAAGAGTCGGCAGATAGGTTCTGAAAATAGAGTGGGATTGCCACTTGGGGCATTATCCGAAAATCCAGGAACTTTTTGAGCATACTCCTCAACATCAATTACATCGATTCGGTTAACCGGGAATTTATCAGAATTGGAGTATCTCGAAGTTTGATTGAGTTTAAAAGTCACAGTCTGATCATCAACACGGAGGGTAAGTTCTTCACCATAAACGCCAATCAAAGCACGCCCCGTTCTCAAGAACGATCTCCCTAAAATGAGGGGAACCCGTGGATCAGCATCAAAATCTACGACGACAAAATCAACCAGAAAATGGAACTTTCCCACTTTCACTAAAACATCTTCGGCTATACCGATAGGACGAGTAATCGACTGATTTGCTAAGTCAAGAGTCATACGTGTAGGAGTAAGTTCTGGAAGGGAAAGCTTTTTCCAAACAGAAAATGGCATGAGATTGATGTTTGCGCCAAGATCGGCCAAGGCTAGGCATTCAATCATTCCCGAGAAATCGCATGGGATGAGAAACTTGCTGGGGTCTCCTAATTTTTCTAGAAGTTTTTTAAGGAGAACAGCCGAGCAATGCTCATTCAGCGGGGTATTGGTCAAATTGAATAATAATTACTTTGTTACTTAGCAAATTCTTGATTGTCAAAGCAAATTTTGGCATGAGAAGAAGAGCATCCGCAAAGCTTATGTCAAAGTGCAAATCTTGGAAGATTTGGAAAAACTTCTCAATTTGGTTGTTAGCTTTTTTACGGAGCTTCTGATCGTTAAGTCTTGATAGGTATGGAATTGATAGTTTAGGATTAGACTTTTGATGATTAGCGGGAGCAACTTTTGGCTCAGACACTGGGACAACCGGAGGTTGGACGTCTTTGGTACTTCCATTATTAGTAGGAAGTACCTTGTCCTTAGTCACCTCGGTCTCACGGTTCACTACTTTAGGAGAAGAAGAAGTTATAGTTGGAACCGTGGATCCTTCATAAGCTACACCACTTCGGGCGATGGCTTTCAATTCACCCTTTGGGTTTGGAATGGTGTTGGCCGGGAGAGATCCCGAAGTTGAAGCTTGATGAAATTGACTGATGAGACTATCAAACATGTTCTCGATTTTGCTTTGAGATTGATCAATTTTGTTGTTTGTAGTTCGAAGTTCATTCTTAAGCTCATTACCCTGCTTAGTCATGGAATTTTGAAAATCATTTTTCAAAGTTGTTATCTGATTTTGAATTGCCCTCATGTTAGCCTCATTTGTCTTAATGTAATTTGAAAGATCATTGGAGGGAACAATCGGGGATGGGTAATTAGGAGCTTGATACCCTTGATTGAAATTGACCCCTTAGGTCGGGTATTGATTGATCGGGCTTGAAATTGGTTTTGAACATTTTGCCCTCTTCCTTGGTTTTGAATGAACCTATTTTGATTAGATTGAGAAAACCCGGGTGGTCCTGCTTGATTGCTAGCACGATAGCTCGGGTCAACTTGAGGACGGTATTGAGTACCTCCTTGGTTGTAAGACCCGGCTACGACATTGATTTCAAAAGGACGGCCATCGGTGGCGGTACAATTGTAGTAAGCATGAGGACCACCACAAGTAACACAAGTTGCTTCCACCGCTTTGACTTGAGCTGGTGGAGAAGTTTGTGGGGTAGAATGGGTAGAAAGAATCAAAGCTTGGATAGCATCCGTAAGCTTATCGATTTTAGCATCCGTGCTAGAAATATTAGTTCTCACTTTTGAAACAACCGGCTTGTTTCGTGAGGTTAACACTTTTGACTTGTTCTCGATAATAATCATAATATCTCTTGGAGTTCGATTCAAGATATTGCCACCGGCGGCTGCATTTAGCGAATCTTGATCGTTTTACGTTAAAGCATTGTAGAACGTGTCAATTTGGTGCAATTCAGAGAAACCGTGATGAGGGCATTTTCGTAGGAGATCCTTGAATCGTTCCCATGCCTCACCAAAGTTCTCGTCAAAACGTTGCTGAAAATTGGTGATATCATTCTTAAGATTAGTCGTTTTGGACGGAGGAAAGAAATGATTCACGAACTTGGAGACAAGGTCTTCCCAAGTTGTAATAGACCGAGGGGGCTCTTTTTCCAGCCATATCCAGGCTGCCCCTCTAAAGAGAATGGAAATAGCATCAACTTGATCGCATTATGAGGGACATCCCGATACTTCATAGTTGATGTCAACTTGTAGAACCATCGGATGTGTGCGTGGAGATCGTCCCTTTCAAAACCATGAAATTGGTTTGACGTGATTAGTTGAATCAAACCAGTTTTAAGCTCAAAATTCTCTGATAAAATTTGTGGTAAAACAATTGCATCTCTGTAACCCTCGGTGGGTGCTTGGAGTAACTCCGACATCGTTCGAGTATTCGCCATTTCGATAATGGGAATATCAACTAGAGTACGTAACTCGGGTACGTTTACTCGTTTTTTGTGTCGACGATAACGATGAGTCGGTATTGTTAAAGATTTATCAATTAAGTTCGATTTTGAACGGGTGAGCATACACTAAAAAGAAACAAAATTTAAAAGAAAAATAAATTTTGAAAAAGAAAATATTTTTGGTTTTTATAATTATGAAAATTTGAAAAACAAATATTTTTGCAATCGATCCCTCAATCGGTTCTCCGTAGCTCTCAAAATTACTCGCAAAGTAGAGAGAGACAAAGGTCCGCAATATGCTAATTAAAAACCCGTCTCTTTCGGTTCGACAATTTAATGTCAATCCTCCTTAAACCCCTTTTATAGGTTGTAATTTAGAGGTGAGCTGACTTAACAATTGATTTCACGATTAATTTTGTTGTTTTCTAATTTTTTTTTTTTTTTTTTTTTGGTATTATGAATACTTTAGGAAAAGTATTCGTGATTTTTTAATTTTTTTTTTTATAATAATATAAGAAAATAGAATATTTACAAAATCACTAATCTTCAAACGTAATTCGAAATTCACTTCACAACTTCCCCGGCAGCGGCGCCAAAAACTTGGTACGTGTACAAGCGCATATATATATATATATATATATATATATATATATATATATATATATATATATATATATATATATATATATATATATATATATATATATATATATATATAGGGTAAAGTTAAAATAAAAAGACAAATATCCGTACACTACGTAAAAAGAAATTTTTTTTAAAAAAAGTTCGCGAAAAAATCCCAAAAAATTTCACAAGATCGGGTATGTTGGTGCATAAAACTTTTGTGAAAGAAGTTTTTTTGATTTTGAGTTTTTATACGTTTTTTTTAATGCACAAAAAACGAATTTTGATGCGCAAAAAAATTTTGATGCACAAAATTTTCAACTTGTTTTAGTTAGATGCGCAATGTTATTTTAATTAAAAAAGTCAAAAGAACTTGGGTGCAAAAACGAATTTTTGATGCACAAAAAAGCGATTTAATGCACAAACGTATTTTTTTCATAATTTTTTTTCGGAAAAAATATCCACATTTAGAAAAACTTCCTTCACAACTTTTTCATGCACCAACATACCTGATCTTGTGGAATTTTTTTGGAATTTTTCGAGAAAATTTTTGAAAAAAAAAAATCTTTTTACGTAATGTACGGATATTTGTCTTTTTATTTGATCTTTATCCTATATATATATATATATATATATATATATATATATATATATATATATATATATATATATATATATATATATATATATATATATATATATATTAGTGTATGGAAAACCCGACCAATTGGTAAGTTCAATCTCTAGCCAAGATTGATCAAACCTAAAGATCAAAGTTTTTCAAACAAAATATAAACCGGAAGAATAGGTTATTCCCGGGTCGTGATTGTTCCGAACAAAGAGTGAATGGAACGGTGAATTAAGTTTGTGATCGGGTGATTTGATAAAGAGAGGAATTTTTGGTATTTATATCTAAAATTATAAAACATAAACTAAAATGCAATTAAAAATCATATAAAAAGATAAAGTAAAGCACAAATTACCTAAAACACGATTAAAGCCTAAAAACGACCCTTAAAACGAGCTAAGAAAATAAAAATCTTAAAAAACTACTCTAGAGGTGCAATTTTAATTCCTAAAAGTCATAAATGATAAAAAAGAATATTAGAAAAAAGATTTGTATTTTTTTTTTTTTTTTTATGAATTAAAAACAATTTTAAAAAGAAGTTTAATATAAAAAAATATTAAACTAAAGAGAAAAATTACGAAAATTTTCAGAAAAATACTTTAAGTAATGTAGATCCTAGGAAAAATAAAAACAAGTTTACTGCTTATTGAAATAAGCAGTTAAAAAGCTAATAAGTAAAATAAGCCAAGTGTTAAGAAAATGGTTAAAAGAATAACCAAAGCACCCTTGGTCAGGAAAGACCGAAGGGCGCAGATGGTGAGTGTGTGTGTGTGTTAGAAGGTAGTATGTAAAATTTCCTATCATACATCCATAGTCTATAAAATACGAGTTGGATACTAATTAGCTAGTCTATTACCTAAGTAGTGTAAAAGATTTTGCACATCCGAGGCTATCAATATAACATAACGAGGGTCAGTGTTTCTATGCCTATTTGAAACTTTTGAAAAGTATGACACAATAAAACTTTGAATGATTTAGAATGCCGAATGAGTGACCGAAGAAGCGCATGTATTTTAATCAACGAAAAAACGATATGATTTATGATGCCACATAACATAATAACGTACGAGATGAATTATATGAACCTAGGCATGATAGAAATCGAGAATAGACGACAATATTCCTCAATTACATACCAATATCACGTGTTGCCTATGAGCCATATATCAATGCCTACTGTTTAACATGTCAACCCAATTGTCTCAATGTAACAACAAGAATTCGAATAACAAATATTGAGCATAGTTATCATGTTGACACTTAATGGGGGAAAAAAAGGACCAAAAGCTATTTTGTTTTATTAGTTTGTGAAAAAAATAGTTGCAACCAACATGATAATGTCATGCATGTTTAGACACAAGATTAATAACATCTTTATGACCCCAATTATTTCTCATTAAGGGGGTGTTTGTTTAAGCTTATTTGTGGGCTTATGCACTTATATGTTTTCGGCTTATATGTCATAAGCTCAATTTTGCTATCTTATTTTGAAATTTGTCACCTTATATAAGTTTGCTGTGACATAAGAAACTTATATAAGCCCATAGATCCCAAAATAAGCCACAAAAATAGAACTTATGAAACATAAGCCGAAAACATATACTCTTAAGCCCGGAAATAAGCTTAAACACCTAAAATAAGCTCATCTTGATCTTTATTGTTTATGTTTAAGTTTAGACTACTATATATACGGGCCATAGACAAAACCAGCTACTAATGTTACTGATCTATTTATGTATTTAACAATGGTAAATTTTGCAGGCCAAAAAGTTGAAGCTTTGAACTGTGTATTATACAGCCCAATGCAGGAAAGGCCCAAATAAAATTTCCCACGTTTTAAGGGAAGCCTGTTTTTATTTGACCATAGTTTAGGGATCACAAAACTATTTTAACATTGGTTACTACTAACTTACTACTTAATAATAGCTTACTGATCTATTTATGTATTTAACAATGGTAAATTTTGCAGGCCAAAAAGTTGAAGCTTTGAACTGTGTATTATACAGCCCAATGCAGGAAAGGCCCAAATAAAATTTCCCACGTTTTAAGGGAAGCCTGTTTTTATTTGACCATAGTTTAGGGATCACAAAACTATTTTAACATTGGTTACTACTAACTTACTACTTAATAATAGCTTACTGATCTATTTATGTATTTAACAATGGTAAATTTTGCAGGCCAAAAAGTTGAAGCTTTGAACTGTGTATTATACAGCCCAATGCAGGAAAGGCCCAAATAAAATTTCCCACGTTTTAAGGGAAGCCTGTTTTTATTTGACCATAGTTTAGGGATCACAAAACTATTTTAACATTGGTTACTACTAACTTACTACTTAATAATAGCTTACTGATCTATTTATGTATTTAACAATGGTAAATTTTGCAGGCCAAAAAGTTGAAGCTTTGAACTGTGTATTATACAGCCCAATGCAGGAAAGGCCCAAATAAAATTTCCCACGTTTTAAGGGAAGCCTGTTTTTATTTGACCATAGTTTAGGGATCACAAAACTATTTTAACATTGGTTACTACTAACTTACTACTTAATAATAGCTTACTGATCTATTTATGTATTTAACAATGGTAAATTTTGCAGGCCAAAAAGTTGAAGCTTTGAACTGTGTATTATACAGCCCAATGCAGGAAAGGCCCAAATAAAATTTCCCACGTTTTAAGGGAAGCCTGTTTTTATTTGACCATAGTTTAGGGATCACAAAACTATTTTAACATTGGTTACTACTAACTTACTACTTAATAATAGCTTACTGATCTATTTATGTATTTAACAATGGTAAATTTTGCAGGCCAAAAAGTTGAAGCTTTGAACTGTGTATTATACAGCCCAATGCAGGAAAGGCCCAAATAAAATTTCCCACGTTTTAAGGGAAGCCTGTTTTTATTTGACCATAGTTTAGGGATCACAAAACTATTTTAACATTGGTTACTACTAACTTACTACTTAATAATAGCTTACTGATCTATTTATGCATTTAACAATGGTAAATTTTGCAGGCCAAAAAGTTGAAGCTTTGAATTGTGTAACATATAGCCCAATGCATGAAAGGCCCAAATAAAATTTCCCACGTTTTAAGGGAAGCCTGTTTTTATTTGACCATAGTTTAGGGATCACAAAACGATTTTTACATTGGTTACTACTAACTTACTACTCAAAAAGATTGTAATACATAGGATAATTAAAAAAATATATATATAATAGCTTAAAAAGATCATAATTGCCTCGATATGATTAGCTAGTAATCTTCTTTATCTATTGGGTAGAAAATATAAGTATCAAAACTTTAAAAATATCAAGAGATCACATTCATTATTCATTTCATACTTAAACCAAATCACTGCATTTCCATGTCTTCCTTTGTGTCTAGTAATTCTTCTTGTTGTTGTCGAGGCTCCATTTCTTTGCTCTTTCCCCAAAGCACAACATATAGTCCAGTCACAATCAGCACTGACCCTAACACCCTGCAACATGCAATAAAATCAATATAACAACCCAATGTTTTGTAGTTGGCACTATTGGTACTTATATAATGTACAACTTACGTTCCAACGTATAGTTTCTCTCGTAGAAATGCCCAGCTGAGCACTGCAACGATAACCAACAACAAGGGGCTAAACACCGAAACAAAGAGCGGTCCTTTTCTATCGATACACCATGACATCATGCAAACTCCTACTCCAGAACATACAATTCCCTGCAATGAAATTGGTTAAATTAGCTAATTATCAATAAGTTCATGACCCTATAAGCAAGTCACATTTTCATTTAAGTCACATAACATACCCCATAGATACTTGCCAAGGCTCTATATGCAGGAAACAACGACCATTCACTTATTCTTCGCTCAACGATAAAGCCAAATACGAAGCATTCAACAGTGGCCATCACCAACATCAAGGCCGAGGTTGAATAAGGAGCTTGATTCGTGGTGCTCATATTTGCCTGAAAATGTCATGTACATTATTAACTTGCGCGTTCAATAACTTTTATAAACTTTGTTATAAACTTTTGTAGTGGCTTACTTGAATAATGAACCAAATTGCCCATGTTAAAGCACTTATGATGACCATAATAGGTCCAATGATGTTCCCATGACTATGATTAACATCATTTGTGTTTGCATTGTTAGCAATTCCTAAGTGAATGCTTGATCCACCAATAGGTATAATTGGTCCATGGTATAGAGATAACAACATTGCACCACCTACTCCAAGTAATGTGCCCAACAACTTTGCTTGTCCAGCCATAGTATTCAATTTTGCACTTTCTTGTCTAACCAAAAACAACATTAACTAAGTTAGTATGTTTTTGAAAAAAGAAATCATGTTCTTTTAATTTATGGCTTTTGTTTTCAAAAACAGTAAAAAAGATTTACTTGAAAATCACGGCAAGGACGAAAGTGAGTGCTGGAAGTAGATTCGATAACGCACATGCAATTGTTGGCGTCGAGTTTTTCAATCCAACGAAGTAAGTTATTTGGTTCATTGTCAATCTGTTCATGATTAGATTGATCCGATATATAAAATGTAGAGAGTAAACAAATAGAACAATATATACAGATATTATGTTCGTCCCAAGTTATAAGTTCACTTTGATATTACACACAGTTTAACAAAACTGGGAACCATTACACTGTACACACAAATCATCCTAATCAGTTGAAACATGAAAATAAAATATAAAATATGGACTTATAATTTGGGACGGACTGAATATATAACTAACCCGAAAATTGAGCAGAAAAAGATTTGGATCAAAATCCTTCTCGTCATTGGAGGTCTTCTCCCTCTATAACCATCAAATAGATAACAAATTAGTTGAAACTTCAATATAATCTCTAATTCTCTATCAGTAAATTAATTTTAACTTTATCAATCAAGTTTTTTTAAGGTGTTCAACTTAATAAGAAATGTGTATACTATTTTGCCGTTTCAAAGATACATTGAAAAACTCTAGACAATAACTCTAGAGGGTGTTTGTTAAGCTTATTTATAAGCATACGAACTTATCTGTTTTCGGCTTATATTTCAAAAGCTTAATTTTTTCGGCTTATTTCTTGTGGGCTTAAATAAGCAAAATTTTGAGGCATATAAAACATAAGCCTAAAATATATAAACCCGTAACCTCATAAATAAACTTAAACAAACATGCCTTAGTACAAGATAGTGTTACACATATACACTTTATGTATCTACGTACCTTTCTATGAAATAAGCGATTGGAACGAGGACAAGAGAAGCAAACATTTGACGATAGGCGACATGGATGAAAGGATTCATGCTGGAATCTAAGGCGAGCTTAGAAAAAATGTTCATACCCGCAAACTCAAACTGCACGAGTACCATGACCAATGCAGGCAATAACACTTGCATCATTTTTAATCGATTCTAGACTCTTTGTTATCGTCTTGATAACAAAAGAGGCTAGTAATTGAGTTGAATGATAACAAGATGAAATGATCAATAAAAATATGGAATAAGTAGCTAGCTTAGGAAGCGTTTGAGAGAATACTAATAATAATCAATAAATATGGAATGTGACTCACTATAGACAATTTTTTCATTTAAGCTACCAAGTCAAATAGTAATCATTATGTTTCTTACTTTTTTTCATTTAATTAATTAGTTTGGTAAGTCATTTATTGCATAATCATTAATAACTTTTTATTTTAAGTCCATTTTTTAATTAGAAAGTTTTTTTAATGTTAAAAAAAGGAAAATTACAAAGTTTTTTTAGCTGGTAAGTTTTTAAAAGAAAATTTTTAAAGTCTATTTTAGTTATCAAACAATACTCAAATATTAAATGGTATTTTTCTTTAAGTTTCTAATTGTCTCTAGTAAAAAAAAAATCTAATGTAAATTGAAGGTTTCTTTTAAGATTAACAACACTTTGTATCTTTTTTGATACCTTAACGTCCACGTATTGTTTTGATAATGATTAACAATGTAACACTTATTTAAAAATGTAAAAAAAAAATACATGCTTATGCATTCATACGCTATTTCCCAACCAAAGTTTGCGAAAAGGAAAAATTTTGGTGTAGCACTGGTCGGCGGTATATTTAAGTTTTTTGTGGAGATATTTTTTAGTAATATAATTATTATTATTAATTATCATTAGAAGCTAAAAAATGTTAATTTTATTTAAACTATTAAGTATTTAGTATATTTAAACTGAACAGTTCATGAACAATTTATATTAGTATTTTTAGAAAAATGTCGCTAAATAGAACACCATAATTATCAACGAATTAAAGACAACCCTATGGGTTGTGTATAAGCATACCTTAATTAAAAAATTTGCATTAAATGAACACTAAACATTCCAAGTTTAACATCGCATTCCATGTTTAAAATGAAAAAAATATGTATAATTATGGAATGTGATGTTAAACATGGAATTGTTAGTGTTCATTTAATGCAAATTTTTTAATTAATGTATCCTTATAGACAACCCATAGGGTTGTCTTTAACATGGA